>CM061260.1:33845000-34427500 GCA_030848825.1 Tadarida brasiliensis
AGATGTTCACATGAAAAGATCAGTAAAGAAAAAAATTTAAAAATCAGTAAAGAAAATATATCCTTAATACTTTATACAGACAGGAAAGATTATCTTGTTTGAAGAGTTAACATGTGGAAAAATTACCATTTCCTAAATGCAGAGAACTTTGAAATAAATTTTAAAACCAAAGAGCAGAAGAATAAATATTGGATCATTCAGGAACTAATTCTAACTTCACATTTATGCTCAGCGAAGAAGAAATCCAGATACTAGATTCAATTTAGTAAAAGCAGTTGAAATATTTCATCTTTAAATAGTAATTTTCTGCTCACTTTTTATTTACATTATATGATTTATTCTTATAATGTTTCAACTCTAATTCCTATGCAGATATATTTGCTTTTTATTTCTAATCTTCAGGCTTGTGTAATCACATCTGAGTTTACATTTATTTTGTTTAACTTACCTTTCCAAAATTATTCTGTGAGCTCAGAGCTTTTAGGATTTTTGCTGCCAATGTGCATGGGGTTTTTATTATGAGATTGGAAGTGGAGATTTGCTGCCTTAACAATTATTTATACTATGCTGCTCTATTGTGTCATTTGTCAATATTTAGAGTGGGTGAATTTAAGTGATTGAATTTTTTCTTTATAGATTAAATATTTCTACACTCAATTCATATGTTTCCCTTACTAATAATGCAATGATTTTGTACAATTTTTAGACCCATGAAAAAATATTTTTAAAAAATGTAACGTGTTTTCAGAATTAAAAAAAAAAAAAATTGTACCGAAAACAAACAAACAAAAAACGTGTTCCTCTACACTCTTTGTTTCGGGTGTGCAAATGAAACAGACAAAAACAGATGAATAGAAGACAAAGTTTATGTTTTTATCCACACAGGATAAAAAGAAGTGAATACCCAAAGAAGGGGTCAGGCTTGAGCAGTTAGTTATATACCATATTTACAAAGGGTGCTAAATCGTGGGGAGGTGACTACACAAGGAAACCAGGTTTGGACTTCTCGGGGTGGTAAATTGTGGAAAGGTAAATATGTGGGGGAAATTAATGGTAGATAAGGGTCACTCAGAAAGGTTTGTTATGCAGACTAATCTTACTGCCAACTTCTATCAAGTGCAAGTTAGGCCTTGCTTTGGGGCAGATGAGGCGGGTAGAGAGCTCTTTTTGTATCTCTTGTTTCTCAATGGCCTTCAGCTCAAAATAACATTGCTGCCAAAGTGGCATATTTTCGGGTGGCATATTCTGATCCCCTTCACAACAAAACATACATTTAGTAACATAAACTGCATAGCACTGCTCTATCTGGATTATTAGGGCTGTGTTGTCCAAGTCACCTATGGATACAGGCCCATGTCTGAATGAATGAGCTAATCAGAAAAGCATAGTCAGTACAACTCCCATTCTCATTTGGGTAAATACATGAGCTTTCGGTTCTTAAGCAACCCCTGAGCAGATGCCCCAAAGTTAAAATACTCATCAGGGTTACTGCTGATCCCTAAATAATGGTTACAGCCCCTTGGAGAACTCTAGACTTAAAGTGAGAGCCAGTGGACAACAGCAGAAAGAGCTCTGAACATGAAGTTAGGAAACAGATTCAGTTCAAACTCTGCTGTAGATTAATAGTCTGACCTGAGGCTAGCCACTTCACATTGCTGGACCTGTTTTTTCCTCAATATAATAAAAGGATCAGATAATGATCTATAATAACTCTTGGTTCTGTGTAAAAACAGCTGTAAAATTTGTCTTCCTGGGGCTTAAACTCATACTAATGCAACCTTTGATTTCTCCAGGAATTGAAATACTGTATCCCCTCCAATGTAAGTTCCTTGAGCACAGTGATACAAAATCCTTCAGGAGATGACAAAATGAGAGTTCAGTGTGTCACACCCAGATGTTAAAACCCAATGGCACTACACTACAAATTAATCGAGAAATTCACATATATAAGCTTATAAAAATTTGTCAATATGACAGTTTAAATAATACATATCTTTTACATATTGGTTAGAATCCAAAGAGTCTGAAAAAATTAAAATAGACATATGAGATATTCATTAAAGTTGCTTTATCATTTCTAATTGAATTTAAGGCTTTTCTCTAATTATTTTTAAGTATCTCTTATATACAGCATAGTTACTATTCAAAATTCAGTTTTTTGAAGGAAATATATCACAGAAGAGTGGTTCTCAAACTGTAATGTGCACATGAACCACCTGGACACCTTGTGTTTTTCTGATTCAGGAGGTTTGACGTTAGGCCTGAGGTTCTGTATGTCCAACCAGTTCCCCAGTGATGCTGATGCTGCTAGTCTATGCATTACGCTTGCAGTAGCAGATATAGGCTGCCAGCCACCGTGGAGCACTGGTCCTCAACCCTCAGGAAACACACCGGAAACACTTAGAGAAACTTAAGGAAATGCTGGAGCCTGGATCATATCTCCAGACATACAGATTTAATTATCTTGGGCTGTGTACTGGGCACAGTAGTTTCAAAAGCTTTCCAGGTTATTCTAATTGCAGCTAAATTTGAGAACAACGCCATGGACATAATGAGAAGAATCAATGACAAAGGACTAATTTGGTGTGATGGAAGAATGAAATTAATACAATTACTTAAGAGTGAGTATTCCTGAACAATAATGATTTTATATTTGAGCCTAAAGTTTTCTCCACACATCCTATCTGCTAATTGACAGGTAATCCATTTGCAAATAAACACATGTCAGTAGATGGACCTCAACTCCTAATCAAATTCCTTCCCCTCCTTTTGCATTAAGCTATGGCTGCAGAGATGTGTAGACTCCTTATGCAACCAATTCTTTTTCTTCCTACAGAGAACTAGACAGCAGAAGTGAAAAGTGATATCAGAGTACTGCAAAAATGCCAGCACCCTAAAGCTCACTGCCCACCCCGCCAAACTTTCCTCCCAGCTTGTTATGAAATCACTTGTCTTACCGGTAGATGCTGCAGCCTCACTGCCATCTTCATTTATCTCAAAGAAGACTTGTTGCACAACTTGGGAAACATACACCTCAGATGAATCTGTTGGAAAACATGAAAGTGTATTTAAGAGTTAAAATTCAGAGCCATTGCATCCCAGGTTAATTACATTTCAAATGAACAAAAAAAAGTAAACAAACAAACTCCAAGTTAATTAATTTGCTAGAGATAAAGGTGGTTTAGGTTTAGCTTTTGCAGAAATGATGAAGAGACAGATACAGAGAGACCAAGCTTAGCCCAGATATAAAAGGTAAGACAGAAGGCTATAAGCCTCAAATCAGATATCCCATTAAGTGATGTGTTTGAATGGACAGCAGGTGTTGCTCCCTTTAGCCCTGGTCTACAGACAAGATGAAAGAGGCTTTGCAGATTCGAATTAATCCCACCCTCTGTATTCAACCTCAAAGCCAACTTGCCTTTTAAATTCTGTATCCAGTTTTGATCCAAGTTTAAAACAAAATTTACTTTCCTTCTAGACTGGTGAGACTATGAAAGTCTAAAGAACTTCTGTGGTATCTGTTATAAAATCACTTCAGAGCTATGCTTTAAAACCTGTCAACTTCTTCAGTGTGAGATGGTGTCCTACGACGTTTTGTTCTGGTGTGGACACAAGCTGAGAGAGAATGCCCCTCTTCTCTCCTGATGTGTGTAAAGCGTTTCTGATACGGGGAGGATGGTCTCCTTGAAAAGGAGGAAGAGAAACCACGAGTTACAGAAGGCACCAGCCATCCCTGCTCTGACAGTGTTTGCAGAGAGACAACAGAAATGTGGTCTACGCATTCAATGGTGACAAGAGGATGAAGGAGAGGAAGATGGGCCTTGGAACTTTACAAGAAAGGAGAAAAGGGAGCTGCATGTCTCCTGAGAGAGAACGCTGATGCCATGCAGGTGGACTCCACCAAAGCCACCAAATGTGAAAAGGTTCATGAAGAAATACCTTAGTAACGGGCAACTAGCTCTGAAAGTTTACTGAAAAGAAAATTGCCTCAGGCAAGATAGACAGCTGTCATCAAAGGAACATTTACATAAAAATCGTTTCCCATCCTGCTAAAAATGAACTCCAAATCACTTATGATGATTGTATCTGGGCCCTGATTACTTTTTATCCTCTTCTATCCTCCTGTCCTCATCTGTAGCTCCAGCTACCCAGTCAAGCAACAAGGTCTTAACCCTACCTCTCCCTCTACTTAGAACTTCTTCCCCAGAACTTTCCCTCATTACGTCCCTTGTTATTCATGTTTCAGCAAAAATATCACTTCCTAATAGCTGTCTAATCTCACCCTGTCTAAAGATGGAGAAAAAGGGGCATCATCTCATTGTGTAGATTAACTGAAAAGCTGGAGAATGGTCTTTAAGGTCAGGCAAAAAGTCACCTTCTTTCTCCAGGATGGCCTGGAGTACCATAGGATTTGCACAGAGATCAGAGAGTAGATGATGTAGGGACCCATACCAAGAACAAAGACCAAAAAGTAGGTTGGGGAAGAGTAGAGAACTTCACCCATTTTTCACAATGTCACCAGACCAAGTGACTCTCTGGCTATTAGACTGAGCAACTTGGTTGTGTGTATTTCATCTTACTACAGAGAGGGCCCAGTCTTGGGAAAAGGACAGGACCTGAGAGACAATAGGTCAGAACAAGAAATCTGAACTCCATAAACTCACTGTTTTCTACCCCATTGTAATAATTATTTCCTTTAATTTTCTATGAAAATTCCACATATGTTTTTGTCAACTTAAAAAGACAAAACCCTTTCATAGCTTTGCTAGAAGATCTGCAAGTAAATATGAATGTGCCACTTGCCCCACTTGTTTTTTTTTTATTACTATTATTTAACATTTATTGAGTAAACTACTATATGCAAAATGTTGAACGAGGTGATGTACATACATTCTTTTATTTATTTCTGCCACTGGGATAATGATCTCATTTAACAGATTTGTCTGTTGAGGCTCAGAAAGGTTAAATATTTTACCAAAGATAACATAAAAAAATAATAACAGAAGTCAAATCTTCATCTCAGAATTTTCAAAGTAACTCTCTGAAAACATTTTATCTAAAATTGTGAACTAAATGAGTCTAAGGTAGTGTTTCTGTTGTGTAAATATCCCGTAGCATTAATGGTGGGCTGGTTCAGAGCAGCCTTTAGTGAATACCTCTTGCACAAATGAAATGCAGGGGGAGCACGGAGTTCACTCTTTTCCTAATGACCAATAAGAGTGCCATCCTTGGCTGCGGTTGCTCTATTTCAGGCAATAAGACAGAATCAACGTAGTTAAAACAAATCAGAGAGGTAATTTGGGAGAGAAAGAGCTGAAAATGTTAGACATTTATTCTCTGTTCAAGGCTGTTGTCTTGCACAAATTCTTTTAAGAAGCATTTTGGAGGTATTTTCTTGACAAATCTGCCTGTAAAAGAGATTTTATAGAATTCACATATGGCTAGGCATTCGCAGAGTGAGTGGCTGTTTGAAATGTCTGAGGTACAGCAAGTAAGCTTCCAAAAGCAAGAAAGAAGTTTAAGATGAAGAGGTGCTTGAAAAATGGCTTGGTTTATTTCAGGTTGATGAGGTGGCTGTGTTCCAGGGCACACTCAGATAGCATCCTGTTGCAGTATTTAATGTTGACTGTCTCATTTCTGATGCTGATGAAATTGTCAAAGAAGTTAGATCTACCCGTCAGTGTGAGAACAAGTAGCTAAATCATGTGTGAAGGTGACAATGAGCATCTATGTCACCTGTGTACCCCACCCAACTCCTCCGCCAGGAAAGCGCATTCTGTTCATTGACCCACATAATTGATGAGTGCATAAATTAATGAATACTTCTTCAAAGCCCAGATAACTATATAAGAATGCACAAAATTTCCATGTTATAATACAAAAGGCCCCCAGATAGATAAGTTTGTGTATAGGACACTTTTTATAAAATAGAAGGCTGAATTTAAAAGAGGGAAAGTAACTCGGGATGAATTGGCCCTCTTCATCCATTTTGTCTCTTCAATTGTGTACTTTGGAACTAATGGGTATTTCCAGGATGAGAACAATTAAAAGACTGTCTTGGGCTTTGTTGTGCAAGTGGCATCTTAACCCTGCACAGTTTCCCAGGTGCAAGTTAGCATAAGGACCCGTCTCCTTGGTTTTGTTGTCAGTCCCAAGCTAAATCTGCAAGCTGTAGCGTTACAATTTCTAGACTGTGCTCATCATGCAGCATGTTGCAAATGCCTATTTCATGGGCTCTGATATTACCGAATTAACATTTGCAAATTGGTTTATAAGAGTTTTATTAGCTCTACTTAGATGAGAGACTCAAAGTTGTAATTCCCGTCGTTCAAACAAGAAAATCCAAATAGGGCCGAAATAAAAGCCCATATAATACTTTACCTACATAGTTTCATTACAAACATGGTTGGAAGGCTTATCTAACATTCTAAAATGCTTCCTGGCTTTCATTAAGGAAAAGTACTTAAGTGCAAAATCGAGTGTTTACAGACAGCTCCACATGACTATGACATTTATTCATTGTTTATGTATTTTCTGGGACCAAAGGCTCTTTCAGTTTTAAGATCAGTCAGTTAACATAGTTACTAAGAAAACATATTAACATAATAATATAAGAATTATTTATCATATTACCTGTTATTCCAGAAAGGTCACAGCCACCACTAAATATTTCAGTTATGTTCAAAGAATATAAAACTTCTTTGAAGTCTAATTTTTGTTCTACTTTAAATCTGTTTAAAAAAAAAAAAAAGATGAAGAAACACTAGACACATTTGCTACCCCAGTGTTTTGTTTTGTTTTTACCTATAAAGTGGATGACTTGGAAGAGATTATATTGTGAAATCTTATGCTTTAATTACCTCAATTACACTTCCTCTCATTTCCATACGTATATTTTTCCAGCCACTAAGCCATCCTGGGTTACTAACAACTTGTTTTCCAGATACATGGTTGGTGGGAAGGGGGAAGAGAATACTCTATTTTATGAAGTAACAATTAACCAACTAAGCAGGGTAAGAGTTTTAAGTTTTCAATTGCTTGGCCCCTTCCCTAGAAGTTTAAAGATTCCCCTGCAGCAACTATACACACTCAGTGTTTTTTCACACCATCCGAGACTCTTCCTGGTCGATGTCCAAGATGTGGAGAGAGGGGAGCAGGAGCCAACAGTCTTTGGAGGAAACTGCTGGCTACTGAGGTTCAGCGAGGCATTAATAACCTATTATCCTTCCCATCCATTGTCATAATTGATGTGACTTCTTCAGTTTATGAACACACCTAATAGGTTTTTAATAGGCCCCATAAAGGGGGTAAAACATTGAAAGGGAACTAAATGTCTTTAAATAAAATAAAAGCTAACAATTATAGGAGAAAAACAACGTCCAGTACTTCTGATGCAGGGCAGCACCCGGAGAGGCCAAGGGAGGCCTCAGTCTGACCCAGGTCCTTTCCAGGAAACAGGAAGGAATTCAAGAGCAGACAGAAAGACTTCTCAAAGCACAGGAAGTTTACTAAAGTGATAGCACCCACTCAAGAAGTGAGAGTGAGCAACCTAGGAGAATGAGACATGCCAATGGGGTCTAGATGGAAGGTTTTTATTACATGGTGGTAAGGGTTGGGATAGGGTGGTCTTCTGCTTCTGACGCTGGTGGATGGGGCTCATACTTGTCTGGCCTCTCAATATACCAATTTATTTTTGGTCCTCCCAATTACAGGAAACTGGGGAGGGAGAAGCAGGGGGGACAGGTTGTCCCTGAAGGTGGTCTCTGTGATGTTCCAGCCAAGACAGAGAAGGGGAGGGATAGAGTTTGAAGCCTTTGTTCCCTATTCTAACTTTCCTGCCTCACTTCCAAAGCAGGGCCATACATTAGGACTCCCTATTCATCTCCCCTCTCCAGGCTGACGTGAAGCGGACTGTACATAGAGAATCTCAGAGATTCTCTTAGGCACTAAGCCATGATTGCAAGTCAACAGCAATCACTGAACCTCACTTTGCCATTTTAGTAATAATTATAATAGAAGCTAACACTCACTGACTTTATAGATGCTTAGATCATCCATTTACATTTGAAAACCAGGTAGGAAAATTTGTTTATGAAATAAAAGAGTTTAAAGTCCTCAAACAGGGAGCTAGGTATATCACTACATCAACCAAATTCCCAGGCAACTCCTGCCCAAGTTGCTCTGTCTGTGCCCTGGTGGGCATTGTCCCTGTGTTCTCAGGTTCGGATACAGACACAACTGCTCAAGCACAGATCCTTGCTTAGCTAATAGGTAGGCCCACATCTGGGGCTGGAAATTAGCTTAGGCAGTCGGTCTAATTAGATCATTGCTTTAATTGCCAAATACTGAATGAACAAGTTTCTTAATTATAATTTTTCAAAACAATAAACATGCAGTGGCAGAAATGTACTGGGCCTAAATTTTTTCTGGTAAAATATTATGCACTTTCGGAAGACGTCAACTCATCCAAAACCCTAGTTAACTGGGACCAGGCACAACAGGCTCATTAAAATCTACTGATAATGAAAATATCTTGCTTTATGCCAACTGTTTTCAACTGCTTCCTCTGACCTTCCTGCTAAGAAAGATAATATATAGGATAATGGTTTTGAGTGTTTGTTGTGTTTTCTGTTTCATTATCACACTCTATTTTTAAACCGAACGTAGTATGGGCTTCTAAAAGGCAGAGAATAAGTGTTCCACCTATAAATTGACTGTTTTTAGGATAAAAACAAGAGTACTGCAAGACTTATTACAACTTCTAATAATGCCTAATTATCACCAGAGTCATTTAAGTAACAGTCCTGCTCATAATATAGTCCAATGAAGCCTAGAGCAATAGAAATCCATTTAACTATTTAATCTACAACCAATTTTTAATTTATCCATAATTAGAGCCATGAATAGCCATGTGTGAAGTAGCACTTCCATTAATATAGGTTATAGTTTTTAATCTTCACATAAACCCCAGGAAATTAGCATTATTATTCCCATTACTATTCCTATTGACATATAAAAAAGTAGAAGTTTAAGGAGATTTATTTTCAGGTTCATGGTCAAAATAGGAGCCAGAGGTAGGATTCAAGCTCAGGTCCATTCCAAGTCAAATCTAATGCGCTCACTCCCATTGCCTTCTAATAAAATATATAATTCAAAATCACTATATATATAGTATTAATTATGCACATCTTCCAAATTTTATGTCTTGATATTTATTCTAGCTGTGGTTCATTCTCTCTTGTCCTTGATCTTCCTCTAAACTTGTCAAAAGAATGCAGCTAAAGTAAAAGAATGAGTAAAAGACTGGTTAGACAGTTAACAACTAAGTAATCATGAAATGAATGTTTCAGCAGACATAAACAATATCTATTTGCTTACAAGACAGAAATTGACTGCCGCATGCAACCATTGTGTTTAAAGGGGCCTGGGTCTTACCCAGGTAAAAGCTGCAGAAAATGAAAAAAAAGCAATTCAGAATTTCTGTTTTGAGATGGATTCACTCCTGTCTGTAGGCCCTGCTGTGGATTGGTATTGTTCCTTCCTCTTCCTTTTTACTCAGGTCTCTTGTTTGATTTAAAAAAAAAAAAGTCTTGTTTGGCATCCTTATCCTTATTATTTGGAATCCCAGCTTTGATACAGTGGGCTTGAGTCACCCTTGGAATGTTTAGTCTTAGAACCAAGAAAACCAAATTTTAAAGCTTCACACAAGGATAAAAATATAACAATCCTTGACAATGGTGAATCTGGACTATTATGTTAGTACATAGTAGTTTCTGGCCACTTTCTAACCAATTATCTAGAAGTGTGTGTGTGTGTGTGTGTGTGTGTGTGTGTGTGTGTGTGTGTAATAGCCTCAGGGCTGAATTAAAAATGCTTTCTGTTACATATAAAACATATCTGGGCAATGTTTAATGTAAACTTGGAATTCCAACTTGTATCAGTGTCCAACAAGTTACAGTAAATGAACATTTTGTAATCACTACTGTAGCTGGTCATGACCTATCTGTTCTCATATCCAGACTCATTTTCCCTAAGTTCACTTTCTCTCACCCACACACAATTCACACTCACCTACTTAGAGATCCACAGCTGGGATTGACTTCTAGCTCAGCAAGAATATGATATTTCATGTCCTACAGTAAGAATTATGTCTTTTCTTTAAAATTTTTTTCTTTATTGATTTTAGAGTGAGAGAAAGGGAGAGGGAAAGAGATAGAAACATCGATGAGAGAGAACATCAACTGGCTGCCTCCTGCATGTCCCCCACTGGGGATCTGGCCCACAACCTGGGCATGTGCCCTGACTGGGAATCGAACCAGCGAACTCTTGGTGCATGGGTCGACGCTCAACCACTGAGCCACACCAGTCAGGCAGAATTATCACTTTTCAAAAGTCTCCGTGAACTGCTGCTCCACATCTGCTATCTTGCTGCTCATCGTACCACTGACCGTTTGCTCTGTTCTGTGCTCTCCCTCATGCTTGCCTCACATTGCACCTGTTTTCTGACTCTTGCAATTCTGCTTCTGCCATGTGTTAGCTCTGTACCCACAGACAAGGGATTTACCTATCTGCACCTCATCTGCAACCTGAGTATCAAAATAAATCTCTAGTCAATTTATTGTGCAGAAAAAATGAGATATGGTAAAATGTGAAGCATTTTGAACAATGTTGACACTGCAATAGATGGTCAATTAAATGTTAAAATTTAGTGATAATACTAATAAACACAATAAGAGATAATAATGAGTACTAAATATTTTTTATACATTATTTTATATAATCTTCACATCAACCTTAAAAAAGCATGTGTTATCATTATCCCTTTTAATAATAAAAAAGAGTTTAGGTAAGGTAATTAAAAGTATGTAATTAGGAGGTTTCAAAGCTCTTGGTATTCAATATTATGTTCTATTTTCCAACAGTTGATATACTGTGAGATGCTATATCAGTCAATATATTTAAAAAATACCTCTCAGAAATACTATGACTATTAGTTATAACTGTAACTAAAATTATAGTTATTACTATACTAATGAATAGAACTATAATATTTAACAAATTTAAACATCTGACTGTCAAAAATTCAGTGACAACTATGAAGCCTCTCCCAAGGAAATACGTGTATGACCTTCCATACATAAACTTGCTAATAATGTAAAGGTCTTTGAGGACTCTAAAGTCTACCCTAGAACTCTCCAGAGGTCCATGGTGCCCAGTTAAGTTCTGCTACAAAAGAACAAGAAATCAGTCTTGTCATTTTCCCAGTAAGTCAAGCTTAGAAACTCAAAACAATCCCACTCACATCTAGTCAGCCACACACTCCAATGTCTTTCTACTTCACCAGTTCCTTACTATTCCCAGGGAAGCTGCTCCCTTTTAAAACACTCATTACTCAGTACCTAAATCACTGCAGTGGTTTTTTACTGGTCTTTTGAATTCAGTCTTTCCCTCATTATACCGCGTCCTGAACATAACTACTATTCAGTTTAGCAACACATGTTCATTGAACAGCTACTATATTTCAAATGGATGTTTTGTGCTGGGGTCACAGAAAGAAAATATGCATAGCTCCTAACCTCAAGAAGTTTACATTCCAGTGAGGAAGACAAACAATTTTAAAATAACTACTACACAGAAATAAACACAAGGTGAAAGGAGAACGCTTCCCAGCAGGGAGAAAGGAAGATGCTGTGGGATCTTACATGAAGAGATCAAAAAGCTTTCTAAATCTCAAACTTTGTTTTAGGGACCAATCGAAGTCATACAGAAAAATGGAGGTGGGGGATGGGAGAGAGTTGGGAAAGAGTTCAGACAAGTTATTCAGCATGAACAAAGGCATTGTGACTACCAAATATATTTCTCTGAAACAGTGCCTTAATCATTCCATTATCCTACTTGGAAATTTTCAGTAACTCCCCATTGCATGCAGGACTTATCCATCTTGATTCTTTTAAGTCCCAGTTCAAGTCCTTCCTCTTCCATGAAGCTTTTGTTTGCAATTCCAGTTTCTGCTGCTGCTTCTCCCCTCTCTGCTCTTTTTTTATACCATTTTTTTAGTATTTTCGTGCATTTTTGCATATTGTTAGTAAATTTCTTGTGCAAATCCTGCAACTTATCAATAGGCTACATGTCTGTCACTTTGCATCTGTCTGAGTTCCTTGTCTAGAGTGCTGTCCCATTTAATCTATGCTTCTGAACAGAAGATAAATTTTCTAATAAGTAGCCAACTAATAAGACTATAAGATTGTGAGCCAATGGACATGAGAGCTTCTCCTGTCTCCCAACACTTAGTCAATTGTCAGTTTACTTTTTGAGTGACTCAGTTTCCTTATCTGTGAAATACAAGATATAACCAAGTCAGACTGTAGAACCACAGCGTTAAGTATTCAAATATTAATGCTAAATGCTTTACAAAGTTAAAGTGCTCGATAGATGAAAGTTACTTGTTTATTTACATTATTTATATGTATTAAATGATCACTTTTGCCCATAAACATAATCATATAAACATATACAGAGAATCTGATATAACTCAAGTGTATGTTAGACTCTTCACCCTGAGGGAATTTGACTACTAAGATGTTTATAGGATTCCATATTACATTTAGACAAAGAAACATTATTATTTTAGCTGCTGTTCAACTGCAAAATAAAGTCCCAAATTAGATATCTGGTATGTTACAGATAATAAACACTAGAAAATACCCTAGTATTTTTAGACTATACTCTATCTTGTTGGCCTTGATTCTTAACTAGTCATACATCAAAGGGCAGAAGGAGAAGTGTTTCTTAAACAGTAACTAAATAGTCACTCACATGCTCTTTCCTGTTGTTGCTTATATACAAGTATCTGTAGATTAACTTCTCTTTCTTCAGAATTTACTAAATTTTACTACCAAAGAGGCTTTATTTTGTCTTACAGTGACAGAATTTAGTATAATTAGTGTTATGGGCTGAATTGTGCCCCCTGCTCAATTATATGTTGAAGCTCTAACCCCAAGCACCTTGTAATAAGATCTCATTTGGAAGTAGGGTCATTGAAGATGCAATTAGTGAAGTTGATATCATTCTGGAATAGAGAGCAGGCCCTTAGTCTAATATGACTGGTGTCCTTATAAGAAAGGAGAATGCCACTTGAAGAGGGATGACCATGTGACAACAGAGGCATCTACAAGCAGAAGAACAGCAAAAATAATGGATCGCCCCCAGAAGCTGAGAAGCGAGGAAGGAGTCTACAGAGTTGGAGGGAGAGCATGGCCCAGCAAACACCTTGAATTTGGACTTTCAGCCTCCAGAACTGTGAGAGGATAAATTTCTGTTGTTTTAAGCCACCCAGTTAGTGGTAATTCATTACAAGAGCTCAAGGAAATATACATCTGATTAAATCGTTTCAGTTTTACTTAAATCTTCAATTATTAGTTTGAAACCATAATGCATCCATTCAGATACAAAAGAATGAGCAACAAAATATAACATTGTCAGTCTACCCAAAAGTATTTACCAAGCCTGTATAGGGAATCAGAAGAGAGGGATGGAGGAGAGAGAAATTCGGATTTTAGAGACCTGATAATGAAGACAAAAAAAGAGAGTGAGAAGAAGAAAAAAACATTGAAAATGAAACTCTGATAAACATTATTTGAGAGAAGAAAGTAAAAGTGGTAAGTCAGGGAGCAGAAAAACTTTAGAGAGAGAGAAAAATAAAAAGAGAGAGTAGTGCCACAGGGGTTAAGATTTTTCAAGAAAAATGGGATGGTTAATAAAACTGGAATCAAAAGCCCAGGGTTAGGATGGGAAAATAGGCTACTTCTTTCTTCAGGACATCACAAATGGTAGAAGAAGATGATTAGCAAAGACTTATACATATTTTGAGGTGAATGGCAGAGAGGTGAGTTTGCTTGATGATCTGTTTTCTCTGAAGAACAGGAAGTTGAGACCTATGTTGCTCATAAGAGAAATCAACATAAAGTATCGCATGGAGAATAGAGGTAAAATTTTGGTGTGGTGTGGGTGTTAGAAAAGGAAATTATTTGAGGATAAACATAGAGTCCCAAGCTCCAGCCTTGGTGAGGCCAAAATGACTGCTTTCTGGGTTTTGCTAAACAAAATCAGTACCTGAGGAGCAAGAGTGTTTATTGAGTAGACTCAGGATTGAGGGTGGTTGGGGAAATAGATAGAGTGGGACAAAGACATGGGGACAAAACCACTGAAAACATTTGATGAGAGAATGGTTGAAATGACTAAGTGGAAGAGAAGGGAAAAGCCAAGAGGTTTAAAAGACCAAGGGTCAGGAAGAGGCCTTGATGAGTTTGAAGAAAAAAATAGAAATAAAAAGACAGGATATATCTATTAGACATCTGTTTCTGTAAAAATTCAGACAGAGTGTTTAATTGAGTTATTTGGACACATCTTACTCTCTGAAATCTCTCCTGTCTCCTAGAAGCATAATATTAAGAAATTAGTGTTTATAGCTATTGTTTATTGAGCTATGCCTTTGCAATTTCCATTTTGGATTGACTATCTAAAACTGACCCTACGAGTCTGTATATAATTCAACGATTGTTAGATCATTGTCTGTCAGAGGTGATTTAACATATCTTTTCATTGTATAGTATCCTAAGTGTTTAGGTGTGTTATTTTCCTTAAACAGAATAGAAGATAAATATTTTAAATTCTAACCAAGAAAAAAATTAGGAAACATAACTTTGTATAATAAAAAGAATAGTAATTTCTTTGAATCCTAGCATTCTAGTTTGAAGAGTTACATTTCTTCATCTCTTTGAGAGAATACTGGGCACTTAAATTCAGTCCTCCTCAAGGCAAACCCTGCTGGCAATCTTCAGACCTGCCTCGTACCCATAACATGGAGTAATGCTTGCAAATGCATCTTCTGCTTCAAACATTTGTTATCATTCAGCTGACTGAATTCCAATTCCTCCAGAAGTGACAACATAAGAACCAGAATAATAAAATATTACCAACCTAGGGAGGCTTATTTCCACTTCTTCTTCTTTCATCTCAGAGAACCATTTCAAGATTTGATGAGCAGTAATTAGTTTTTCCATTTCTTCTATGTTCACCCCTTCTGCGGGAAGTATAATGATTAAACTGAACTCGTCACCTTTGTAAGGTAATTCCAAAACCTGGTATTTCATAGCGGATTCAGAAAAATAACCTGGAATAGAGAAAAATAAAATATTAAATATAGCTGGCAATTCCCAAAGCCATGCTGTAGAGTGTGATTTCTCATGTTTACCATATTTCGTTCTCAAAAGAGCCTTCATCATTGGAATTTGTATTGCTGCACCGTCTTTCTTAGTGAAATTCATCAGCTGTGTGTCCTCTTTTTTGAATTTTTGTTTCCAATCGCCCTTGAAATAAATAGCGTTCACCAGGATAAGCCGAGTCAGAGGGCCAAATTCTTCCCCTGAAAACATGTCTTTAATCTTTCCTGTGAAGTGGGTGGAAGAGGAAGCAGGAAGAACTATATAAGAGCTCTTAGTGGAAATGCTTTAACAGAATTAAAACAACATTTTCTTTTGAAGACCACTTGTAAACACGGTGTTTTATTACCTAAATGTAGCAAATTTTGAGAGTGAAGAGGAGCATTATTAAATATTTTACTTAGAAATGGGTACAAACAGGACTTTACTAGGAAACGGGAGATACAAGATCACCTTAGGCAAATTTGAACTGACCTAGCAACAAACTCTCTTTAGTAAGATTATTTCTGTAAATTGATTTTCAGACAAAAAGAACAAAAACTAAATATCCCATCCTGTGTATTTATTGGTATTTTTCAAAGCTTATTTCAAGGTTCTCCAGTAGGTCAGTGAGAGTAAATAAGCTAATGGTACACTCACTATTCCACTCTTGCAGCTGAAGCCACTGACCATTGGAAGAGACAACTATGGAGCTGCTAGCATGATTTTCTTCTTCCAAAAAAAAGCATAAGTGAGTATTTGAAAGTTATGAGACATAGACATGATTGGGTGCCATGCATCTGCCTAAGGATGTTCTCGTTTTGCATCCTGTTGACAGGACTCCCCAGTGAACATGGCTCACAACACCCATTTCACGCTTTCAACCATGGATCCCCATGTGAGACTTCCCACAAAGAATATAGTAGCATCTTACACCGTCACAAGTTTTGGTAGCAGAATGAATAAGCAAAGGAACAGATGACTGACTACTGTTAATCAAGGACCAGATATACGCTTATCACTTCACAGATATCATTATTAACCTTTCAAAAATTCTGAAATTTTAATAATATCTTCATTTTAAATGAGTCATAGCTGAGAACTTGTTAAAATTTTAACTCATCTGTGTGACTTTAAGCTTGTGTTCTTTCTACTATGTCATTTCATAGTTCCTTTGGAATTTTTGCTAGTTTGTATTTAATTTAAAGTTAAGATTACCATGTTTATAATAGGACTATAAACATTTACTATTAAATATTAACACATCCAACTAAGATGTGTTAATTATTTATAGTATATGTGGGAAAAAAAGCATTTGGATTGACAGATCTAATTTTTATCTGGCCAAGGATATGATTCTTCTTGCCATACTTTCAAAACCTATAATTGAACAAAAAATATTATTAAAATTCTTCCATTAAGAATTCCATAAACAGGTGTTTCTCAACAACAACAAAAACCTGTGTACTTTTCAAAGCAGCTCACAATTTCTCTCTCAGTTTTACATAAGAGCATTAATTTGAATAGCAGGGAAGAGAAATAGGAGATTTATCTCTCTGAGCCAGTGTAGTAGAAAAATATTCAACCATTCTTTACTTTAAGATATTAAAAACCATGAATACAATGTCAAATAATTGTTTTATGAAAATGAGAAACTTTACCATCTGTTTTGCTTTCTACCCAGGCATTCATTGTCTCTGCACAAGTCTTCGCATCCTGAAAATCCACCAGTTTTATGGCACTCTGAAAAAATTTCTTGTTGCCATGGAGATACTGTTCTTTCACACTGAATCCTTCTTGAAGGTAGAGGGCACTGGCAAGATTAAATGTAAATTCTTGTTTTTTCTCTGAGCTGGCAGAGAAAAATGACTTCAGCACAGAAAATTCCTCTCCTAAAAAATAATTATAATGTATACTGACATTGAAAACATAAAAACAACAGCTTTTCAGCTTTGCTTCTAAGCAATCGGATTCACATCACCATTTTCTGCACCCTTAGGTGTAACTAATAATCCTTTCTAACTTAGTACAAATATTTTAAGCATTTATCTCCCAGAGTATATGCATTTCCTAGAGAAACCAGCCCTTATATGGGGGGGGGGGGGTTGGGGGGGGGATGTCCATGTAAATACGAAATTTGTCTAAAACAAGAATATGCATTTAAACATCATGAAGGAAATTCCTTCTTTAGAGTCAAAGTTAACTTATTTTTAGTTGTTGGAAATTTATCTTTAGAACCTCTTTTTTTTTTTTTTTTTGCATAACATGCAATATTTATAAAAGGGGCATGCTAATGGATGCTGATGGGGGGTATGAGAGTGATTAGTAATTCTCTTCAATATTACTTTTATTTCAGCTTAAGAAAAAATTACTCTCATATGAGCAACAGCACCTGTCCAAGATTTGAAATTTACTAGGAAACCCCTAAAATCATCTCTAGAGATTCGTAAGAATCAGAATTGCCTAGTTTTTCAGTTAATGAATCTCTATAGTTTGGTTGTTTACATGAATAATAAAATTTTTTAACCATTCCAACTTTAACTACTAGCCAAACGAGTCTGTCAGAGTCAGCTAAGAATCACCATTGGTCTATTATTTATTTATTTATCATTGGATCATTCTGACTACAGTATTGTCAGGAAGGTATATGTGCCTATGAGAGAATCCTGTGATCTTTGCTTGGTGGCTTCCTATTCATTACCAGAGGGTGCCAATATTTTTCATTCCCTTTGGCTTAATCCTGGAACTCAATCATTTAGTCTGAGTACTGTATTTCGAATCAAAGGTTTATTCAGAGCCTTGGTTATATTTTCAGTTAAATACTGAAAATACCATTTTTATAACTTTAAAGTTGATTATATGCAGTTAATTTCTATTGAAGAAATATAAATGGTTTACCATTGTAAGATGCCCCCATTGAATAAAGAGATTTAAAAAAGTATTACTGAGAGAAACTCACTACTCGGTGTCTCCTGGATATAGGTATGTGCTTGTATGTTTGTGTTTCAGTGTAAATACTTTATCAGCCCATAGGGCATCTGTGTGCAAATACAAACAGATGCCTCTACTGGGGTGCTATAACCCATGGCCTCATATCTTGTCCGGCTGAGTGGAGGCTACATTTCAGTCCCTAGTTGCCTCTGTCCTGGCATTTTTGTGTAAGGACAGCCTACACAACCATACAGGAGGCTCTGGAACGTGTATTATATTTAAAACTATAATTTCCCATTCATGGAACACAGACACAGACATAAAAGAATTTGGATACGAAAACTTCATCTGAAGAATTTGGGCAATTCCTTACATAAAAAAGGGAATAAAGTCTATTTTCCTTGCTTGTGCAGTGATTTCAGATGCAATCATTTCTTCCTGTTTGAAGCCAAGAAAAATGGCTCCATAGCTGGAGGCTACAAAGACTTCCTGGGTGAAGGCATGAGAGCTTCTCTAGAAGAATTAATTAAGGTCAGAAGTAAAGTGGCAAAATTTGAAACCAGTTTTCAGGAACTTGTAATTCATGAACCTCTTTAAAGGAAAAGGGAAAACAGGAGAAGGGGAGAAAAAAGTAGTTCCAACTCATTTGTCAGAGCAAGTAGATTTATGTCATGTACTTAAGGTCTAAGACTGTGTGACAAACAGTCAGCTACCCTTTGATAAATCACTGGACTCAAAAGTCAATAAAAAAAATGTCACAAAGTAGCACGAGTTTGCAGGAGAATATAAAGTTATCAGCCCTATAAATTTGATTTAATTTTCAGATGAATAACCTCTTTTAGTGTAGATCAAAAAGAATACATATACATAGCTCCTAATAAGCTATGAAAATACGTTTAATTTCCTAAAATAGAGCCATGGAAAACCTACAAGTTGTGGGGTAAATATGACTCTTGGTTTGGTTGTACCAGACCTCCAGAAAATGTTCTGAAATGTAGTACCTGCTTACTTCTCTTGCTATGAAGGGCCCAAAGGCCAATTTGTGAATGCAACGTGAGAGATCCAAAGATGAAAACAGAGATGGTTATAGGATTGTAGATTATTTTAACCAAAAGGTCCATGTAAATCACCTCATTGAAACTCCTCTTTTTATAGAGAGGAATCTAAAATCCATGAAGATACAGTAACTTGAGAGTTGCCAAATCACAAAGTCATTTTATTGCAGAGCTGAGTCGGGAATTCACTCCCAGGTCTCTTTCCATGACGCTTTTGTAATAAAGAAGCACCTTCCTGTTAGTCTTTGATTAGTAAGCAAAATTATTAGCGGCAAAGAAAAATAGAGCATAATCAGAGGTTCAGCAAACTAGAGAAGCTAAATTCTGAGCAGATGTTATGGCAATGGGGGGAAGGAGAGCTGAGGACTCTGAGAGCCCCAGTGGGGTAGGATGCCTAGAGTTATATGTCCATCTGTAGAATAAGCCATGTATTAATATGAAACAGATAGGCACCTTTTGATAATCACTGGGAATTGAAGGCAGGACCAGGACTAAGATGAGTCAATGAAACACTTACGTTGGGCATAAAATATAAGGAGATGCCAACAAACTCAGTAATCAAGATAAATAATATGTTACTGTAATATATATATTTTTAAAAACAGTATTAACTTGAATAAATGTATGATGCACAAAACATAAAAACTTTAAATAGAGACAGGATCATTGCTGATTTTCTTTCTGTCTGGGTTGCAACGTGGCTCTTCCAGGCTCTGCCTTCCACCTGTCACACTCTTCCTCTGACCTTCGGGCCCGGTTGCTCTTCTCTCTCCAGACCCCCTGCACATTTTATCCACCTTCTTGCACTCTCACTGTTCTCCTCCTTAACTTTGCCTCTTTTTTCTTTATTCCTTAATTTCCCTCTTTTTTTTATTTTTCAAATCTCCTTTTTTGGCTGGTCTTTCTTTTCTTTTTGCAGTTTTCTTCCATCGGTGCCTGCCTCTCTCCCTTAACAAAGCATAATAGAAAGCAAGTTTGGTACATTTTGTTATATGTGTTAAAATGTTAATGTTTGATTGTCCAAAAATATTCTTCCCCCCAAATATAAAAATTTTCATTATTGTTCTTATGATCTATGGCCCTCACTGAATCATTTCTGGAATGAGTTCTGGGCAAGTTACTTAACATTCTTTGCCTCAGTGTCCTCACTGTCCATCAGTGTTATGTCAACCTCTCAGAGTGATTCTGAAAATTACATGAGATCATGTATGTCAAGCACATAGCTCAGTGATTGCTAATATATATACACATACATGTTTGCGAGTTCCATTGTCATGACTATGATTATTATTATATTCACATTCCAGAGTTAAGACATCTGCGTTTCTCTGTAAGTTGAAAGCCATTTAAAGTAATTTAGATTTTCAGAGGCTCTAATTTGCTAGTTCCTCATGGAATCAACTTCACACATCTTCATAAATGTTCTATTACTTTTCAAAGCAGCATCATGTGATATAAATGTTTCTGGGACTGTGTAGTGAGATTTGCTGAAATTAATATAGACAGTCAAGACTAAACCTGAAACAGTGCCTTCCTTTCACATTATTCACAAAGGAAAACGCTTGATTAACTTCACTCCCACCAACTTCTTTTTTATTTTTTAACATAAAATTGCCTTTGTTTAAAACGATGCAAATAAAACCTTGTAAAGAAGAAAAACAAATCCTTAAATATAATTGCTCTGTGCTAAGGCAACCATACTGAAATTAGTTATAGTGAAAAAATTCCCAAGTCAAAAATGTTTCCTCTGATGTTCAGGACATATTATCTGACAGATGTAAAAGTTTAAAGTTAGAATTATTATGAAAATTGAGTGTCCAGGATAGCCAGGGGAATGCAACCACCCCTTCAAATGGGGTGCCGGCACACTATCACAGACAGGCAACCACCACTCACATGCAAAAAGGCCTCTGAAAGGTTTTTGTTGGTTTATTTGCTTGTTTTCAATTTTTCTTTAAAAAACTTAACCAAAATAAGCTTTTAAAATGTATACATTAATACACTTTCTTAATCTCATTTAAGTGAAAAGGTTAAATTTTACTTAGCAAACGAACTTTAAAAAGCTAATGAGAGAGATAAACAAAGATTTCTGGGTGAGGGTGCTCACTGAAGCGTTTTTATAAGAGAAGTACTAGAAACAACCTAATGAAGAAGGCTTAAGTAAGTAATGATATTTCTTTAAGAGGCAATAAAAGCCAACAACTAAAAATTATATTCTGAGGCAATTGCATGAAATGAGAAAATGATCCCAACATAGTAAATGATAATGGAAGATATATGTGTGTGTGTACATATATGGGTATATATATGCATATACACAAGCACATATATACAAACACATATATACAGAACTTAACCTCAATGAATTAAAACTATCTAAAACAGATCAGAATAAAATATACAGATATACTCACAATTTTACATCTGTATAGAATTAATTTCTTACACGTTATTTTGGTAAAATTTTCGTTAAGAAACAATTACAAATGAATTGGTGTTATTTACACTACAATTCTCCATGTTATTATAATTTCATACTTTTACAACATTTTTTATTTAGTAAAGTTCTATGACCATGAACTTCTCTCTAATATTTTAAAAGTAGATTTGGCCAGATCTCATTCAGTACAAATAATCATATGTAAGAATCTCACCAGTTGAGGTTTCATGAAATTTTAAAGTTTGTCGTATCTGTTGGTGTGCTTTTCCTTTTGCTCCTAGTTGCACCATTCCAAGAACCAAAGTTGTTCCAAGCGGGGAAAATACAATGTTGTTCTTTTGAGATGAACAAATAGCTTGATAAAGATCCACTGCAAATTCGGTATTTCTCTGAGCCGAGGGCCTCGAGGCTTGGCTTCCAGAAAAAGTCAGTAGGAGACTCCACAACAAGATCTTAAACATTTTGACCTCTGTGCATTAATTCAAAATTTATTAGTTTTCAAAGTAATCAGAGTTCATCGTATCACACTCAAAGAAAACTTTCTACCTATTAGAATTTTCTGTCTTATTAGGGCAAATTTCCACAAAAATATTCTAATGTCAGTTTTCAGACTAAGTATCATCTATTCAGAGAAATGGGCCATGTGCTAATGGTATTTTTTATATTTCTTCAAGAACCAGTTCAAAATATATAGTAGTTTCTTAAATATCAAAAGAGGAATTATAATTCTGGGTCATTATAATTAGTAATACTATCTCTAAATGGCTATATGATACATTTATTCCATCTTTTCCCATGATTTTAAGTAGAATAACTCTAACTCTGATATCAAGGAACCCTCTGTCCAAACTACTCTAAAATTATTTATAGATCAAAAACAGAAATGAAATTTAAAAAATGAACACACTCCAATGTGGTTTTGGAACTATAATATTAGACAGTTAATGCATTCTAAATCAATTAAGTAATCTGGCTAACTTTTTACAACAGTAAAAGTTACGGAATTCATAGCACACAATACCCCAAAACACACATGTATTTTTCCAAAGGCAGAAAAGAAACCTTAGAAAATTATAAAGAAACAAAATTACAACCAAATATAAATGGCCTGACAATAGAAGAAAAGAGAGCAATTTAAAAAAAAAATCAAAGAACCATTTGACAAATAACAAATATAAGAAAGCTGCAATTGAAAACTTTAACCGAGTCACAACAACACTAATGACACTCTATTAAAGTGCTCTCCACTAAAATTGCAGAAAATTCAACCCTGATTACATCTTGAGCAGAATGAATTTTCACAATTTTACCAAAGACTTGGTGGAATACTGATGCTGAAGGCCTCATAAATTTTAGTAACACTAATTTTACCTTACAAAGAATACAGTTTAGTAACCCTTAATAACTCCTAGTTGAATAGATTACTATGAAGTAACTTTTCATTGGGGGTAAAGATAAAAGCCTCCAGAATAATGTGTTGTTAGACTTAAATAATTGAAGAACTATATTTCTAGAGTGTTTTGCAGACCAGTAGGTCACCGTGACCTACAAATGAGCTAAGACTCATTAAGAATCACTGTTATATGTAAAGATTACTAAGTCAAATATTCTGCAAAACTAAGCTGTGGAGTGATTATCTAGACATTTCATATTCTTTTCTAATATATATAGTTAAACTCTACTTGCTTAGCTATACAATTTGCAAAGTAAAAAGATTTCAAAGTTCAATCCAAAATAGTTGTTAGAAAATAATGTTTTGTTAAACTGAAAATGTTGATGCATACATCCCATCAAGCAAATGTTTTATCGAGGATTAGATTAATACTTAGGTTGTAAATAGCAATGCAACAATAGTAAAAGTTAATGAGTAAGAGACATCTTATGTGCAAAACAAATTTCTGTGTGTCATTTTCTAATATATTCACTATCTCAGAAGATTCTGTCCAAAATATTGGTTTGTAGATACATAGTCAAAATGTTATCAGTACTTTTAATACATCAAGAGGTAATTCATTAGGCACATCTTTATGTTCTTGGTTTGTATTAGAATAATAAACACTATTATGAAAGATACAATTTTCCCTTATAGTAAAACCTAGAAGTTATCCTCACATTCTTATTAACAACCTTAATAACTAAACTTTCCATTTTCGAGCATCCATTTCTCCCAGAAAATTTCCCAGTACTTAGTAAGTTACAAGCTCACACAAAATATTCGTCTTCAAAATTCACTTATCTCATTGACTTTTGGATCATATTTCATTAGAAATCACAAAGCACTAATGAACTAAATAACCTGATGAATAGTCCTATAAGAATTTTATATTTTAATTTATAGTGACATCTTTTAAGGAAAATAAAAGTATTAATTTGAAAAATTTAAATTATATCTACCAAAGTGTATTGAAATGCCATTCCTACTCTATTAAACACTCATAGTCAATATTATTGCATGCATACTTTATTCAAAAGCTATTTAATTTTAAGGTACTTACTCAAAATTTGCTTCTGATCTTTCATGGTAATGTTATAACTAAAATATGCCTGCTGAGAAACACTAGTACATGGAACACCTGATCGGTCAAGGCCAACTCTATTTATCTTGAACGTTGCTAGATTAATTCCTCTAAGACCAAAGCAGGTGTTCACCACATTTGTATGAAAGAATTAACATGATCAAGTTAATGATCATTGATGAAATATGCAAGTACTGAAAGAGAAAACAATACTAGAATTTTAAAAGATCATTAAGTTTATATTATTCTTTCATTTATTTCATTTCTTTTATAATAAGTAGAAACAGAATTTGGAAGAATGTGCCAGTGCCTATAAATTTGCTAGTAATTAGTTCTTTTTGTTTCTCACAGGAATCCCACATCATATTACTAATGTACTCCATCATAAATATTTCCGAATGCCTATGAGAAAAAGAATAAAGCTAAATCAGGTCCAGAATGCAGAGAGACAAATTACTGCTGCATTTACAGAGTTCTCAACAATTCATCAAATTATACAATAGAAGACTTCCTGTGGACATAAGGCCCATTTAAATCCTTAGGGAAAAGTGTGGCTGTTAAAGAAATATCATCTTTAAGTTGAACAAAAAGACTAGATTAAGATGATAGATTTATCAATTTATATCAAGATATTACTATTAAACATAGGTAATTTGATAGTTAACACTGGTGTTACATTTATGTGCTCTTGAAGTTTTACATTATTTTTTATACAAATAATTCATTAATATAAAAAGGATGTGTAATTAGTCTGGCCGGTGTGGCTCAGTGGTTGAGCGTCGACCTGTGCACAAAGAGCCAGGACACATGCCTAGGTTGTAGGCCTGATCCCCAGTGGGGGGCATGCGGGAGGTGGCCAATCGATGTTCTCTCCCATCGATGTTTCTATCTCTCTCTTCCTTTCACTTCCTCTCTCTCTAAAATCAATAAAGGAAAAAAAATTTTTAAAAAAGGATGTGTAATTAAATGGGGTTTGATCCCATTGTTCTAGTTAAAATCAATCACATCAATGGCAATCAGATATTAAATACATTGCATTATTCATAAGTGGCCTCTGAGGAAAAAAATGGAAAATTTGTTGCAGTTACAATTAAATATTTGCTATTGATTACTAACTGTAATATTACTTCTGATAAGTCTATGAAAGAGAAGTAAAATGAATATAGATACCTTTGAAGGAGTTTATTTAAAAAAAAAAAAAAAAAACTTTTTGAAGGCTCCTGTCAATATCTTTTAGTGTCCTGGGGCTGGAGCTTTGTAACAGGCTTGAGAAGCCTGATAAGCAATGTTGGCCATAAATTTCTAATTCACTAAAATTTTTAATTGCCCATCTATGCATCTCTGAATATTTTCTTTTTTTTTTTTTTTTTTTTTAGTCCTCACCCAAGGACATTTTTCCATCAATTTCCAGATAGAATGGAAGGGAAGGAGAGAGAGAGAGAGAGAGAGAGAGAGAGAGAGAAACATTGATGTGGGAGAGACACATCGATTGTTTGCCTCCTGCACGACCCTGAACAGGGCCAGGGATCAAACCTGCAACCCAGGTACATCTCCTTGACCTAGAATCGAACCCAGAACGCCTCAGTCCACAGGCTAATGCTCGAATTGCTGAGCCAAACCAGCCAGGGCTCTGAATGTTTTCTAAACGTTGGGTTATACCTTAATATTACTTACTATGATATAAGCAAACTCATTTACAGCTTTTAACTTAATAATATTAGAAATTATTTTCCAAAAACACAGTTATACAACAAAAGAACACAATCATTATTTTGTTCTACTCTGCAATTCATAAATAATAAATCTGAATGTCTAAGACTATCATTCAATCAATGCTTTTCTACCCAAGCCGTGACACCAGCAAACATCCATCACAAGTACACTTGGTTACCAAATCATTATGTCTACAATGTGCGGATCATAATGTGACTTACCCAGGAACAGGCCATTATTTTTCCTTGCAATGACAAAGACAGACACTCTGTCATTTAATGAAGTTGTTCTGTGAGGACCTCATGTGAGAGCAGTTCAAGCAGGCAGTGGCTGTGAACTCCTCCCTGGTTTAAGCTCTTAAACAATAAAGATACCAAAATTGTCCATAAAATATTACTGCCAACCTTTTAAATATTTTTACAAATTTGTTCCTTCTACAATTCTATTTTGCCCCTAGAGCATCAGGGGAAAAAAATAATAGCAAGGGGTTACAGGTTCCATCTCATTATCTTATTAATTATAATTTATTAATAATTAATTTATAATTAGATCTAATTAGCACTTGTTAGCATTTTTTAGTTTTTTAAAAAGTAAAAATGAATTTAAAACTTTAAAAACATGTAATCAAGAGACTTCCAGTCAAGGTGGCAGCGTAGGTAATCATGGTCCTCGCCTCCTCCCACAACCACATCAAAATTACTACTAAACTACAACACAAACCATCCTTCAGAACCGCCTGACATCAGCTGAATGGAAGTCCTACAACTACGGAATTAAAGCAGCAGCCACATTGAGACTGATAGGAGGGCGGAGGCACAGATGGGCTGGTCCCACACCCATGTGTGGCGGATAAAAATCAGGAGGGACACCTCGACTGGGAAGGTCCTCCCTGAGGAGTGAGGGGTCCCTGTCCCACACCAGGCACCCAACTCAGGGTTCCAGTGCCAGGAAGAGAAGTCCCCATAACTTCTGGCTGGAAAATCCAGGGGAACTGAGGCTGAGGGAGGCTGAGGCTGCTCAAGCCCCAGGCAGATCCCTTAAAGGGCCCGCACACAGACTTACTTGGACTTGCTCCCTCAGAGCTCAGAGGAGAGGCAGCTTGAGGGGTACTAGAGACATATAGGGAAGAACTGATATGTTCAGCAAAAGCGAGCGCTGGAGGGGCATCTTTCTCCTGGACAGACATGCTGGCGGAGGCTGATGTTCCTTTGGTGAGCCCTTCCCTGGGGCAGCAGAGGCTGCCACATCTGGGACTCCAGCAACCTGGCTCACACTGTTTGCCCTGCTCTGGTGATTCCCTGAGGCCACACCCCAAACAACCTTTGGGCCCACCCAAGCTGTTTCCAGTGGCTTTATCATAGGATTGGCCTGTCTTGGATCCTGTTTCAGAGTTTCCTAAAATCTCTCAAACAAGCAGCATCTGGTCTCAGTGAGCCCCATACCTCTCATTAAGTGGCCCCAGGCCTGGCACTAGAAGCAGCCAGCCTTGGTTCACAGCTTGGCTTTGCCTGGGCACCTCCAAGCCCAGCACAAGAAGCAGCCATCTGCAAATCACTTTGTAGCTTATGCTGGGTAGCCCCAGATAGAACACAGGCAGTGGCTGACCTTTTCCCAGAGCCAGCTTACCCAGTGGACGTCTTCAGACCACATCGAAACACCACCACCCAACCACCTCCACAAGTGACACACTCAATGAGTAGACTCAGTAGGCACCAGAGCCCTGCTGAAGTAAGTCTTGCACTGTGTGTTGGGCCGCTACACCGCTGATCGTCCAAGGTAGTCACAGGCCAGTGGTCAGTGGGCACAGCCAGTCCTTGTAGCTGATCAGCCTGAGTAAATCCCTCCCATTGACGTGCCAATAGTAATCAAGACTCAATTACAACAAAAGGGTGTACAATCCACACTAGGGGTACACCTCAAGGGCCCTGCTGGGATGATCAGGGAGACTGTGCCACTGGACCGTACAGGACACCTACGACAATAGGCCACCATAAGAAGCCTAGGAGACATAGCCACTCTACCTAATACATAGAAACAAACACAGGGAGGCGGCCAAAATGAGGAGACAAAGAAACATGTCCCAAGTGAAAGAACAGAACAAAATTCCAAGAAAAGAACTAAAAAAAAATGGCGATAAGCAATCTAACAGATGCAGAGTGCAAAACATTGGTTATAAGGCTGCTCAAGGAACTTAGTGAGACCTTCAAGGAACTTAGTGAGAACATCAACAACGTGAAAAAGGACCAGTCAGAAATGAAGGATACACTAACTAAAACAAAGAATAATTTACAGGGAATCAGTAGTAGAGTAGATAAAGCCAAGAAGCAAACCATCGATTTGCAATATAAGGAAGCAAAAGACACCCAATCAGATCAGCAGAAGAAAAAAAAAGAATCCAAAAAAATGAGGACAGTGCAAGGAGCTTCTGGGACAGCTTCAAGCATACACACATTCACATCCTGGGGGTGCCAGAAGGAGAAGAGAGAGAACAAGAAATTGAAAACCTATTTGAAAAAATAAAGACAGAAAATCTCCCTAACTTGGTGAAGGAAACAAACATACAAGTCCAGGAAGCACAGAGAGTCCCAAACAAGATGAACCCAAAGAGCTCCACACCAAGACACATCATCATCAAAATGCCAAAGGTTCAAGACAAAGAGAGAATCTTAAAAGCAGCAAGAGAAAAGCAGTTCGTTACCTACAAAGGAGCTCCCATAAGACTGTCAGCTGATTTCTCAAAAGAAACTTTGAAGGCCAGAAAGGAGTGGCAAGAGATATTCAAGGTGATGAAAAGCAATGACCTACAACCAAGATTACTCTATCCTGCAAAGCCATCATTTAGAATCAATGGACATATAAAGAGTTTCCCAGACAAGAAAAAGCCAGAGGAGTTCATCACCACTAAACCAGTATTATATGAAATGTTGAAGGCTCTTCTTGAAGGAGAAGAACAAAAATATGAACAATAAAATGGCAATTAATACATATCTATCAACAATTGAATCTATAAACAAAATGAGCAAGCAGAACAGAAACAGACTCATAGATACAGAGAACTTTTTGTTGGTTGCCAAATGGGAGGGGGCTTGGGGGATGGGTGAAAAAGATGAAGGAATTAAGATGTACAAATTTGTTGTTGGACTGATGAAGCTCAAAGGGAAGGGGGGAGGGAGGGCGGGAAGAGATTAACCAAAGAATTTGTATGCATATATGCATAATCAATGGACACAAACAATAGTGTGGGGAAGGCAGGAGGGGGGCGGGATTGGGGAGGAGGGGGTCAATGGGGGAAAAATAGGGGGATATCTGTAATACATTCAATAATAAAGATAAATTTAAAAATAAATAAATGAATAAAAATAAAAACATGCAATCAAGTGCTCTCATTAGTAAATTAAAGGACTTAAAAGTTAATTCTTCCATACATTAACATCAGGTATATTTTTCCTCTTGTCAGTTTGCTCCATATATTTTGGGTGATAAAAGGAAAATGTTCTGAAAAAAGAACAGTTTAAATTATATTTAGTGTAAATCTACATGCTACAAACAAAGTAGCCTACTGAAAAGTATGGTGCATCCTATTTATTTTTTAAAGAACTCTGTGTGTTGTTTTTTTTTATTGATTTTAGAGAAAGGAAAGGAGAGGGAGAGAGAGAAACATTATTGATCCATACTTGATCGTGTGCCCTGATTCATAGTCGAACCCGTGACCCTTTGGTGCACAGATGATGCTCCAACCAACTGAGCCACACCGGCCAGGGCTGGCACAACCTATTTTAGTGTGACAAGTTTTTTCACTGTAGAAAAAATGGATCTTAAATAATTAAATCTAAATGTTAATTTCAGAAATAGCTTAAAAGTCTTCAGTTCCATTAACATTTGATAGGTGCGACCCTGCTACCTGCCTAACACAATTAGACGCTGTAAGATACAAAAGTAGAGTAAGAGATAACTAAAAGTTTTTTTCCTTTTGTGTGTGTTTTGTTCCCAAGTATTAGAAACAGTATCATTAAAAGAGACTTTCATACTTTTAAAAACTCTGTCTCATTAAATATAGTTGTGAGACAGCTCCTCTTAATTCCTTTCACAGAAGAAGCATTGAATCAGGGATTAGGGATGCACACAGTCTGGTGCTTTGCACATGCAGTAGTCCATAGAGAGAAGGTCTGTCTATATGAACCAGACTATTTTAGACTAACCACTTCAAACAAAGTCATCTCTAGGGGTATAAAAAGTAAAATAAGTCTAGTAAAATAGTTTTTAAATTATATTAGAGAAACTAGGGTGCTCATTCCTTCTTTGCTTAATAAGCCACAGCATTTTATGTGCCTTCACTTCAGAAAGCTGATGGCAAGAGAAGCGCATTCTATTTACTTGTGTATACCTGGTGTCCAAATCAGTCCCTTGCCTATGCCTTCACGGACAGATGCATAGGTGAATGGATGGGGAAAAGAGCTTTCACAAAGTATTTGGTACCCATAGTACATCTCCTTAACATCTTAATATTCCTTTAAATTTCTGAAATTGTGGCTCAAATTTCACTCCACTGTACTGTCACCAATATATGACTCATAAATCATATGCTCAAAGTGTGAAATGATGAATTATCCAATCAAATCTCCCAACCAGTGGAAGAATTCTCTGCAATATCCCTGTGAGTTATTCAGCCTCACTCTGAACATCTCAAGGAATCCTTTGTCCCAAGGCAACATTTTCATTTGCAAAAAATAACTTACTTTGAAATACTTTTAAGTTAACAGAAAAGTGCTGACATAATACAAAGAACTACTATCTTCCACTCTTCTCTCTCCGTTTCCCCAGCTGTTAACATTTCACCCCATGTGCTCTATCTATATAACTATCTTTATCCATCTATCTATCATTACAATATATGTGTGTGTGGATACATATGTGTGGTGTATTTATGAGTGTGTGTGTGTGTGTATACATTATAATCTGTACTTTTTGAATCCTATGTGAACAAGCTGCAAACATAATTTTCTATCACTCTTAAATATTCCATTCTACCTGTTTATTTATCTGAAACCAGGAGTTCACACTGATATCTCTATTCCCAATTTAAACCTCAGGGTTCGTTCTGGTTTTCCTCCTTTCCAGTTTTACAGTTGCCTTCTACAACAGGGAGATATCTGGATCTCATTATCCTCAATAGGTTTACTAATTTTATTCACTTATTTATTCAGTTCTCATTTGCTCAATATAATCAATCTCCCAACCATGCTGGTCATCTCCACTCACTCCCTCTGCCTCCTCACCTCTAGACCCCCTCCCGCTCCCCTCCCACATTCTTGGGTCCAGTAAGCATATGTGGCGGGTCTTCTCTGGGCTTCTTCTTCCCATTCAGGGGGCCGCCGCCAACCACTCCGCACCAAGATGGGAGGTGACGGTGGGAAGAAAAGGGAAAATGAGAAACTTTGTCATGTTTTAACAGGTATTGGGAAGCAATTCTAGAATCTGCCTTCTTTAAATCATGCCCATTATTTCCACTTTTAGTCCTTTTTTTTTTTTGCTACAGCTTTGAGGAAATATTTGAGGACAGGTTATATCTCCCATGAATTATCTTTCTTAACCTAGACCTCCGATTTCTTCTTCCTCTTAACATGCTTTCTAGGGACTTAACCACTCTGAAGACATTCTTCAAAATTCTTTCACATGTATCATTCTCCTACATTTTCTCCATATGTGACTGTCACTTAACGAGAAGGAAAGCAATGTACGTAAAAGTCGTAATGCCTGACTGAGGGTGCAATGGATTATAAATGGAATAGGCAACTGTCTTCCAGAAACCTTTCCTCTGCCATCCTCTCCACCAAACTAAAACATTCGCTCCACTGATGCTGGAAATTCTGTTGTTAGAGTTCATTTCACTGACTTTATAAGTAATAAAAAGCGAGTAAACAGAATGGTGAAGGGCAACAACTGTGGTCTTTGTTATAAAACAGATCTGGGCTCCAATCCCGACTCTGCCATTAGTAATGGGCACTCTTCTAATGCAAAACCTCAGATTTTAACCTTAAAATAGATATGTTTTATATGACTATTGTGGGGATTAAACACGATGAATTTTTGTAATACCTGGACAGAGTAGACCCCTATATGTTGTTAATTATTTCCTTTATTTTTGTTTTATTGCAAAATTCTCCTTAAAATATAAATATTTTTGAAAGGGTGCTTTAAAATACAAAAGTACAGTAGATAAATTTATGTGAGAGAATTTATTAATTATTCCTACAGGACAGAATAAATAAAGCAGCATAAGAATACTGGCTGCCTGCCCTGGCTTGTGTGTGACGTCCTGTGCGGGTCTCGAGTTTCATTGCAGGTCAGGGCACATTGGGGTGTGTATAGGAGGCAACCAATTAATACTTCTCTCTCACATTGACGTTTCTCTCTCTCTCTCTCTCTCTCTCCCCCTCTCCCTCTCCCTTCTTCTCTCTCTAAAATCAATAGAAACATATCCTTGGGTGAGAATTAAAAAAAAAAAAGAAAAGAATATTCTTTGCCTGATGGATAATGATATTTATAAAGAAAAATGAATAAAAAAAGGTGATACATTGTGTTTCAGAACCAAACATTGTCTACTTGACCTTCCACATAGAGTGAGTTACTTATAAAACCTCAGAACGTTTCCTTGAAGCAATTATCTCTGGTTGTACTATGCCAGTCAGTTCTAGAGTACAGTGTAACAAAGTATAGAAGTAGAACTTATGCAGTCATTTCTCGATAACTACATATAAGAATGGATGTAAGTCAATAAGAATTAATAGAACAGCTACTACTGACAAGGTCTAATTGTATTATCGGTATCATTAAAAAAAAAACTAGAAAGTGTAAATAAGTGGGCATGGTTTTCCTAGTCAAGTTTGTAGATATTCACTGTGTCAGTACTTTTTCATGTTTAATTTGAATGCAGGTTGTACAATAAAAATTGACCAAAATGTTTGTCTATAGAAGCAACCAAAGTTGTAACTGGTCAAATGCTTTGTTCTGATATTGTACCTTTTTTTTATATAAAAACATTTGAGAATAGGTAATGCCAATTGATACTGCTCCCTCTTTAGTCCAATCTTTCTGTCATTGAAAATAGAGGGAAAGTGAAAGGTGACGGACAAAAACATTGTCTGAAAACAAAACTTTCTGAAGATGAAATATAAAGGAAAAAAGAGGAGCAAAATTTTGATTTGTTTTCTGCATTTCACACACATACTTTATGTGTCAATGAAATATTTATTTTTCTTTCAGTTATAATTGCTTCTTATTTCTTTTCATCTTCACTTCACTACTTGTTTCTTGACATAATTGCTTGGCTCTTCTTTCGCGATCCAGAAAGTCTTTGGAAAACAGGTTTTTCTCAACAAATACAGCTTTCAAAGCTAAAAATGGTAAAGAAGATGACATGTAAATTATACTTGAAAAGGGACCCAATTAAATGAGATAGTGGGGAGAAAATATTCAAGGTTCACTCTATTTATAAAATTCTAAGTTTCTAAAACCTAGAGGTTTGGAAGGAAATGTTTGCTTAAGCTTCTGCTATTCCTTCGACTTCAATTTAAATTTAAAAGTTAAATTTTAACAGAGCTGGTTCTATTAATGTATTTATATCACGAGGGAGATCCACCATTTAACTGTAGAAGACTAAAGAAGATTGTTTGTCATTTTTGTTTTTTAATATACTTAGCAGCTATCAAAGACTCATAAAAATCCAAGAACAAATTATTCTGTATTGAAATAAGACAATTAAAATAATCAAAACACAGTTTGACTGCCTGCATGACTAAACCAGTGCATCTGCAATCACAAGCTCATAGGATGCTTTGATCTGCAGGGAGCTGTGGCTTCAGAAAAAAAAAATGAGCCAAATTATTCCCATGAGTGGTTAAATTGTGTATCAGAGAGAAGTAGGAGGAAATTGGGCTGTGCATTCAAAAAAATAATTTTGGCCTTTTGCTTAATTTTATCATTTCAGCAAATGTATACTGAATGTATGTTATGCACAGTGTTCTGTGCTCAGGCATAATTGGGCACAAATATAACTAAGTCACAGCTTTTCTTCCAACCGATACAAAGTAGGAGCAGTACCCAATAACCCAAATATCATATACAGTAGAATACAGTGTACGGTTCTAAGAGGATCTGAGCAATGGAAATTATGGCTAAATATACAAAGAGATTATAACATTATGCAGAAACCAGGGGGAAAGCTTTAAGAATTAGATGCTATTTCAGGAGAAGTTGAAGTCCAGATAGGATTTTAATTGATGATAAGAACCATGGAGATGAGGAAGGATTACCAAGGTGAAAAGGAAATGCCAACTAAAGGGAACAAATTGAATAAAAGTATCAAGAAACAAGAACTACTATTCAGGTAACTCTAAATCATTCAATGCAATTCAACAAAAGTATAAAATGTGTGAAGGAGATGAAGGTAGAATGAGGTTGGAGCTGGACTGGGGAGTACTTTAGATACCAAGCCAAGGAATTTGAAATAAACTATGTAAACACTAAGCAATTTCACGGCATTGTGGCATCTTTATATATTAAAATTGAAAAAAACACACAAACAAAAAAATTCTGTACTTCCCATACACATAACTATGAAAGTCAATATATTCCCCCTTTTGTCTTGACTATTATACAAGAACTACCGGGAAATAACTGCAAATATCCACGTTTGGCAAAACCCAAAGAGAGATGCAACCTGCAGCTACACAAGACGAAGAAGGGCAGCCAAACAGCGGAGACCGGGCCGTGTTGCACAAGATAAAAGTGAGGAGAATGGAGAGTGTGGGCAGGCCAGTGGCAGCAGCATCTCAGAAAGTGCTGACAAACAGACAGTGACGGTGAGGGCTTACCCTGCAGTACAAACGCTTTATCTTTCGTTTATACCTGTGGACGTCAACAGAGGTGAACAAGGCTGGATACGAAAACCCTCCCTTAGCTCCTTCGGTTCAGAGAAACAGAGGAGTCGAAGCTACATAAGAATCACACTCATGAGCCATTTTTTTTGCTAAAAGCAGTCTGTTCCTGTGGGTTGTAACATCTGAAAGCTACACTGGTCACATATCACAAGCTCTCACCCAGGGACCTCTACAAATTTCAACTCTAAGAAAAGCCAACTCATTAAGTTAATGAATTAAAACAGTAAATAATCGGCATACCATAGACACAAAGGTACTATAAGCAAAATTCAAAACAAAACATTTTTATTTATTTCTTTATTTTTAAATATGTTTTTATTGATTTTTTTTTTTTTTTTTTTTTTTGAGAGAGAGAGAGAGGAAGAAACATGGATCGGCTGCCTCCTCCATGCCCTCTACGGGGGATCGAGCTCACAACCTGGGCATGTGCCCTGACACAATCGAACTGGGACCTCTCAGTCCATGAGACTGACGCTCACACCACTGAGCCACACAGTCCGGGCAAAACAAAACATTTTTAAAAGAGTAGCAAAGCTCATCGATACATGGACCACCACCATTAGATAGGTAAATACTGTTACTGAGCATTTGTCACAAATTAAATTTTAAAACTTGAAAAGCACTTGCCTCTGTTAAGGAAGATGACAAAGCAGAAATGAAAGAACTCCGGGAAGAAACAAAGACACAACAGGAAGTGGTGAAACGTGAGCTGTCAGGACTCAAGGAAATACCGGAAAAACTATCATAGGTGAGAACAGACATAATGGGGAACATGGAATATACAAATGAGAAAAACAAATATAATAAGATGAAAATTTTAAAATGCACAAATTAGAGAGGAAAATGACAGATATTGAAAAAAACCAGATCCAACAAACACATCACTGGGGTGAGTCCTTAAGAAAGAAAACGAGAGCTGAACAAATATTTAAAGGTATCATGTAGTAAAATTTTGTTCATATAAGTGACTACTTGACATATACAGAAGGGACATACAGTCATCCCTTGTATTCATCAGGATTGGATTCAGAGCCTGTGTTCCGATCCCTTGTGTGAAATGGCATGGTATTTGAATATAACCTACACACATCCTCCTGTATGTTTAAATCACCTCTCGATTGCTTATAATAATGCTACAATGTAAATGTTATGTAACTAGTTGATAAACTATATTGTTCAGGGAATAATGAAAAGAAAAAAAGTCTGTACATGTTCAATACAGACTCAACCATCATAGGCCTGACTACATAGTACATGTCAGCAACAATGTAATCTTCTTTTTCTAATATTTTCAATATGCAGTTGGTTGAATCTGTGGATGCAAAAGCCACAGATTCAGAGGGCTGACTGTTCTGTGTACCACAAATAATAGACTCCGAACAATCGAAACCAAGGCATAGCCTAGTAAAGTTATTAGACTTTAAAAATAAAGACAAAATCATTTGGCAGCCAGACAAAATGATCAAGTCAGTTAAAAGGAGAGAAATATATCTTGCATTAGATATCTTCATGGCAATGATCAATACCAGGAGATAGTAGAGCAACACTAACAAGACAATCAAAGAAAGAACATGTGAAGTATTGATATTATAATCATCCGAGCCATGCCTCAAATCTAAAAATGACAAATAGTTTCAACATGCAGAGAATTCAGAGACTATTGTTCCCAAGAGTCCTGTATAAGAAAATTACGACAAAATAAACTGAGAAATGTCTGAAGAAAATTTGGAAGAAGTGAGACTAAAATAATGTGAGGTTTAGGATGACAAAATAGAAGGTATATGTCACATGCCTGACAATGTAGAAATGATTTAATTTAACAAAAGTTGGGAGAGTAAGGGAAGACTTACTCATGATAAATCAGTCATAGTTGAGATAAACAACTTAAACCAAGTCAAATAATAATGCTATAAGCAAATTTAAAATAAAAGTAAGCACAAAGAAAGATCATATTATTAAATAAATTGTGTAGAGGAAGAGGGATAGGGGTATGGAGAAATGTTTATTTTATTGTCACTCAGTATGGATCTAATAGTCTTAGAGAAATAAAGGGCTAGAAGAATTATGTGAATCCATGATTATAAAAGTACCACTAGAAGAAACATATAACAACCCTCCAAAGAAAAACAAAGAAAGAAATTACAGATCCAGTGAAAACTTCAAAGTATATATAAACAATAAATAGCATTAAAAAATGTGAGAAATACAAAACCAAAATATCTGAGATATCAATAGACGTAAATGTGGTCAATTTCATGATTAAAAAAAAAAAATTCTTTAGTTGGATCCAAAGCAAAAACCAACACACATTTAAAATAAAGTGATTCAGAAAATTTGAAATAAAAGGATTGAAAAAGTATCTATGCAAATGAAAACAAAAAGAAAGCAGGGCTCAAAATCCAGAATCATAAATGCACACAGAAACCCTCCAAAGAAACACAGAAACTCATAATCTCAGTTGCCAGAAATAGATGATAATGGGAACTGGACATATCAGCATCATGGAAGGGAGGGTGATTTCTCAATGAATGAGATTTTAATTGTTCTAGTATTTGAACTGTGAACATGTTTTTGTGGGTTTTTCTTTTTAGTGAAAATGAATAAACCTGGAACTGCCTCATAAGCAAAGCTACAAATGAAAATACTTTCCATTTGCCTAACACCACAGTAGGAGATAATGTCTATTTCTGTACATTAGCAGTTGATCCTGTCCCATCTGACCACAGATTAGCACTTCAGAATCACAAGGCATTCTGAATGCCTTAGAGCTCTCCTGAGATTCACTGTGGGAGCCAAAATGTTACTTCTGAAATAAACTTGAGCTGTTTTACTGAGGTTTGTCTCTAAAGTAGATGAAACATTTTCAGTGCAATTAACCAGTTTTCAGACAATTAAACCAATAACTAACTGATAGACCCTTGTAAGATCTTGAGAGAGACCACCTTGCTGGGATAATAATAATTATTATTATTTTGGCTAAAAAACAGAGGATTAAAAAAATCATATGCAGGCCTGGCCGGTTTGGCTCAGTGGTTGAGATTAGTCCTATTGACTGAGAGGTCCTGGTTCAATTCTCAGTCAGGGCACATGCCAGGGTTTCTGGCTCCATCCCCAGCAGGGGGCATGCAGGAGTCAGCCAATGGATGTATGTCTCTCACATTGTTGTTTCTATCTCTCCCTTCTTCTCTCTCTAAAAATCAATAAAAACATTTAAAAAACAAAACACTTTCCATTAAAAAAATTCATATGCAGGAGTGGATCCCTGTTTTTGGAGGCTGAAGCTAACAATTTTGGAATCTTTCTTTAAGAAAAAGAATATAAAATTACAAATGCAAAATTATTCATAAAAGTGGCTATTTATTTAGAATTTTGGAGAAAAATGTCTCTACGAATTACTGGAGCATCTAGAGTTAGGTCCTTTTCTTCTGAGATCTCTTTTAAGAAAGGTACCTGAAACACTTACTTGGAAATTATTCCTGCTTTCAACCTGGCTTCTGCTCTTTACCTAGAATACTCTAAAATTCCCACCAACTTCCCTAATACTCACATGAATATTTGCAGGTGAGGCCCATAAAACAACGTAACCTTCGTTGATGTCATTGGCAATCTCCTTTATGTGGTAAGAACAATGTCAAAATTAACCTAACACCTTCTAAATGGATAATGATAGCCATTTTCCCTCACTATTCAGAGTATCAACATCTGCTAGGTTACTGGCATAATGTTTTCATATAATGATGTGAGTCTGCAATGCTGTGATGCATGGAAGAACCCATTAACCACTTAGTGAATTTACTTAAGATTATAAAAAGGATGTCTTTAGCCTTGCTCTGATGACTTGTTTTCTTGATGTATTAACTTGGCAAGGCTCACATTCTCAATTGTTCAATTAATACTAATCTAGATATTGCTCTGAAAGGACTGCTGATGTAATTAAAGTCCCTAATCAATGGACTTTAAGTAAGAAAGATTTGGACTCACTGCACACTCTCCCTCTCTGGAGCACACCCGCACCTTTCTCCTTTCTTCTTCCCTCAGCTGTATTACCTTTGCTTTCTTTCTCCTAAGCTCCAAGGGCCCTGCTTTTGCCTCTGTAACTTGTTTCTTGAGCCCACGCAACCCAACTGGCTCACTTCTTTCTATATCCATGACTTTCTAAATAAACTTTCTCTTATAATTTAGGGGGAGGAAAAGGAAGAAAATCGCAGATAATCTGGTGAGCCAGGCTTAATCAGTTGAAAGTTCTCAAAAACAAAGCTGAGGTTTTCCTCGGAGAGGAAAGAAATTCCACCACGGGATAACAGTTTCTGCCTGTGCCCAGCTTGCCCATGATCTTCCCTTTATTTTGGACTTGGTCAGCTGCCCTCACAATCTCATAAGCCAATTCCATGTCATAAATTTTAATATATGGTCTTGCTGATTCTGCTTCCTGGAATCCTGACTGATGCCCTTGCCATGAAATACACTGTTCACCACAGAACAATTGCAAAGGGTGAAATGTTCTCATTGAGACAAATAAACTGGTCTGACAAGTTTCCTGTGGCTTGTGACTAGAATCTGTTGGATACTCCTTGTAAAATAAAAGTTTGTGTTTATTTAAATATGCAGTTTATCTTAAAGAACACTTACATTCCCACATAGGTACTAGCATAGAAACATCAAGTGTCAAACTTCTTGCTTTCTGGGCCCCACAACTCACTTAGAATCTTGACAAGTAGATCTGTTAGATGAGTTAGCAACAGACAATGTATGTGGATTCATGGGGTCACACCCCTTCTTCAAACCCTCTAACGTCTTCCCTTTACACTTAAACCCAGGCTACAATGGTCCCATGTGGCCTGATTCCCAACCCCCCTCTAAACTCATCTTGTACCAGTCTCCATCTCTCTTACTCTACTCCAGCATAACTGACCTTCCTATCCCTGGAACATCATCCTTATTCCCACCTCAGTAGCTTTATACTTCTGTTCCTTGTCCTAGGAATATTCTGCCTCCAGTTCTTGGGGACTACTTCTTTCTTTCAGGATTCAGCTCAAAAATCAGAAAGACCTTCACTGATGCTCCCCCTAACACATCCTATCACATTATCTTGCTGCTTTCTTCATACTTCTTATCATTATCACTATCCAAACTTATCTTCCTCTTATAGTTACTTATTCATTATCTGTCTTTCTTCTCCAGGTGATAAATTCATTGATTGCAAAGACTTTGTCTGCCTTTATGCTTCATGTAACCCTAGCCCCAGCATCATGCCTGGTACATGGAAGGTGTTCAACAAACATACTTGTTGAAGAAATGAAGAAATCAATGAAGATACCTCCAGGCACACAAAGGGGTGGACTCATTCCTCATCCTTTGGAATTCTTGCATTCCAGAGACCTAAGGGCTCAGGTTTCTAATGGTAACAGAAGGGTGATTCTCATGTCATACATCCCTATATCCATCCACTTGCCACAACCCCTGCTCTTCAACATCTAGTGTTATTGGTAACCATTCACATTCATTGTTTCCTACCTGAAAAGTATGATATTTATGCATTCATCACTTCGTTTGTTGGTTGACTGCTTAACAATATTTGTTATAATGCTAACAAAAAGGTGTTTTTTAAAGCAATGAAAATAAAAGATGTGGTGGTCATGAAGCTATTGAAAGATTTTCACTAAAATGAAATGATCCAGTGATTTGAATGAAGCAAAGTTAATCTTTTGTCATCCGATTCTTCCCTGTCCCCTGATTGGCCACTAATCAGATCAACAGGAGTGGCAACCCTCACCAAGTCACCCTGGCAAGAAGGAACTAGGTCACTATGTAAACAGAGAGCTGCAAGGACCAGCTGTTGTTAGTCTATGGGCGTACAGTATTCTGAAAACCTCCTTTCTGATTTACATTCTTCATCTTATTCTATGTCCTCCAAATAAGTGCTTCTCAAACTTTAATGTGCATAAAAAAATCACCTAGAAATCTGGTTAAAATTCAGGCAGTGATTCAATAGATCTGAATTGAGGCCCGTGATGCTACATTTCTAACACATCTCCGGGTGATGCCCATGCTGTTATCCACTGCCCACATTTTGACGTCAAGATTCTCATTCCTAAATCTAGACTCTAGATCAGTATTGCCAAGCTGTCATTCAATTTCAGCTATCATCCTTTAACAGTCGGGTAACAATGCAACAGAGTGGTGAGGATTAATCATAATGCTGTAATAGTCTTCATGTGACTCTTAAATGATTGTTATTCAAGACCTGCAGAGACTTTTTTTTTCTTTTTCTAAAAACATCTATTTTTTTTTTTAACAGCAGTTTTACATTGACAACAAAATTGAAAGGCAGGTACAGAGATTTCTTATAAATCCCCTGCTCCCACACATGAATAGCCTCCCCATCATCAACATCGCTCACCAGAATGGTACATTTTTTACCAAGATGAATCTACATGGACATATCATAACCATCCCACATGCATAGTTTACCTGAGGGTTGTATATTTTGGGGGTTTGGACATAAGGATAATAATATATACTTCTTATATTATCATACAGAGTACTTTCATTGTCCTAAACAGTTCTCTGTGTTCCTCCCAGTCATCTCTTCTCCCTCAACTCCTGGCAACCACTGATTGTTTTATTATCTCCATAGTTTCGCCTTTTCCAAAATGTCAGGCAGTTGAAATCGTACAGTGTATTCTTTTTCAGATGAGATGTTTTCACTTAGTGATAGTCATTTAAGATTCCTCCATGTCTTTTCACAGCTTAGTAGTTCATATTTTTTTTAATCCTGAGTAATATTCCATTTTCTGGATGGACCACAGTTTATTTATCCATTACCTGTTGATGGACATCTTGGTTGCTTTTGGTTATTGTGCATAAAGCTGCTATAACCATCCATGTGCAAGGGCTTTTCAACTCTTTTGGGTAAATATCAAGAATCATGATTGCTGGATTGTATGATAAGAGTATGTTTAGTTTTGTAAGGAACCACAGATTGACCTCCTGTATGACTTCAACATTCCCACCAGCAAGGTATGGGAGTTCCTGTCACTCCTCATCCCCATGAGGGTTTGGTATTGTCAGTGTTTAAGATTTGGACTATTCTAACAGGTGTGTAACAATAACTCCTTGTTGTTTTACTTTGAATTTCTCTAAGGAAACATAATGCAGAATATCTATTGGACCTTTTAAAAAACACTTTTCACATATTAATGACTTCTTGTTGGGAGCAGTGTCACTGGAACAGCGACCTCCATGGTTTGACATAGTCCCTGGAGATACGAAGACCTCCATGGTTTGACATAGTCCTTGGAAAAGTGAATTCACTGTGTGGCAGGAATCACGAAGAATAGTGACTGAAGATATAAAGTAATGGGAAAATAAAAATGCAGGATGGCAACTGAAGGAGACTAATCTTTGCTTTCTCTGTCTATCTGTTAGCTGTCTGCTAGGAATCATTATATTAATAGAAGTAACATGTAGATGATTAATGATGTAGATGGTAGAAAAGATTGCAGGAAGAAAAGCAAGAAAATAATAAATATTTAGGATAGGAATGTGGAAGCTTGGAAGGATCTTAGATAAGAGGAAAGGTCAGAGGTCTAAGAGGATGTGTGGGCAAAGGATAAAAATAGTTGGTAATTAACGTGTAATATACCTAAGAGTTGGGTAAACAACCAAAAGAATGTCTGTACTTATTTGCCTAAAAGGTTTAAGGGAAACAATGTAACCTGCAGATATATATAAATAAAGATTCTGCTGGCCTTAAGCAGAAGAAGAAAGATCAAGCACCTTCTGTCTCACACGTCTTTCTCTCGCCGACTCCGTCCACACCTTTGGGAACCCCTGGACCTGCCGAGCCTGGACCCCGGCAACTTCTGTTTTATATGACCCAAATTTTGATGTGTGTGTGTGAGTTTCATGATGATTTGGTGTGATCATGTAAACTGAGGTATAAAATGATAGGAAGGATTCTAACTTCTAAAATGCCTGAGTTCTGTACTCATTCTGGATTTTTAGTTATTTAAAATTTACTGGAGAAAATGAATCATGTGCAGTAATATCTCATTTATTCTTTAAATTGAATGCATTTATAAATGTTTCTTTCTTGTGTTTTAAACATTTTTTCAAGTAAGAAGGTTTTTATAATATCAATGATTCTTTTTTAAAATCCTCACCTGAGGATATTTTTCTATTGATTTTAGATAGAGTGGAAGGGAGGGGAAGAGGGAGAGAGAGGGAGAGGAAGAGAGAGAAACATAGATGTGAGAGAGACACATCAATTGGTTGCCTCCTGCATGACTCAGACTGGGGCCAGGGATCAAACCTGCAACCCAGGTACGTGCCCCTGACCGGGAGTCAAACCCATGACCCTTTGGTCCCCGGGCAAAACTGGTCAGGGCAATGATTCTTTTTATTTACTGGTGCTAGATTTAAGATTATATTCTAAACCAAAGATATAGGAAACTGGATTTTACTAAAGGCCTGTATGTATATTTTTCACTTGTAGTTTGAGAACTATAGAGAGAAATGTTGTATTTCAATGGAAACCATGTATTGTCAGGTGGTCAGACTCTAGCTGAGTTCACTATGTTTGAACTATCTTACCACCTCCTTGTTAACTGAAGGTTACCAGTGAATATGAGATGGACTCTTGTCTGTCCCATCCAGTAGAGTTTCAACTGACTTTCTCCTCTTCTTTGGAAATCCCTGCAAATAGGATTGGAACTTGCCTTGCACCAAATGTCAGCCCTTACTAAATTTTCAATTCTTCCATTTTTCTTCAATATCTGACTACAATCCTCTAAACTAACTTTTCCAGTTCTCACATTTGACTAAAACTAAGAACTAAAACCTGACGGCCCAAATCCCTATCCAGACTGTCTGCCGCCTTGCAGCTGCCCTTGCCCTCAGGGTCTCCAGGACTCCAAGACAACTGATCATTGCCTCTACCTTGGCTTTGCAGGAGTCATGTCAACAAGAATCCTTGAGAGACAACTTCTTAGATCCAGCTTCGTCCCACCCAGGTTTATGATCACCTCTGAGTTGTTCAGTTATGACTGATATTCCTTCACCATGAACAAAAGTTGGGGGACTAATCGTGTCAAACATTACCTGATCCCTGTGCTCCTGGAAAGCAGAGACAGTTAAATCCTCCCACCCTCTTTTTGTTGGGGAAACAGATACCAGCAAAGGACCACTCTGCTCTCTCGTATGCTGGGATAAGACCCTCTCTACTGGACCTCACAATTTTGATAAGACTCATGGATTCTAGCCTAACTGAAATCATCTGTGGAATCACCCCATTCATTTCGTCTTTGACAGAATACCACCAAAACAGTTCACCTGAGGCATCAGGAATACAGCATTTTCTCTGTACTGTACTGGAAGTTTTACAGATTTACTGATACGATGTGAATTGATTGGTGAAGTCTGACCCAGAGACACTTCTAAGTAGGTTTTTGAATCAGGCATATCAAAGAGGGGTTTCGAGCTGTTTGAGGATCTGCAGGGAACAACTTGGAAGCTAAAGAGAGAATGGGAAAGATGTTTCAACTTGAAAGGGAAGGAAAGAGAATACAGAAGGACATTAAAGACCCACTAGGTAAGACTAAAAAGTCACCTGGGGATTATGAAGTGTTTGAAAACTGTCCCTAGTTCCAAAGTGATAGTTTAGAATATTGAAAGCAGCTCTGGCAAAAAGCCTGTCATCATACAATTGCCAAACAACTCCGCACACTGTGATTATGGAGATTGCAGGAGTGTGTGCGGAGTGCAGTACAGGCGTAAGGGGTGCTCGGTGGCGACAGAGTGGAGGGGGATAGATGGGTAACTCAGAGTCTTTCAAATTCTCTTTTGTAATAACAATTTCTTTAATATTTTTTCTTTATTGATTTTATAGAAAGAGGAAGGAAGAGGGAGAGAGAGATGGAAATATCAACGAGAGAACATCAACTGGCCACCTCCTGCATGCCCCCCACTGGGGATTTGGCCCACAACCTGGGCATGTGCCCTGACCAGGAATTTAACTGGCTACCTTTTGGTGCATGGGTCGACGCTCAACCACTGAGCCATACCGGCCGGGTGTAATAACAATTTTTAAAGTCAGCAGTATTCTCCTGAAAATGAGATGAACAATTTTAAATATAAGTGACAAAAATAGATAGTATGATAGTAAAATGGCTGGTTTTAGAAATCAGCATAAGAGTAGGCTGCCTAGGGAATATAATTTGTACACTATTTGAACAAGGAAGGCTGCATGTAGAAATATTAATAACATGGACACTTCTCATCTAAAGTCCCCCTTTTACTAGCTACATGAAACTAGATAAGTTATTTAAACTCTTTATACCTATGCCACAGACTCCATATATCTACGTGACAGAGTGCCACAGACTCTTTATATAACAATAGGGACAATAAAAATTCCTATATCACAGAGCTGTTTAGGGGAATAATAATAAAATATCATCAATAAAGAAAATGCATCAAACTCTTATTAGGTGTCAGGCCCTGTACTGAGGCTGTCACGTGGGTTCTTTCATAGCAACATTATGAGAATGGTAACTAATATGATGCCCATTTTTAGTTGAAGAAACTGAGGCACAGACAATTTAATTGACCTGCTCAAGGTCATATAGCTAGCAAGTGGTAGAGTCTTGATTTGAGGCCAGGTTTATGCTTGAAATTTTGCCTTTATACCTTTATTGCTTTGAATGTTCCAAGTTTTATTCCCTCTGTAAATGGAAGTTCTCCCAAAAGACAACTGTAACCATTAATACCTTATAACATAGTAGGAATAATGACTGAGATTTCAAGGTTACAAAATAACGTAAAGAACTCAGAGTGAAGAAAAAAGCACGACGAGCCAGGTAAGATGAGAAGATCAATGTCTTGGCTCTGAACTCCAAAGCTACTCTTCACTGCTTGCTCTGTGATAATGGACTGGGGAGCTATTTCTCCTTTGCCCGCTGGTGTGATGTTGAGCTCTGTCACTAGAGGGCACTAGAGAGACACTGAAAGAGAAATGATTTTCTCTTCCAAGTGGTTGCTCCGGTCACCAGTCTCCTGAGTAGTTTGTCCAGCGCTGGGCTCCTACAGCATGATTTCCCGCTACCAAGCTCCTCCATCTCCAGGCTCCTGAGATGCAGATGTGGCTTCTCCAGAGCCGAGAGCCAGCAGCTTCCATTGTCACCCTCTCAGATGGCTTTGCAGCAGAGTGCCACTTGTCTGGCACCACCCAGTGAATGGCGTCCCATGACACCCCAAGAGGCAAGCAGAGGACCACCAATGTGACTCCTCCCTGAGCACAGCCTCCCCTGCGCGCCCTGGCTGGCTTTGCAGTGAGTTCTGAGATATGGCACCTCCCTGTGCATGGCTTCCCCTGGCTGCCCTGCAAGCAGACTTTCAGCAAGTTCTGCCCGCCGGGTGGACATCTTCCTCGATCCCTCTGTCTCAGATCTTTACAGCTGCTCTTCATGTTTTTTATAGTTCCCTTTGCTTCTTACTAGCCAGTTTTCTACAATGCCCATATATTATATCTAAAACCAGAAAAAAGTGAACTTAAAAATATAGTTAATTTTGAAACAAGCCTGTCTTGACTGTTGTTGCTCTCCAGTGGCCTCTTTGCCTCTCCTTTCCCCTTTCGTCAGTTTCCTAGGAAAGTGTTCACTTTTCTTGGTAGATGTCCCACAGGCCCCTCCATCTCAACATAGTCTCAAAACTAACTCTAAACCACCTTCTTCTCCCATATTTTCCCTCTCAGTAATAGTGTCATTTTTTTTGACATAATTATCCAAGCTAGAGACCTGATAGTCAAACATGTCTTCACATCTCATTAGGGCACATAATCCTTTAAATTTTTTCCTTAACATTTCTCAACTTGGTGACTTCCTTCCTGGGATCTCCTTATCTTCACCATTTAATAGATACCATTTAATGAATGCTGAGTAAGTGGTGGTCATTGTGCTCAAATTAACCCACACAACTCCAAGAAGCATTAGCACCCTTTTGCAAATGAGGAAATTGGGACTTAATAGCTTATATAATTTATCCAGATATAAACAACTAGAAGAAGGCAAAATGGGGGTTCAAGAACAGGTAGCTGATTGTGAAAAACAAGTCCCCACTACTCTAAACTGCTGCCTTCGATCTAGCCTCATTATGCTCCATGCACCACACGGCTTCCCGAAAGCTTTCTAAAATGCAAATCTGGTCATGTCACTTTCCTGTCTGAAACATTTCAGCAGGAATTTTATTTTTGGATAGGATTTAACAGGTACTGGCAGGCCGTTCTTTCCATTGCACCAGATAGGAGAAAAAAAACAACCAAAAAAAGAAAAGAAAAACCCTGGTAAATTACAGAAATAAATTTTTAAAGCCATCAAAGGGTTGTGGAAGAAAAGATTATGAAATTAAAATTCTAAAGGTGGTAGAACCCTTCTTAGATGAGCTGAGATTACCAAATATTTCCTCCCCCTGGGGACTTATCATGTCTGGGCATTTCTGAGAAACAGGCTGACCACAGACAGAGAGACTATCCTAAGGGAAAGTAAAATTAGAAAAGCTTTTAATGACTGTGTGGGTTGGTGTGATGTGTTGAAATCTAGAAAAATTTCATAGCTGTGGCCAGTGTTCGCCACAGGACGCATTCTGCGTGCTGGGTGCTGTGGGAGGTGAGAGAATGGACTGGAGAGGCGGAGCGGGGTTTCCTGCAGTCTTGTCTACTCAGGAGACAATAACCCACTAAAGGGAGAGGTCTAAAGTAAACAGCTATTTGACATTAGAAGTAGACTAAGTATAACTAAAGCTGTAACCCAGCACTGGCCAAGCTCAGTTTCTAGTTGGATTAATGTGCTTGGCTTCTCATGCTCTCTGTGGAACTGAGGAAATGGTAAACTATCTCTGGGAAAAAATAACACTGATTTCAGTATCTATAGATCTTTCGTACATAAGTTCTGTCACATAATAAAAATCGTACAAAAATTACAGGACTTGCAAAGAAGAAGGAAAATGTGACCAATAACTAAGAGGGAAAATAGACATTAGAAGCAGACACAAGGATCATATAGATATGATATTAGCAGGCCAGGACTTTAAAATTACTAATGGGGGGAAAAAGGAGAAACATCTGTAACAAAAATAAATTAATTAAAAAAGTAAATTAAAAAAGAATTTTAAAAATTACTATTATAGATATGTTTTAAAAAACAGAGAGAAAATTTGGACAAACTGGGTGGAAACATGAGTAATTTCAACTGAGAATTAGAATTTATATAGATAAATATATGCAAATGGTTTTATAGAACTGAATATATATGTACACAAAATCTGAAATTAGGAACTGATCACATAGGTTTAAAAGCAGACTGGCAAAAGACAGGATCCGTGACTGCAAAGACAAGTCACTATAAAATATCCAAAATGAATCCCGAGAGGAAATACAATGGAAAGAAGAAAAGAACACAGGGAACATTTGTGATATAATGAAAGTCCAACATGTGTGCAATTGTAATCCTAGAAGGACAGAAGAGTGGGAATTTTAAAGAAACAATATTTCAAAAGACAATGGCTGAGAATTGTCCAAAATTGAAGGTACATTCAAGAACTCCTATCATCCCAAGCAGTCTAAATATAAAAATGAACTTATACTCATTATGATAAAATTCCTGAAAACCAAGGATAAAGAGAAAAACCTTTAAGCGGACAGAAAAAAGAAAGATATTAAATTCAAAGAAGCAACAATAATATTATGAGCTGGATTTTTAAAAAGACTATGGGAGCAAGGAAACAATGGATGTTATCTTTCAGGAGTTGAAAAAGAGAAAAAAAAAATCCTACTACCTAGAGTTTCAAACCCAGTGAAAAAATCCTCCCAGAGTCAAAATAAAATAAATGCATAGCTAAGACACATAGACGCCGGGAAAATGACTCATCAGCAGCTCCACGTTATAAGAAAAATTACAGAAAATTCTTCAGACTGAAAGAAAAATCTCAGGTGGAAACCTAGTACCACAAGAAGAAATAGAGAGCACAAGAAAGAATATTGTAACCTCTAGAGAAATCATTAAAAGAATAATATAAAAGAGATATAAAAACCAAAGAATTAATAAAAGACCTAAAATGGGATAATTCAGAATATTTGATTTGAACACTTTAATGAGCCCTGGCCGGTTTGGCTCAGTGGTTAGAGCGTCGGCCTGGGGTCCAGAGAGACCTGGGTTCAGTTCCCACTAGAGGCGGGTACCTCGGTTGCAATTTGTCCCCGGCCCTGGTTGGTCGTGCGGGAGGCAGCCACTCAATGTGTCCCTTTCATGTCGATGTTTCTCTCTCCCTCTCTCTTCCTCTCTCTCCCTCCCACTCTATCTGAACAAAAAATGGAACAATGTCCTCGGGTGAGGATAAAAATAAATAAATAAACAAACATTTTAATAGGTTCCTCATTTCTGGTAAAATAATTGCCAAGGTCCTTAGCAAACAGTAAACTAAAAATATCACCCCTCTTTTTGCTTACCTGAGTAATACCGACTTAACGTTTAATATTCAACTCAGGCGTCACCTGGTTTCTCGGAAAAGCCATCTATGAATCTCCATGTGGTCTCTGTTTCTACTATCTCTATCATAGCCCTTGTTGCAAAACATAATTATTTGTTTTTTTAATCTGTCTGATTTTTCAAATAGTCTTCAAGATTTCTGAAGGCTGGGCCTCTCCATGTTAGCTCTGTGTCTCCGGCACCCAGCACAGGGTCTAGCACGGAAAAGTCACTCAATATCTACCTTAGGAAAGGTTAAATCCAGAAATGAGCAAACAGTGTGTCAGTATCAGCTACTGAAGACCTTGTGATAGTATTACACAGAGCGTGTTGCAATCTTCTTCCATCCTCCAGACCTTTATTTCTCAATAGCGACCAGTGCCTCAAACTCAACACATTCCAGACTCCAGTCCTGTTGTGTGTCACACTCAGTTAACCTGTCACCATCTGAAGTCAGCCACGGTAGCCACCTTGGAGATGGCTGGGCTTCTGCCCGACTTCATCCCTGATGTCTTTCCTTACGCTACTCCTGCGACATTGTCTTTCTTTTCTCCTCCCTCACTCTTTGAACTCCTATTCATTCTAGCCCCCAGCTCAGATGTTACCTCCTCTCTGAAGTCCTTCCTGTGCCCAGGTGGAGTTAATCTGGCTTCTCCCATGGCGCTCCACAGAACCTCACCTGTGCCTCATCTGTGCGGGTCACCTGTCACGCATGCTGTCATTCTCATCAGTTTGCCTCTGTCTCTCCCTCAAGGTGGTGAAATGAAATGTTAGATTAAAAAGGGACTATTTTCGTCCTGCCTGTGTGGCTCAGTGGTTGAGCGTCGACCCACGCACCAAGTAGTCACCAGTTCGATTCCCGGTCAGGGCACATGCCCAGGTTGTGGGCCCAATCCCCAGTGGGGGGCATGCAGGAGGCGGCCAATGGATGTTCTCTCTCATCGTTGTTTATATCTCTCCCTCTCCTTTTCCTCTCTCTCTAAAATCAATAAAGAAAACAAATTTTTTTGAAAGGAACTATTTTCACTTGCAGAGAAGGCAAAGAAAGAAAAATTTTAAAAGCAAACAAGAAAAAACATCTTTTCAAAACTGTGTGGAAATTTTAAATGAACAAATCCAGGAGAAAATAAATCCGCGTGCCCTGCAGGGGAGTTCCCCTGTGGATGAAGGAGAACGTCCAAGGCTCCTCCCAGAGACAGGCATTCACAGGGCCGAGGAGAGGGGTTCGCTGCCTGACTGACCAGCCCTGGCTTCCTGCTCCCCAGTTTCTGAAGGCGTCGCCCATTCCTCGGGCCTCAGCTCTGGCTCCTTCTGGCTCCTCCTGGGTCGAGCCCTTTGCCTTGACTGTTTTACACTTTGTCCTAGCTCCCTGGAGCTGTCCTGTCTGTTCCCCACATTCTCTGCTGTCTGTGACTCAGGAGGACAAGAGAAGGACTCCCCGTATTTCCTCTTCCAGAGGAATCCCCCTGAGGAAACAGCAGGGTGGCAGACTGAAGCCGTCAGGGGCACGAAAGGTTATTTCCAGGCTTAATGTTTATGGAGCCATGTTTTTCAAAGAAATGAGCAGAAGCCACAGATGACCCTCAGGAGAGCAAATAAATGATTATAAATGCAGGAACGAGAAACTCTGAGAAAAGGCGAAGGAAGTGATAATAATTAGACTGGAAACCGGCGATGAGGAACGGCAACTGAGCCCTGCTTACGAGTGGAATTTAAAAAGATAAAATAATGTGCGGCCCAGCTGTGCTCCTTCCACCGGGAGCCAGGCACAGACGAGGGCCTGACCTCCCTCCAGCGCCTGCCTCCCCTGGGTATCGTTCCTCAAAGACGACGCTGAGTCCCTATCTCAGAGGATTTAAAAAGTTGAGAAACCACAGATCTCAGAAGATGGTGGCAGTGCAGTTCTGATCTTTGGATTATTACAAGCTGAAACGTGCACTTTTCATTCATTGTTTTAAGTGAGTTCCCTGCAGTGTGCACAGGTTTCCGAGAGTCTCACATGGATTGGTTCAGGTGCTCTCTGCACCCCCACGGGGCCCCTCCTTACGGGCAGCATTTTTGTACAGAAATTATTCTTCAAATTCTTAGAAGCTCAGAAGCCTGTAACAGTCTGAAAAACAGCATTCTTTACACCTCTTGTTTCCAAATCTTGAGGGACATTCACTTGCGTTTCCCAAGTTCTGCTTTCCCGCCCTCTCACCCTGCCAGTCTCACTGTGCAGCTGGAAGTCTCTGAGACAGTACGTTCTAAGTAGCCTCTATTTATAGTGTTTCACATGAAAAGAATAAAAGCAGATTGTCAGAGACTCTGCTCCAAAGCAGTCTCGTGATGTCTCTTTCTCGGGTATCCGTTTCGAACATTAAGACCGTTTGGAGGGAAGGCTTCCCATTCATGGCAATTCATAACACATCTTCATGGCATTCTGACTTGAGAAAAGTGACAAAATAAAAAGATTCTTTTTATGTACCCCAGCGTGTTGGCTGTCCTTTCCGAGAGCACAGATCAGCAGCCGAGCTATAAATCCTAACAGTCAAACCACACTTCATTTCCCTGCACCTAGAAGGCAAACGTGTTGCTTTCATGTCTACTTTATTTTTCTGATTGGTTGAGTTTCACAGGGAGAGATGGTGGAAGCGTGTGTTGGGTGAGGACTTACTCTCGGAGAGAGGTGGGGGTGCTGGAACGTGGGGACACTCCTCCTCCCGCTCTCCCCTGAAATATTTCTCAGGGTCTAGAAGAAAAGCCGGTTTCTGCACTTCAGGTACTTCCTTCAGGGCTCTGATGCTTAATGACCTAAATACACCTTCACAACAGCAGGTTTTAGGGGAAGACAGAAGTAAAAGTACAGTATCAGAAGGAGCCAGCACATTTCCAAGTTCACTTTTTAAAATTTAACCTTCCTATGACTCAGCTGGTACAACTGCAGTCATCAGCAAACCCTGTAAACACAGCTGTTCACGATAAACCCGTGGCCCTTCCATTCAAAGGGACCAAAAGCAACCCAAGGCTCCCCATTCATTTATTTTTTATTTTGTACTCGTTTGCTATTTTCCCTTGAAAATGAGTATTCTGCGGTGTTGGAAAAGCTCCAATTTCTCTTTTATCTGTAAGAAAATTGTATCCTTTGTGACAGGAAATCTATTTTTTAAGCATTTAATTTAACAGCATCTCTAAATGTTTGGATTTGCAGGCCCTTTCTCATTTTGCTAACATGTACACCAGAGCTGTGTTATTGTGCTTATGATGTGGACAATGAGATGATGGGGAAGAAAGCTCTTTTAATCACACCCTTAAAAGCAAAGTCTTGGACAAAGTGAAAACGTTTTCTTTTTGCCTCATGGGATAAGTGGATAATAGACTGGAAGCCTACAAAAGCTTAATTCAAGACGTGATTTTGCTTGTTGGGTTGTCAGCTCTGCGGAGGTGGGGACTGTGCTTTGTCATGGTGGTGGCTCGGGGTCTAGAAAAAGGAAACTCATGCAGGTTCAGCACCTGCTATGGGACAGGTCCTGTGCTGTCCGTGGTTCTCAACCTTTACAGGCTTCAGAATCTCCTGGGGGGGCTTGTTGAAACATAAACCAAGTACTATGCGCCACTTTGCTTCTTATTTGGCAGGATGGGGGTGGGACCCCAAAATTTACATGTCCAAGTTGGAGGTGATGTTGATGCTAATAGGCCAGAGAACAAAGTTTAAGAAACAATGTGTCAGGTCAAACCAAAGGAGAAAGCTTCACAACCTGTCAAGTATTGTGCCCTTCTGACAGATAAGGAAATAGAGGACGGGCTGAAGATGCTTCAGTAACTTACCTGAATTTACATAGCTGGTAAACGGTAGACCTTGGACTTAAGCTCAGTAAGTTTCACTCCAAAGGTCATGCTCCAAGGTATAGTAACAACAATAAAAGTAATAACATTGCTAATAAAATTGCATTGAGTTTCTATAACATGTCAGGTACTGTTCTAAGTGCTTTACATGTAAAATGTCTTGTAATCCTGACAAAAATCCTACATAGTAGATTAGTTTATAAATGTGCATTGAATATTAACAAATAATGATGTACCTTTTGACAGCAAAATTTCAACCCAAATTCTAAAATTAAAATATCTGCTCTATGAAAGTGCAGCTTTTCCTTGGACATAAGTAGAAAAAAAATTTTGCAGTGTGTGAAATAATCTCATTCTTTGGTGGAGCTTCGGGAATGATTCTCACTACACTTCCTTTTGGTTGAATTTATTGGGGTGACATTGGTTAATAAATTTATACAGGTTTCAGGTATACAGTTCTACAGTACATCATCTGTACATTATACTTTGTGTTTATCACCCCAAGTCAAGTCTCCTTCCATCACCACTTATCCCCCCTTTACCTTCTTCTACCTCACCCCACCCCTCTTCCCTCTGGAAATCACCATGCTGTTAAACAATACACTTCAGTATGATAATTATTCTTTTGTTTCAATAATTTTTTATTAGCCAATAACTAAACTAATGTATCATTCTGTGTGGCTTTGGGCTTCCTAACAGCAAAATTAGTTTTTATTCATTTTCATCTCTAAACACTAAGGGGAAAGAATTAACATTCTGTGTCAACTCTCCTTTGGGAACTATAGTGGGCAGCTTATGTGTTCTCTGGCGTAGATCTTACACTGCTTCCACTTGTGCGCTGTGCAGCCCTGGACAAGTCACTTAATGTCTCTGAGCCTCACTTTCCTCCTTTGTTCAGTGGGGACACAGGACCTTACTTTCAAGTTTATTAAGGAATACCAACATTCCTGGCACAGAGTAGCTATTTGCCTTATTCATATCAATCAGTAAAACAATAACACTATAAAAATATATCAGTGGTGATTACTTACTAGACGATTTTTGTATAACTTCACTGTTGTAAAGGTTTTGCATTTTTTTCTTGTATATATCTCTTTCCTTATATTTTATACCTATATTTATGACTTCTGATGGTCTGACACTGGAAGAAAATAATTCATGGTGAAATAAAATTAACCACAAAGGATGAACAAACACATTCTGGTTATCAATTCATCTCTTACGTAGACAAGAAAAAAAAAATCTCTACCCTGTGGACCTAAGTAGTGACATTCATTTACACCAAACAAGCCAAATCTTTGAATATAATGCCTGTTAGCCATGTGATAATATAAAATGGTAATAGCTAGAGAGGACAAGAGGCTAGTTAAAGCAAAGACCCTGTCCTCATGACAACGGGTGGGTCAGAGAAAAAGCTATGCAGAAGAAAATTTTATAGAAACACACACTACGCTTGCCCTTCATGCCAATTGCATGGGATAATCTGTGGGATGTGTCAGACACTCTTGTTCAATGTCAGGCCTATATCTTCACTTATGGTACACAAAATTCAGAAAAATTCAGCATATTTTGAGAATTCTCACATGAATCTATAAGAAAATTTTAGACTAGCTTGAATCCAATGAAAATAGTTTTACCAATAAAACATAGAGAGTGAAGTCATTATATAGTTGTATATAATTCCAGTCAGAAAACAAGAAATGGTCTCAAACCCATTTAACACTCACTGTCACAGACCTCAGCCTTAATAGTTACACATTTTATTGCCAAAATCTGACTCCTTCGCTTGTTCTGGACAGTTTCTCAGACTCTCCTTGTTCTTTATGACCTTAGAAATGTTGAGGAATACTTGTCAGATTTTTTGTAGAATGTCTCTCAATTTGGATTTCTCTGATGTTTTTCTTAAGGTTAGATGGGATTATGGGATGTCGGGAAGAAGACAACAGAGAAGTGCTATTCTCACCACGTCTTATCCAGGGAACACGCTATCAACCTGACTCACTGCTGTGGATGTTAGCCTCCTCCTGGCCAAGGCTGTGTTTGCCAAGTTTCTGCACTGGCTTTTAAAAGTTATTCTTCCCTTCCTTTCTATACACTCCTCTCTGGAAGCAAGTTTCTCAGCACGGCTCACACTTAAGGGAGACAAGACGGGGAACTCTACTGCCTCGATTAGGGGGAGTGTTTACATATGTTTTTTTGGAATTATAAATGATTTTTCTTTAGGAAATCTTTGCCATCCAAAGACTGAGATCAGTTTTTCCCTGAACACACTGGGATAGCCTCCCTCACCACATGGATCTCCTATGAACAAGAACATATCGTTTAGCCACTACCTGGGCTTTCAAGACAAGAATGATGGTATCATTAGAGAGTCGTTTTAAGATAGTAGGGGAATCTATAACAATGAGAAGTTAGTGGCAGATACAAGAAGGATAGAGTATGATGCCATTAGGCTTTGTAGTTATTAGGTTGGGAATTTTTTTTCCCCAGAAAACTACTATTGAAACAATTGAGGTACAAAAGGTTGAGGCAAGCCTAGAAGGAGTGAGGTCGATCTTTGGACTAGTTAACACCAGACCTTGATTTTCCCCCAACACCCTGAACTCTTTCCTGCCTGTAGACCATTTGCTTTCTCGCCCAGTGGAATTTAAATCAAATATCTTTTGTATAAAACAAAAGACTTTGCCTATCTCCACTAAAAAGTTTAAGCTACAGAGGGAGAGAAGTAGGCAGAGGGTAGGAGAGAATCTCCTGGGAATCGCAACAAATTGCACTACTTAGATGACTGCCTAGGAAATGGAGCTGTATCGATAAAGCTCCAAGGCAGAGAGCAGCTCTGTGAACAGCCAGACTGCAGATTTAACTTCACATTCAGAGGCCAGCGTCTTGTTTCTTTTCCATACACATCTGACACTCAGGGGAGTGGTCACTATGGACATGCACAGGGAACTTGCAAGAGGTGAATACTTCTAGAAGTCCAGTTCCTAATGGGTGAAGACAAAGAAGCAGAAGAATGTGATAAAGGGCTTAGAATTTAAAACTTTTTGCAAACATGTCTTACATGGGATGCAGCAAAGTGGGCCTACTACAGGCTCTGGCAGCCTTGCCATCAGTTCTGTGAGAAGGAAACGCTGTAACTGACCTCTCATATCTGGGTTCCGGATGCAGAGGGAGGAATGATGTGAGAGATCCCCCAGGGCCCTACTGGGCATCAAAGGAAAGTGAAAATGCCTAGGGTAGTGCCTTACACATAGCAGATACTTGGAACAGTGTTTGATCACTTGACTCAGAAACCAATAGCTTTTCAAGATTTTCACATAATGCTTTTTGGACAGACAGTATAGAGCAGTAGCGGTAAAGTGTACTGAGTCTTAGAGCCAGAATGAGTGCTTTGGGGTCCCTGGTTCACCTCTCACTGGTTGGTTGACATTGGGCCAATCACTTAACCTCTATGTGCCTTGCTTTCCTAGTTGTTAAATAGGGATCATAATCGTAGCTATCTCTGAGGATTACAGTGACAATTAAATGAGTTAAACACATAAAGACCTTAGAACAGTGCCTGGAATATTGTAAGAGCTGAATAAGTATTGGCTACTATCACTTTAAGAAAAAAAATAAGACAGTATTTTGTACTCAAAGCAGAGAGTTCCTATACTCCCTATAGCCAGTCTTAATACTCCTAGGAACTACCAGAATTGTTAGACAAAAAAATAAGTATATACAGCATTTCCAAAAATAATAATTTGCTGTACAAGTATTTTTAAGACTTACATTTCAAAAACTGAGTAGGCTTTCATCTGTCATACATGGGCGTATGATAGTTTTTGCCACAGATTATTGGTGAAAGTAGACTGTCAATCCTCCAAGTGTTTTATGTCAGATAAGACCTGATTTAAGTGATATTTAACGTTTTGTATATATTTTTAGAGTTGTCCATAAATTTTCCAATTTAATTTCTCACATAAGATCTCTGGCTGAATAATTAGGTAATCAATAACATATAAATAATATTAAATATCAGTTTCCTCATTACCATAATATAGAATTTAGAACATGATAATTATTTCACATATTTAAAAAACATTCATTTTAATTGTGCCTTCTGTCTGCCTTACATACTGAGAAATTAATTGAAATTTCTGTTTTACTTCCTATCTGATTTTTAATTTCTGGTTTCTAATAATTAACCCTATCCCCGTAAGCTACTTTTTTAATGGTAGTCAAAGGAAATTTTATAGATAAAAGCAGGTGGAAAAGACTTGTTCTTCATTGTTCTAAAATAAGAATAAAGGTCAATGAAAGAGACCTCTACAAATGGACAGATTTGACTGTAGAGCCATTCTATAATAAAGAGTGGTTCAATGGCAGAGATGGCTCCCTGTGAGATGGTGAGCACATCCCACAGCAGTTATTCAAGAGGAGGCTGGGATACGCTTCTCTTAAAGTTGCCACAGGACTTAGTTTCATAGACTTCTAGTATCTCTCTCAACTTCAGCATTGAATTATTAAAGGTTAGTAAGCATGTGAGAAAAAAATATTCACTTCTACAAACAATTAACAAATGCAATTTAAAACAATAATGAAAGATAATGACAATAGTTTTAAGACAATGACCATATCCACTGTTGGTTCAGAGGCGGCCATTTTCATACATGCTGGACAGAGAGCCTATGAGTAGGGACAGCAATTTAGCAAAATGACCCAAGAGCCGGTAAACCTCTTGACTCAGCAACTCCAGTTCAAAGAATTTATTCTAATGTTGAATTCAGTTCAGTACTCTAACAAGTGCACATGAAAGTACTTAAAGAAGAAAATGGTTAAAAACCCACAGGATACACTCCTAGGGAGTCATTAATGAATGTTGATGTCTGTGGACATGGGTATTAAAAATACAGAAATAAACTTGAGTATACTTTTGAGTGATAAAACATGTTATAAATTATGTATACCAAATCCTCATTTTTATAAACTGTACATTTATTTATTTGCATAAGTATGCCCAGAACAAGCCTGGAGAGTGAAATTCCTGCATTAGCAATGGCTTTGCTACAGGTGATTTCTTTTCATCTTCTTCTTCTTGATTATTAAAATGCCCCGCTAATGAACATGCATTATTTTCTATTGAAAATATTCTGATGTTATAATTTTTAAATTATTTTATCTATGTTTTTAGATTAATTTTGAGTCCAGAAACCATATATTGCCATAAATTAAGAAAAATGCATATCCACTGTAGTTTTTGCTGCCAATTTTATCCTTTAATTTATGTCTTCTTCTTCTTTTTTTTCCTTTTCTAATGGTAATGTGATTTTTGCAGAACCTAAGGAATGGCAAAATCTATTCTCTGTATCAATTGTTAACAGCATTAGGACTTCTTTATTGTCTTAAACTCTATATTCATCTTCATCTCCCTAAGGCTTAAATAGAAGATGACATTTTACCACCTACCTACTTCTCAGAAATAATATTATAAAATACCTTAAGCATTATAGGAAACTGGTATTTATGTATAAACCAGAAGATAATCTATGCCAAGATTTTTATCCTAGAAAAAAAATCTTAGGAGTTAAAATGAGAACACAGTTTAAAATTTTTTCTTAATTTTCTTGCTTCTCCTATTTTTTATTGGCTTTTTCTTTTCCTTCTCCATATTTCTTACTGCTTCACCCCTCCATCTAAACATACCACCACCTGCATACATGTATACAGAAAGTGCTTTTTCCCCTTTCGTCTCTTTAGCTTCTTTTACATAGTTACTGCATGTTTGCATATGGACAAGAACTGGCATGATTCCCTCCTTGGATTTACTACTCTGGTCAAGAAAACAGCACATTCTTCAGAATAATATTTTGTTAGGGAGAAAATACTCTGTCATCTCTTCGGTATTGGACGGAGGCCATGAAGAACGTTTTACAGCTGACACTGACATTGCACCTGGATGTTTTCCACACAGACTTCCTGGGAGAAGTGAGGGATCTACCTGACAAGTCAATTCTGAGGACATGTTTTTAACCTTTTTCTTCCAACTTGTTCATTAATTGTGAAATGACATTATTCTGTACTATCTCATAACTACAAAGTCTTAAAATTATTTCAATCCAGTCATCTACATTAGATAAAGGAAGAAATTGTAAAGATCACAGGTATTTTTTTTGATGTATTGTCATTTGACAAGATATAGTACAATAGAGCTAACTTTGCTTCTTACTGCTGGAAATTTCTCCCAAGGCCTACAGAAACTTGCAACCAAGGTGAAAAGATGACTCTGCTGTACACCTATTTAATCTGGCAGAATATTAGCTTTAGTTTTAAGAGAAATCTGTGAATTTAAAAACCTACATATCAGCACTAATTTACATAACACAAAGTGTCATGCAAAAATAGGAAATGTAGTAAGATGAGATAGAAGTCAAGAAAGAAATAATCACACCAAATCACTAATTTTTAATTCTAAGGAAAGGCTGATTAAAAACTAATAATAACTGTTTGGCTGGTGTGGCTCAGTGGTTGAGCATCGGCCCATGCACCAAGAGGTCGCTGGTTCGATTCCCGGTCAGGACGCATGCCCAGGTTGTGGGCCAGATCCCCCAGTTACGGGCGTGCAGGAGGTGTCCAATCAATGTTCTTTCTCATCGATGTTTCTATCTCTCTCTCCCTCTCCCTTCCTCTCTCTCTAAAAATCAATAAAGAAAATAAATAAATGAAAAATTTATAAATAAATAATAATGAGTTTGTCAGGAGGAAGAGGAAACTAATATATTGGCAGAAAAGTCTTAAACAAGAATGTGTAACACTTGCCTTGACTCAGTTAGGGGTGTGACAGGAAGAGAAACAACGAGCTATCTGTGTTATCCTGGGGTAACTTTACTTCCTGATCTAGAAAATTGAGTTGGATAGCTGGGCGGGGACACTTTGTCATAGCTAAAGTCTTTCCAGTCCCAGAATTCTATTATTGTACAGGATTGGTCATGCTATATTTCTAAACTGAAAAGATCATTCTGCTTGAAAGTAAAATGCCACTTGACATTTCAGCAAGCCATAATTCAAGGAAATAGAAGAACAAATACCAAAGTGTAATTTAGTGTAACAGGAATTTTTAAAGGGTCTTTTTTTCCTTCTCTTTCCCTGTCAGCAGAGGTCCAAAAGGTCTGAAAGCAAAATAATTAAGAGGAAAAAATGTTCCCATATTCCTAAGTGAGGTAGCTACAAAACCAACCTGGTAACACCCAGGCCAGCCGCTATTCTAGGATATAAACAGCCCAAAGATGCAATGACGTAAGAGAGGAGAGGTGGAGTTGGTGTGCACTGGGCCACTCCCAATGGAGTGGAGGGAGGCTTCCTCTTCAGTTCTAGCCTGCATTCACAGAGACCAGTCAAAGAGTTTCATGTATGCTGTCTGCGGAAAGCATTAGAGAGACCAGTAGACCATTGGCTCACTGATGCCTGAAAAAGTCTACAGGCAAAATGCTGTGGCTGGTGAGTAGAGTTAGAGGGAACAACCAGGGAGCAGTTGGTGTGGCAAGTATAAGTGAGCTTCCTATTGGCCAAGAAGAAGTTGACCCAAGAGGAGTTGTGCAAGAGGGAAGGAAGGCCTGCCAGTGCACAGGGACTGTAAGAGCAAAACTGTGGTGTGCATTTCCAAAGGTAACCCCAGCTGGCGGGATAGAGCCACAGGAGATTGGCCAAAGAGTGCATTGATTAAGAAATTTGTGATGCTGAGATCCCTAAGTGGGGTCCTCAAAGAACCTACAACTGTGCCCCCTTAATCTAAACTATAGACTGTAGTTAATAATAAAGTATCGATATTGGCTCATCAGTTGTAACAAATGTACCACATTAATGCAAGACACTGGGTAGGGTAGGGTGAGTATGCAGAAATTGTACTTTCTGTGCAATTTTTCTATAATCCTAAAAAATGTAATATATGCACATGGTAAAAATTTTTCATTTGTGTCAAAGAATAAATCCTCCTTTCAAAAAGTAACAGTTGTTTAGGATGAACGGTAAAATTAAGAGATCATGGGTTAGCTAGACTACAGGAAACAAAAGAAATAACTGCAGCTGCCTGGCATGAGAGGGAGGACCGCAAGAACGGGATCCAGCAGAGTGTAACAAAGAGAAGAGCTGGCTGGACAGCATGAAGGAGAGGCTGGAAGTATTAAAAGGAGAGTCATGTCTAACGATCAAAGTTAAGCTTTTAAAACTTCTGTCATATAACCTTCTGGGAACCTTACCAAAACCAGGAGTAAAACCTGACATATATTCGGAGACAGATACATACATGCACACATATACACATACATTGTTTTTGAAGAAAGGGGCTAATTTCTACAATTAGATTGTTGATGGAGCAGAAACAAAGGACTGGAAGACACTGAACAGAAATCAAGAATTCAATAAAGGCAAGAAATAAGAATCACATATAACTCTGAGGACATATATTCTCCCCCTGCCACACACAAACTTACTAATCCCCCAAATGTTACAGAAATCTTAAGGTAGTCATTGGACATGGCACAGAATACAGAAGGAGGTTTGGGCCAATCTTACCTAGGTCTTATCTGGACTCCACTTAAAATTACTTACTTGCATGTTGACTCATCTTTGTTCCCCTTATCAAGTAGAGAATGTTCTGTTGGGTCTAAACATGATTCCTCCTTAGAAAGTAAAGGAATTTCCTTTATGCTTTCTTCTTGAATCTCACTTTCCATTAAATTATTATCCTTCTTTGGGAGAGGAAAACAGCTTTGGATTTGCCAATGCTTTGCCTATAAAAACAAAGAGATTTATTTTATTTGTATAATTTTTTCCTTGAACATTTATATGCTATACTACTAATGAAAGTCCTGGGGACACACACAATAAAAGAACAAGACATGGTTTCTGTTCTCAAGAAACTTACGGTTTCATTAGGGAGATAAGGCATATACACGTAACTTTAATAAAGGTAGAAAGTGAGTCATAAGAAACAAAAATTCCCTGAAAAGATGATAACAAACTACCAAAAAAATGACATTCTTTCTTTATTTTTTATTATTATTATTTTTTTTAATCCTCACCCGAGGATATTTTTACATTTATCTTCAGACAGAGCGGGAGGGAGAGTGAGAGAGAGAGACACACATCAATCGGTTGCCACCCGCACAACCCCAACTGGGGCCAGGGACAACCACAACTGAAGTACGTGCCTTTGGCTGGAATCGAACCTGGGACTCTTCAGTCCACAGGTCAGTGCTCTAACCACTGAGAAAAACTGGCCAAGGCTGACATTCTTACTTTAAAATCCTGAAAAGCAAAATGTATATTTACTAAAAAGAAAAATAAAGTTTTTTTTTGAAGAATCAGCAGAGTTAATTTTAACTACTTTCCATCTCATTTCCTAAGACTATCTCGAAAGTCAGTCCAATTGTTGAGCTTTTTTCACAGAAAATATGTGTTCTATAATAGCTTTAACAGATCTTGTCTATAATTCTTTTTTTTTTTTTTATCCTCACCCAAGGACATTTTTGCATTTATCTTCAGACAGAGCAGGAGGGAGAGAGGGAGGAAGAGCGAGAGAGAGAAACATCGATGTAAGAGAGACACATCGAATGGCTGCCATCCACACGACCCCAACCAGGGCCAGGGACAAACTGCAACCGAGGCACGTGCCCTTAGCAGGAACTGAACCCAGGCCGTTATGGTCCGTGGGCGGCCGCTCCAACTGCTGAGCCAAACTGGCCAGGGCTTGGCTATAATTCTTAATATGTATCCATATAGCAAAATCTCCCAATGACCATCTATTTTATATTTTAAATACAGAACCGATTTCCTTGTCTTCTATCAATTCACCTTGTATACACAGGAATGCACCAGAGAACACAGCAGTGTGATAGGAGGGTAACATCAGGCATCCCCAGGATATCAGACTGGCCTACAAACTGACAACCTTGCCAGAAGGGTGTGCAAAGTGAAATGCCGACAGGGGCCAGGAAGATAACATCAATGAATGAATCAAGGCTCATATAAGATGATCAACAGCAAATGAAATTCAGCCTCAGTGAATTAGAGAGATTCCATTTTACAGCTACTCTCAGAGAATGACATATGTTCTTTTTCAAGAGAAGCAAGAAATCTGGATCTTATATGAAATCTTTTAATTTTTAAATGTGGGCAACTAAATCAAATTATAAACACCGGGTGAATAGGCACAAGGTCACGGGCCCCAGATGAGGAGGACAGAGGCGCCAGCAAGCAGACTCCGCCTGGTGAGTGTTTAAGGGGAGACACAGAAGACATGGGCACAGCATCTGACTCCTTTCCACACCACAGTCACCTGACAGTTGCCTGGGATAAATGTATCTCTATGGTTAAATCATCTCCACTTCCATGTCTCTAGCTCTAGAGATAGACATACACAACTACTCACTTTTATTTTTATTTTTATTAATTTATTTTTGTTACAGATGTTTCTCCTTTTTTCCCCATTGACACACTCCTCACTTTTAAAAACCTAACTTGAAAAGCAGTCTCCAGTCGCCTGGCCAGTGTGGCTCAGTGGTTGAGCATTGACCCATGCCCCAAAAGATCACTGGTTCGATTCCCAGTCAGGGCACATGCCCAGGTCGTGGGCCCAATCCCCAGTGGGCGGTATGCAGGAGGCGGCCAGTCGATGTTCTCTCTCATCGATGTTTCTATCTCTCTCTCCCTCACCCTTCCTTTCTCTCTAAAATCAATAAAGAAAAAAATTTTTAAAAAAAGAAAAGCAGTCTCCAATCAATAGCTGTGTTGTAAAAGTGATTCACAGTTATTAAAATAAAAACTTCTTTCATGAAAAATATAGAATCCTATTGCATTAAATTTTAAATACTTTAATCAGACTGTATGTGATTCGAAAATTAAGTCTTAACGTGGGAAATTAAAATATAGTAATGCTTTCCTCCTGTTTTTATAACTGCTAGACCAGAATTAATTCAACTAAAAGACAAATGCCTCATTCAACTGCAGGGTAAAAGTCACTATGCTCTACAAATCAAGTTTGTTCAGTAAAAATTGTTCTGTTCCTAGTTATACTTACTAACTGGCTCTCTCCTTATCTACATATTTCCATTTGCCTCCCATATCTTGCTGTAAAAGTGTTTCCTCTTACACACTCTGAGAAGGACATTCACTGTTGCTATTCTCCAGCATCTGCTAATTTTTCTGTTCCCATCCTTTCTCCCTCCCTTCCCGTTTCCTGCCCTGGTCCCTTGTATCCGTTGGGACTAGCAGGACCCATATTCAAGACAGTTTGATTTTTTTTAAATGTCTTTTAAAAAAGCTCAAGCAGCAGAGACTAGAAAACAGCTGTCCCCGCTTTGCCAGACTTTGCTTTGTAAAACCACACCAGCTCTGGTGACTCCTTTTCTGTCTTCAACAGCAGAAGGCAAAAAATATTTTCATGCAGGCTTTTGGGGAATGCGGTCTTTCAAAATACAAAGGACTTTACAAACAACTAAGGAAAAATATCAAAGGCATAAAAATGAACAGTTTTACTAGCATATACTTCTTAATTAAAATAAAATTTAGATACAGACTGCGTTCAGTGGGCACAGTTTATATAGAACAGTCTTATTTTTGCTTCAGCCTCATCTATGAGACTTCTTCTATTCCAGACATCACTTGCTTGATGACACTCTGATTTCCTGTCATTCTAACCTCCACCTCATCTCAGGTGAACTCCTGTGGCCTGTCTGTACAGCAATGTTGGCATTGCGTTAACTTCTTCACTGCTGGAAACAGCTTTCCACCTCCTTTTGTGTTCTGAATGCCAGCAAACACACTCGGTCTCACTCATTACACACCTACCCACACAATCGCTTGAGTTCCCACTAGGATGCGGTTTTCCCTGAGAAAAGCCTAGCACTTGCCTCATTTGCAGAGCAGAAGCGACTGTGCAGCTCTTGAGAGTCACACTGAGACTCCCATGCTACCTGGCCAAAGGTGGGTCCACCTCCCCAGAGTATTTTCTGATTTACCCTCACCCTTCATGTCCTAAAGGGTTGCACAGAATTCTTTCAGCGCAGACTGACATCATCAAACTGACTTTACAGACAGAGCAACAACAGACTCTGTCTTCCAACACGAAGAGAACTGCCTCCTCTCACAGCACGAGAGTGGTACCCGAGGTTGTTGAATGCAGCCAAGTCAACCGGCCAGAAGAAATGAAGGTTTCAGGGTAACCTCACACCACCGTGTTTCAATAGTACTGGTTGAAACACATCAAACCAACATTTTGTTCCCCAAAGCACAAAAGGAGCAGGAGTAGAGTTCCCATAAAAACAAACACAAAAAAGAACCAAAATGTGAGAAAATGAATGGTTTCTTTCTAACAGTCTCCCACTTCCATTTTTGCCCCCTAAAAAAGAGTTTATTTTCATAGGAGGACAGGATTAAAGCAGGAATTCTGACATAAGCCAGCCTGAGTTAAAAGCGAAACTCTACTATTTATTAGCTTCTGTGAGCTCAGGCAATTCATTCAAACTCACCTGTAAAATAGGACTAATGAAAGCTCTTCCATAATGGGATGGGCAACTGTGACGATTACATGAGATAATTCTTGGAGAGACCTTCGAACAGTGCCCCAGGAATACAGGAAACTCTCAGCAAATGTTAGTTGTTATTATATTCACAAGAGTAAACCAGATGATGGATGAACAGCAAAGTTACAATATTACCCACATTGTACTTTGACTCAATTTTGAAAGGGAAAGAATTCACTTATTTTAGAGGAGAAATTTTTCTTGAAAACCCTGGACTAGGTTGAGCTGCACAGAGCCAACATCTTTCCCTGGCTCTGGTGTCCTCCTCTTGATGGAACTGCCATGGTTCATGGCAAACAGGGCAAGAAACGCCTGGAGCCACAGCTCCAGAATGAAGTCAGTGCTTTCACGACTAATGAACATCAAGGGCTGACGAGATTCAAATGGAAATCAGCCCAAGTTTGTACTGAATGTCAAGTAAATACTAGAATAACACAGAAGCAGTATTTCTACCTGACCAAAGACCCGCACAGGTGCGCCGCAGACATCAGTCACGCAAACGCTGCAGTCAGCCGAGGAGGAGATAACCAGAGAGCTGCCGCCCGCCTCGCACATCTCCAAGGAACTTATCTGGTCTTCGTGAGGTTGGAACGATCTTATCAGAGCTGGGGCCTGTGTGATTTTGCTCTTATTAAAATTAAGACAGTACTCCTGAATGAAAAGAAATGACAGAATTCTAAAAAGTCCAAATATTAAGTTATCACAGTGACAAAACACTTCTGTTTTAAAAAGTCAGATACAGAAATGAAAAGTAGGTCCATTTGGGACTTTAATCTGTGATCCAAATACAAAAGAATAGTTCATGGTAACAGAGGTTAGAGAAATGACATTAACACTTAAAAAAGATTTCTAACTGATTTAACTAACTTGAAAAATGGAAAGAAAGGAAGAAGGGAGAAAGGAGGAATGGAAAGAAAAGAATGAACAGTAAAGTCCGTTATTTGATAGAGGGGGATGTTATCATGTATAGATAGTCACAAATTATATAATTTTATACTATTATTAGAAAATTGAGGAGGTAATTGGTAACACAAAAATCCCACATTAACTCAGGCTGACAATAATGTTAGGTGAAGGACCAGTACTCTATTTAAATTATGTTTATAGTCTTGTTTCAAATTAGGTATATCCAAATTATTTATATTCAAACAATGATGCAGTACCTTACTGACACTATTGCATTCTTAAATTGGGTAATTGATGAGTATATATTAACAGATTTTTAATACTAAGAAAAATCTAGTTTCTCCATAAATTATTTAAAGAAAAGTCTCTGCTCAATACATGTAAATGTTTCCTTTAAAATATTCAGACTGTCAGGGGAATCATCTTGTAAGTTATAGAAATGCCTAACCACTATGCTGTACACCTGACACTAATATAATATTTAATGTCAACTGTAATTTTTAAAGTTTTAAAAAAATTATTGTAAAAAATAAATAAAATACTCATAATGAACATGTTTTATTTTATCTAGGAAACAGACAAGGATTCATAGCTATCTGCAACAAAAGGCAACCTAAAATAATAAAGGTGATGTAGACTGTTTTCAATTCACCTCTATATTCCAGATTTTCAGCCATCCATCAAGATCTCCTGTGGCGAGGTATCGATTCAATCTATCAGTGGCCATAATAATAGATCCAACTCCACTGTGAGCCAAAAATTCTCCCAGAAGTTGCTTCTTAATTGTATCCCAGAATCTGACATACCCAGATCCTCCACATGACACCAAGTTAGCACCTCCTGACATGTAAAGGGACACCTAGTCAGGAAACTGTGACAATAATGACCAGAAACAATCTCAGCAGCTTGCACTTTGCAAACGTGCATGTCGTGGGGATAGGTAGCCCTGAGACCCATTTGCAGCAGTTTGATTCTCTCAGACATGAAACTGAGATAACCCGATGATGACCTCACTGGTTTATGTTGAATATTAAATGAGAGAGGATATATGAGATACTCCATTAAATTCAGTTCCCTTTTTTTCATTCATTATTTTGATATTGTGTTTCTAAAATTTAGACAGAATTAACTTGTTCCTTTAAATAAACTTATAAGATATTAATTGCAACTTGATAATATTCTGATCACATAAAACCCATCTTTCTTAATAACCCATTGGACACAAATACCAAAGAAGTAAATCTCCACATGCACAGATCTGGCTGGATATATGTAGTGATAGCAGCATAATTATTGATTTCTCTGTCTAATAGCATGCTTAGAATCCTATTTATGTGCTTATTTTACATTTTTAATCAAGAATTTACTGTAAGCTCTTATGAGACACTTTTTGGGTTCAGAGGCCTAGAACTAACCTTTTAATTTTCCATTTTTATATGCTTTGAAGAAGCACTTTACCTAAATTATTCTTCTGTGGCAAAGTTCCTATTATTATTTGATAAGTCTGTAGATGACTTTCAATTTGCTTCACAAATGTACTGCCGATTAACAATCATATCTGTTTAAATAGAAATAATAGCATGTAGCTGCTTTAGTGGAAGCAGTTGAGGAATACTGATAACATTAAGAAAAATTAGTCTTGAGGAAATGAGAGCAATTTCAGGATAACAGTTCATATTGAGTATAAGAGAGTTCCAGAAAATAGAAAGTTTTAGAATCTGTTTCAAAGTTTATTCTAAATATCCCACGGTGCTTCTAAAGCTCTGCAGGAGTATTCCTTTGTCGATTTTAATGTTGAAAATTTTATATGGAAATTGTGCATCTGCACAGTTTCTATATGGAAATTTCCATCTACAAATTGATTATGGAAAAGTGAAGATAGAAACCATAGTTCAGACATGTTTTTTTAAGCGTATAACACATATATGTCTAGATTCCTAATGTTGAGAAAAAATACTTCTAAAATACATTTTATAAGATAAAAAGTAAAAAAATATACATTATTCTCAAAGGGAGATTTTTATTTTTGGAAAACGCAGACTGCATCAACACGAAGCTCACATAGCCGTTGGAAACAGAGGGAAAATGAAGATGTTTGTTTCATCTGTATGGTACTAAATAACCACAGTAAATCCTGTGGTAGCACCCATGTTCACATATCTCAGCAGAAGCTCTAACCATGACCTCGTGCACAGCTGGTAAAGATACCAAAAGTGTTAGCCCCACTCCAAAAAAGTTAAGATAAAAAGTAGTCATGGGATCAGCGGCTTTTTTAAAATTTTGCCTCTAATCTCCAAGTTTCTCACAATTTGCTCCTCGCCCATCTGAACCAGGTCCCAGTGCCCTCAGCCTCAGACTCTGCTCAGCTGCCCATAGACCTAAGCTTAACTCAGATATTTGGAGCATTTTTTAAAAAAAATTTTAAGATTAAATTTATTGGGGTGACATTAGTTAATAAAATTATATAGGTTTCGAGTGTACATTTCTATGATACACCATCCATATAATGCATATTTCTTACTGTGCCCTCTCCCCTACCTAACCTGTTTATGTCACGGCTGCAACACCAGTTCTGATTGTTGCCCATATTAAGTAGCTTGCCAGAGTTTTTCTCACTCGGATTCTGACATGTGCAATTCTGTGCACATTGCTGGTGGAGTCCAGTCTGGCTCTTGTTCTTGGACCCGTCCTCCTGAACCCTAGCCTCATTTGCTATTAAGGCCTCCCATGGCCCAGTACTGACTGTTGGCTAGATGCAGTCGAACTCTACGAGACTTAAATACAATTGGATTGAATTCTCTTTATTGGTCTCTTTTCCAACAGTTTGCAATATATCAAAGCACTCTACAGTCACAATATAAGTACATAGTTTACCCGTGGTTGCAGTGTGTTTTCTTGCTTCGAGGAAGCAAAGCCTCATAACAGCATTATTGCACTCAGTGCCAGTCTCAAAGGAGCAGGCTCCCAGGGTAGCCTGGTCCACTGTGGGGTGGCTGGAGCAGCTCCTCCCAGCACTGAGGAGCTTCTGAGGCTCTGTGTCTAAGATAGAATCAAAGCCAGGTGTGTTAATGAAGAGAAACATCTGTTTTCAAACGAATGCTTGTGAAAAACAACAGGCCCACCTTCATCATGGTCTCAGATGACCCCATCAAGTCTCACAACAGGTTTCTACTCAACACCCGTCCAGCCTTCTGCTAGTCACTTCCTCAACCCCAACCTGAAGGATGGTTTTATTGTCTTTTTGTTTGCATATTCCATACACACTTCCAGTTGTTTTCCCTTGATATGAATTAATAGCGACTTTATTTTATAGTCACTCCTAACATCTTAGAGATCTTGATATGTTCAAGACAAATGTGATTCTATTATCATAACATTTTCAGCTTATTAATCATTATCATTAATCTTGCAAATAATTTAATAAACATGAGACATAATGACTATTTAAATATATTTAAATGATCTTTTTTTTAGCAATATTATTTATTAGCGAGTTACCTTGGAAAGGACATTCCTAATGGCATTTTGATTATCTCATGACATCACCTCCAAGCTATACTAATAAAAATTAGGGATATCCACCTTAGAATTGATGAATAGTCTGCACATAGTTATGGAAAATCTATACAGAAGTATCTTCAAAGTTTTAAAGCAAGGAATCTATAACAATGCCTTTCATGTCCTTTAGAAACTTGGTGTTATCTGTTTTTCTTTCTCATCTCTCTGTGTTTTTAATTGTATCCACAGTTAGGTTTGATGTAAGACCAAGACAGTGCTCTCCTGAAGGCCAAAACAGAGGGAGAAGCAGAATCCCATCCTCTCCATGGAGGGTTCAGATGAACCCTAATGGTTAGCTCCTTATACATAAAGCAGGTGAGAGTTTGGGGCCTGCAGGCTAGTAAGTCTTAAATCTCTTAAACAGGTTTCCTTACTCTGATCAAATCAGTCCCTCAACTTTTCACAAAACAAAAAACAAACAACAACAAAATACCCCACAAAACGAAACCAAAAAAAAACAAAACAAAACAAAAACAAAACACTGTATCTAATGATTAGTCTTTCCCAAAGGTCCAATTCAGCCTCTGTCAGTTTATCCAGTTGAGACAACAGAACCACACTGTGCCATGAGGAATGACGTATTCATTACCCGAATAAATTAGTCTAAGGAAAAACCTTTAGTATCTAAGGAAACTAAAATAAAATGTGAAAGGCAATTGTCAAGACATTTGTCAAGACATTTTACTTAAGTATAAAATATTCATATGCTCAGCTAAATTCCCATAAAATACAATATACTCCCATCTAATGCTCCCACAGGTTTCTAAAGTAAGAAATAATTTAAGATTTCCAGGTGGCATAATATTTAATACACGCTCTAGACTGAACCTGAGCAGCCAATCAAGTGAACACGAGTTCCCATTTTCTTACCAAGGGGTACCGAAGTTCACTCAAAGGCAATTTGGTGAGGTTTATTGGCAAATACTAAACTGGATAGAAATGAGAGGCCTGCTCCCTGCTGTCAGTAATTCAGAAACGCTGATATAGTCTAAAGAGAAAAAATGGTGTGCCAAGGAGAATTTGCTAAACCAAGTAAATCTCAAGAATTTTTTAAAGTCACTTTGACAAGACAACGATACCACTGATCCCTTGCGCTTACAGTCAATCATCTATAATTTAGGAGAAGCTGCCACAGGACGTGCATAAACAATCAGGCCCACTGTGGTTTGACTCAGCCATATTATTTTAGTTTCAGACTCGAACTCACCTGATTTTGATCTTAGCAGCCGCTGGTAATCGGGGTGAAGAACATAGTGAGCATTTTCTGTGCTGTTGTTCCACAGAACAATTTCTCCATCATAACTCCCTATACGAGCCAGGATGGAGAACATAAAATGCCAGAAAGTCAGGGAAATCTGAGCGATGGCAATGAGAAGTCATTATCATAATATCTTACATGGAGTCTGGCACATAGTAAGTACTCTACATGTTTTTGGAGACATACATGAATAATAATAACTAGTATGTTTATTAAACTTGAGAACTTAGGATCCTCACAACATATGTGTGCATTAAGTATGATAGAAATTACTGTTATATCTTTGTATCTTATAGCAATCAAGCATCCAGAATAAGGGCTTTGCAATTAAACAACTTGAGTTTGAGTCCTGGTTCTGCCCCCTACTAGCTGTGCAACCTTGGGCAAGTTATTTAACTCTATGTGATGCCACATTTTCTCACCTAAAAAACTGGGTTAAAATTGTATTTATCTCCTAGGGTTGAGGTGAAGAATGAGATGTGCTTAGTATAGTGCCTAGCATATTGTAAGTACTGAAAAAGTGTTAATAACAATTACTTTTTTAATTATTGAGTGAGGGCAGGCAAATCAAGTTTCTCTAGGTTTCTGTTTCCCATATCTCTTCTTTGGGGGGGGGGGTGTGTGTGTGTGTATGTGTGTGTGTATGTGTGTGTGTGTGTGTGTGTGTGTGTGTCTTCTTTTCATTCCCTCCCTCCTATATTCTTTATTGCATGCTGCTTTCTCCAATCCTAAAGTTTTCCCTACAGAAAATCCTTCCTTACTGCTCTTCACAGAGAACATATAAAAACCTAAATAATGAGGCAAAGTCTGACCAAAGCTTGTCTCGGGGAAGAGCAATGCATGCCAGGCCACTGCTCTCAGCTGCTCCGTGAAGACAGCTCCCTACTGAGCAGAATGTCAATGTCAAGTAAAGAGCAGAGGGGGAAAGCTGAGTTTGAGTGGGATGTCCATATGGTGCCTTCCTGGGATTTGGAGAGAGAAGAGAGTAATACATACTAGGTTCTGTACTGTCCTGGAGAGAGAAACCTGTATAACTCCCAAATTGGCCAAGGATGATGTATTTCCACAGATTAGCTATCCATCAGAGCACCTATCTTCTCCTATGATTTTGAAATGCTTTACCCTCAAAGTGCTTAAACATACATTTTCGCATAGGACTGATGGGATGAGAATGAATGAAGACATTATCTATTCACCAATTACAATGGTATTTTATGATACTTCAGAATAACAGTGATACAGCCTTATAGATTACTTGTTTCCATTATCCTTCAGTATGTGATACTCCCCGTGAGGATTGACTTCCAGCAGCTATAAAGCAAATTGAATAGCACTGTTGGCTCTACTAGAAGGTAATCAGCAAAGTCCTAAAAACAGTGCAACTTTAAATGTAGATAGAGCAGTAAACCTCATACTGTAACACTTCATAGCTATCCTGGCTCTTTTCCTGTAAGTTTTCATTCCTCTTAATCGATGACATTTTTTTATTCTAAAAAAAGAAAAAAGAGTAGGTTGTCAAAATATGGGCTTGTTAATTTCACAGTGCAATCTGTCTTTATAAATTGTTTTCTTTGGCCAGAAATGATATAACAATTACTATTCCTCTTTAATATGTTACATCCAAGTCTGCCCATGGATACTTTTAAGAGCTCACGTGGACATTTTATGAGGCCAGTCCTAAACCAATATTACTTAGATTACATTGTGCCAAAGGGTTAATATGTTCCCATTATAAAACATCTGAGTACCACAGAAATATGATTTGTGTCCAAGCCCCAATGCTGTTCCTGGGGAAAGGACAATAAAAAGAAAAGCTAACATTTACCGATGAGCTTCCTGTGTGCCAAGCACTGCGCTGAGCCCTTACACAGATTACTTTATTCAGTCTCCACTATAAACTCAGATATAGATACACTATTGTTAGCCAGAGAAGACCATGATTTAGAGTTTAATAACTAGCTTAATACTGTAAGTTGCAAGGTGAAAATAGGATCTGAAGCCAGGTGGCCAGGCTTAGGAGCCTAGAAATAAGGACCAAGAGTAGCTTCAAATGCAAGAACTGCTTCTTCAAAAAATCTATTCCTTTTGAAGTTGGAAAAAGGTTTTTTTTAAATAAGTGAGATAAAAGAAACCAAACTTTCACCACTGATTGCCAAGTGAAGGTTTAATTAACCTGTAGCGAGAGTTTGTGGAGGTAAAAATGCAGCACACATGATATCATCTCGGTGCTGTGTTCCTCCTTTCCATTCTTCAGGCTGTACGGAAAACTGATTGAAGTTCTGAGGTCGAAACACAGTAAATGCCCTAGTAAAAAGGATATAAAATTTAGCTGTGGATCTAAAAGTGATACAGATATTGAGTAGCCATTGTCCACTCGGGCAGTGTGACTAAAGAGGTCTAAAATATCACACATGTCATCCATTCCACTGAACATCCCACTTTTAACTTTCCCTTGATTATCTCATTAAATTATCATGTAAAGTATAAATACTTAGTAGTAGAAGGTTAAATATCCTTTCACAATCATTAACACCAAACATGTACGTATTTTTCAGATTAATTATCCATCACCAAGACCCTAATGCAAAGTTTCCCTGTATGGAACCAGTAAGAGTTTTGTGACTGTAACAATAAAAAGGGGAATGGGTCTGTGAACACATAATATTTGGTAGTTTGAACAACATTGATAAGGTTTCTTTTCATCAGAGCGTCCAGGACACATTAACAGTCCCTGTGGCATTTCCCAGACTTACTTGACCACAGAGTCTTTTCACATACGGTGTCTTGAAGAACTACCAGTTGTGGGGCACACTTGGAAAGCGCCACTCCAAAGGAATGGTACACAGGACAGGCACATTTTGAACAGAAATAATCATTTTAAGAAGGTCAGTATCTTGGGGGCACTGCTGGTGAATTTGAGGACAGGCTAGGGTGGGCAGAGAATGAAATGCTGGTGCCTGGTGAGGAAGGGAGGAGCATGAACATGAAATTCCGAGGGCATTCATACCACCCTGTTCCTACTTGCTTTGAGCTCTGGCCACCAGCCTATGCTAAGCCTCTCTCTCCTTCTAGAGCCACACATAGCTCAAGAGCATTTGTAACCACAGGCTTGGTGTCTTCCCCTTCATTCTCCTCACCTCCCTGAAATCTTCCTTCAGTTCCCACTGCTCTGAAGGTCTCCAATTGTCCTATCAATGTAACTCCTTACTCTCTGATGGATGTGGTTTCTCCTCCTGCAAACTCTTTTGTTTCTAGTATGTCCTGCTTCTCTTCCTGCCTCCCTATTTTCACTCCCTATTCCCTATTTTCTCTTCCCTTTTTTCTTTTCCTCCTTTTAATATGGGCGTTCCTTATTGTCATTCTTCCAATCCTTCTCTCTACTCAAAAGAGCGTGTTTAGGAATTTGATAGACCACCATAAGCTCCAATCTCACTTATAAATGGCTCTTCAATCTCTCTTCATTTATAACTTTTTCCAGTAATGAGTAGTTCTCCCTTGCCAGTTGACAACTGCATACAATGCTCACATCAGCAACGTATCAAAAATACAAAATTTCCATCTTCCCTCCATATCAGCCCTCCTTAAATTCCCTGTTTTGATTAACAGACCAGAATCCCAGCCTCCTTCATGTCTTTCTCTTTCTCAATCAGATGAAATACTCAGATTCTACCTTTGCAAGGTGTTATATATTTATCTCTTCCTTTTTACTTGAAACGACCAATGACAACTTCCAGGTTCAGGCTCACTAGCTCATGGTTGAGCAATTGTGACATCTCTTAACCAATTTCACTGCCTCTTGTCTACCCTTCTATGGTACACTCTTCATCCTGTTACTAGATTATTCATTCCATTTCAGGGAGCTCTTAATATGCATTTATTCTACACGCACTCCTTGTTTCCTCTGTAGAAGTCTCTATTCTGCAGGAAATAGAGCCATGAGACAAAATGACTAAAATGCAGTGAAATATGGTAAATGCCAAGGAAGTACTGACCAACTGCCAGGGAATTCCAGGTGCAGAAATCACAGAAGGCTGAGTTGAGGGGTCATATTGGAGCTGGGTCATAATAGATGGGTACGATTTGGAAGAGGAAGGCATTCTACGCAGAGTGGGGAAACAGCATGAGCAAAGGTAAGGCTCATGCTCTGTTGAAAAACATTTACTAATTTTCTGTTTCCTACATGAAAAAATCAAATGTGTGGACCTGTTATTAAAAACCCAATAATATTTGGGTCCAATCAACTTTTTTTAGAATAATTTCTCTCTATTGTTCTATCCTTGCTTTTTAAAGTAAAATGTGATGTCCAACCAAATATTTGACAGAGCTACTAGGAGCCACAGGGTAAATACAGCATACCTTCCTACGTGTTCATTTTACTCAAAGAGTTTTGGGGAAAATATTTTTGACATTAAAATAAGGATAGATGAATTGATATAATAGAATACACATTTCACCTAGATTTTAAACATAGAATATAAGGTTTCAAATAAATGTCTTGCTTGCAGGAGCTGTTTTGAACTGCTAGGAGTGTTCAGGGGCTAAGATTCCAGAGCACCCCTTCGTGGCCAACCCAAACCATATTCTTATTCCTCTCCTCTAAGCACCTTTCTTGTTCTCTAAGCACCCTTCACGCTTCTAGCTGCTTGTTTCACTCCTGATGTGCTCTTGCACCTCCCTATGGACTTCCTTTCACACACCAGCTCTATCTACTTACCCATACACCCATTCTCCAAGGCCTGTCTTGTTCTGGTAGGCTTCCTTAATAACTAGAGTTGAAAGAAATAGCTTCTTCTTCTGATCTGTTACTTGTTCGCATTTTACTTACAACATTTAATAAATATTATGCAGTCTTCGCTCCTCCACTAGACTGTAAGCTCTCAGAAGCCAGGGACCTTGTCTTATTCTGCAGCCCCACAGTCACAAGCATAGTGTCCTACACACAGTGAGTGCTCAACAAATATTTGTCGAATGAATGAATGAAAAGTTCTCTGCTCAGATATTGCCTCCTCGTGTAAGTCTTCTCTGACCACCCTGAAGACTCTACCTTGAGTCTCTCATCCCTCACCTATATCATTTTTCTTTATTACATTATCATTATGTGATAATGTGATCTATGTTTATTTATCTGTTTCTTTTCCATTTCTTCAACCAATACATAAGCTCTAGGAGAGCAGGGACTTTGTTCCTTCCTTCTTTACCAGTGTCTAAAACAGTACCTAGAACACAGCAGGCATTTAATAAATATTTGCTGAATCAGTGGATGGATAATTCTATTTTTTAAATTGATAATTTAATATTAATGTTCTTTTACTATGAAGTTTATCAATGTCTGATAATATAAATAAGGTAATTTACAGTTCTGAAATTATAGCTAATCTCATTATAGCTTTATATATATAGTTTTCACTTAACCTATTGGTAAGTTTGATTAAAGAGCGTACCACCTGGGAATGGAGAAGGCGAGGTGGGGATGAGAGGGAAGAGCTCACTCCTATACCTCTCTATTATCTCGCAGCTAAAATTCAGTGTCAAATGTCTTTTCCCTGAGATACCCATATTAACTACATACATTTAGGAGTACCACCCAAAGGCACAAAATACTTTTCATAAGATGGTGCAAAAAGTAGCACTTCTGATATTTGACCTTGTGTGTCAAAATCTCAAGAAACTAATTAGCTGCCACCTTCCCCTTAAAACCCAACCTGAAATGACAGGTATCCTTAAAATACCTTCAGAATCCACACTGCATTTCTTACTTTGTCCATTTTAAAGATAACTTTTTAAAGTTTGTACTTTTGCCAAGAGTAAAATTAAAGTACAGAATGAGCCAATTTTAAGTCCATTTCAGGAGTCTGAGATTCGTTCTTTCTGACACTGAAGGACTTGACTAGCTCCATTTCACGGCTCATGTTTGAAATCCCGAGAGCCTGCTACCGAGTCATTGTGTCATCTTGTGAAGATGATCATATCTCTAAATCAGAATTTAGACGTAATGACCAATTCTGTGAGAACAAAAGTAGTTATCCTGTCAAGTGCAGAAAAAACAAAAACATGTTTTAAAAAACAACCTCTTTTAGGATGAATGAATTAGGAAAATAGCTTTTACTAAAATTTATCATGTAAAAATTGTAACGGAAGCAACAAAAGAACACAATCAATTATTTGTTCCTGTCAAGGTTAGTTGTTCATGTGTTGTTAGTTCTGTTATCATAAGAACCTATCTACTGACTTTTAAGCTAAAAAGGAGTATCTCAAAGGCAGAGAACTGGTTCACTCTATATCAGATTATTTTTATCCTTTTCCCTAAAATTTGTGGAGTCGAATTTTAAACACTAAAACCATTCCAAAATTAGGTTTGAGGGTTTATTTGTGAATTTCAAACACACCTGCCTCCTCCTGACCTCTAACATGGAAATTCAGAATAAGACACAACTTTGGAAGTTTTCATTCTGATTCTTATCCTAATAATAGAAACCAGTTGAGTCATATAGTATTATAGTTTCTTACTAAGGCAATCATTAAGAATTTGTTATCTTGTGATAGGTGAGTTTTATTGTTGAGGAACTTTAAATCATTAATCTCATTTAATTTAAAAATACTTTGAGAAATCAAACTATATCAACAGCTATTTATTGAGCACCTACTGTTTTACAAAACTCTGTGAACAATGCTACTATCAATAATATTTTCAAAATTATTTTAAATTATATAAAAGATTCTCTTTTTTAGTACTTGTATAGGTCTAGGTAATTTACAGAGATAAAACTCTCATAAACCACGATCTCAACTTTAACAGAAAGAATAGAAATAAAGTGGAGGAAACTAAGAGTCTGAGTCTATTTTTATGGAGAGTTGTTAAGTATAGAATCAGAATTTTAAGGCAGAAAAAAACATTAAAATATTATGATTATTTATTTGATTTTACCGTGATATACATATTACTTGACTACTTTAAACAAATGCAAAGATAACTGATCATCAATTTTACCAAAATGAATATGGCCTGGTATTTAACCAGGTTTTCGGTATGTTTTTTTTGTTTGTTTGTTTGTTTGTTTTTTATTGATCTTATGTCTCTAAAGCATATTTTGCTTAAAATGATTAGAAACACATATCTAGAAGTTCTGAATTTGGGGCTTCTTTTTTCTGACATAAATATTTTCTATATAAGAAAGATAGTATTTCTAAATAGTTAACATGGGCTCTCCCATTCATGCCTTCCTCAGGATAATTTTGCAGTGGCATTCACCATATCTTGCCTTGTATGTGTTGACTCCTCAATTAGAGTGTGATACCATCGAAAGCACCAATCATGCTTCTTCACATTCATTCCACCATAGTTCCTAACTCAGTGCTTTCCCCTAGGTGCAGTTTGAAAATGTTTGTGGGAAGGAAAGGGGAAAAATAATGATAAGCTAGAACTTTAAGGTGTTGTTAAGTTGATAACACATTTTTATGTGCTTCTTCAAATGCACAGAAATGATTCATTAGCTTTGATTGATATGACCGATCTACTCAATCAAATTATTTATTAAAAAAATATGGTTGCTTTCCCATGCTTTAATGACTTCATCTGGAACTCAGAAATAATGTAAAGAGCATGGACTTTGGTATCAGCTTCTAACTGAACTGCCTATTAGCTCTGGAAGTTTGGCCAGGCTACCCAACCTCTTCAAGCTTCGTTTGCTTTCTTATAGAAGAGGGGTGATAATACTTAGATTTTTATTTATTGTGAAGAGAGAATAGATCTGAATATCTACTCTGCATTCCTCTTATTCAGAGTGTAACTAATGGATAATTAATCCTGCTACTCCTCAGATTCCCTGTCTAGTCAATAAACATTTATTTAACTAATATCACTGAGCATCTAATAAGTACCAGGCACTATATATGTAAGCTTATTAGATGCTCAGTGATATATATATTCCTATGTTGAATAAAGTGTAGAAAGCTCAAAAGCACAAAGACAAAAAGGAGGCATATTTGTGTGTGTTTTTAAATATGTTTTTATTGATTTTTTTTTTTTTTTTTTTTTTTTAGAGAGAGAGGAAGGGAGAGGGGGAGAGAGATAGAAACATCAATGAGAGAAAACATTGATCAGCTGCCTCCTGCACACCCCCTACTGGGGATCAAGCCCACAACTTGGGCATGTGCCCTGACCAGGAAACGAACCAGTGACCTCTTGATGCACGGGAGATGCTCAACCACTGAGCCACACCAGCTGGGCAAAAGGAGGCATATTTCAACCCTGGGAATAAAGAGATGTCCTGGTGGGGAAGATATGTGAAAGAGACTTGAAACAGGAATAAACAGACCTGGCTGGTTTGACTCAGCGGTTAGAGCGTCGGTCTGTGGACCAATGAGTCACGGGTTCAATTCTGATCAAGGGTACATACCTCAGTTGTGGTTCGCCCCTGGCCCTGGTCAGTCATGCGGGAGGGAACCAGTCGATGTGTCCCTCTCACATCGATATTTCTCCCTCTCCCTCCGCCCCCTCTCTCCCTCCCTTCCACTCTATCTGATGATAAATAAATAAAATATTCTCAGGTGAGGATTGAAAAAAAAGAAGGAAAAAAACAGGAATAAACATTAGCTACATGAGAAAAATGCTTGGTGAGGGGAGAGAATAAAGGCTGGGGGTAAGACAGAGGGTATGGAACAGTGACTGTATGGGCACACCCTGACAGCAGGTTGCTCCTTGAGTTTAGAATGTGCATCGGAATGAGTGAGAATGAAACTAAGAATAGGTCCAAGCCAGAGGGAACTTCACTTTATTATGTAGACACTTTGAAAGGTGTCAAACAAAGAAGTGACATCAATAGAATGCAGTGTAGAAAGAAATCCTTATAGCTCAAATGTGCAGTATCTATTTAAGAGGTAAAAGGTGGACACTACTAGAGGGAAGGACAAATTAGAAAGCTGTGACATTCATGTATGTGAAATGACGCTCTGAATCACACAGTTGTAGTAGCGATGAGAACAGGTTTGAGAAATATTTAGAATATAAAATAGATAAAGCTTAGTGATTATTTGGTGGTGAATTTGAGTGAGAAGGAAAAACCAAGGTAGATGTCCAGGTCTCTGGCTGTTAACTGAGGCTCTGAATGTAAGAGAAGCAGATTTTGGAGAGGGGAATAAATAATGCATTCAGTTTCGAATGTGTTGCATTTGGGATTGCAGTCAGATACACCCAGCAAGCGAGCAGATACATGAGTTTAGAGAGGTAAGAGCTAAAGATGGAGATTTGCGAGATCTATAAAATATATCATACCCTCCAAGATGAAACTAAGGATTAAATTAGATCATATATGTCAAGTGCTGAGTGCTACAAAGCTCTATGGAGAAAATCAATGAGATTGTATGCTTATCTACTTAACTAAATAAGTGGAATTCTCATTGCGTCCTGGGAAAAATAAATAAACCCATCTCTTTATTTAGATAGAGCCTGAAGTTGGAGCTTCAGCTTAACAGTTTCTTCTAGGTTTTAAAGAAAACTTAATAAGCTTACTGCCAATATGTTTTTTTTCTTTACTCTAGTCACTAAACTATTAAGGAATTGGCTTCACGGATCATCCTTCCCCAGCTATAACCAAACAGTTGTCCTATCCTCTTGCCTCTTTCGTTAAATGATTTGTGGTAAAAAGGCCCCTGCAAAGATCCTCCAAAATCCGTTCTAACATAAGGCCTCTGACCTAGGGAATATAATTTTTATTTATTTATTTATTTTAATTTTTTTTCCTTTATTGATTTTAGAGAGAGAGGAAGGGAGAGGGAGAGAGAGATAGAAACATTGATGAGAGAGAATATCGACTGGCCGCCTCCTGCATGCCCCCCACTGGGGATCAGGCCCACAACCTGGGCATGTGCCCTGACGGGAAATCAAACCGGCGACCTCTTGGTGCATGGGTCGACGCTCAACCGCTGAGCCATACCAGCTGGACGTAAATAGAATTTTTAAATCTAACAATAGAAAGTGAAATGATATCATTGAAAATGTATTCCTTAACTTTCAATTCCAACTGAGGGATCCAAGTCTTGACAACCTTGTGGAAGACGGAAAAGATGAAGAAAGATGGGAGGAGTGATAACTTTCCTCCTCTCATTTCCATCTTCCCAAAGCTTCCTTCCCAAGGTCATAGAACATGATCACCCACCAATATAGATCAGGGTGTTCCTTTAAACCATTTTTAGATGACTCTATACACCTTATCTTTTAAATTTTTCCTCTGTAAGCAATTTAAAAAATCTTATGATGTTAATGTCTATGGAGATCTACAAAAGCAGGACAGGGGTGGGAACAGGGAGGAAGGAATCAATGGGGGAAAAGGAGGCACATCCATAATACTTTCAACAATAAAAAAAGTAAAAGGATGGAAAAAATAAAGAACTGTGAGTTGTAAAAGAATATAATAATTGAGGGGAAAAAAGAAAAGAGAATCTCTAAAGTTTTAAATTACACTGATTAATTTTTAAAATTCTTTTCTGTTATGTTCACAATTTAAATTGGATCAGCTGTATACTACACCTCTACCTTGCCATGATATTAAGGAACTAAATAATATTCATTGCTACAACCTAATTATAGAGATCATTTGGCCGTAGTTTGTTGGTGTGGTTATGAGTCATTGATGGATCATGTTTGCTCCCAGGGATGTGAAGAAGCCTTGTCTTTCAATGTTGAGGATGATTGAATTAGTTCTTCATATCAAGTAGAATAATCTGGACTGTGTTTCTTTCCTTATAGTCAAGCTTCCCCTGAAATCTATGCTGTGTGTGGCACCATGCTCTCCAGTTTGCTTATGCACATTGTCATTAGAACAGCCTCTCATATGACAGCTAAAAATCCCCACGTATACACTGCTAGCTTTCCAGGTATAAAATCTGTTTAATCCTAGCTCCAAACCCTTAAGATCATAATTCTACAGTGAATAATGGTGGGCAAATTACCTATTAGTGCAATATTTTGTGAAATGGTGAATTTATGGACAATATATTCTCAAAACATAACACTTTAATTTTCCTAGTGCTTATACAGTGCCATAGAAAAGACCCTGTTTATGATCCCTTAGTTCTCTCAGGAAAAAAGGGGAAGAAAAGTAATTTTTGTTGTAATGAATGGAAGAACAGCTCCCGGAGAACAGTAAGTGGGCTGTGAAAGGCCCTTCTCTGCACTGAGATGAAGGAGGTACTAACACAGAATTCAGTGGGCTATTTCCCTCTTGTGCTGTAATTTAAAATAAGCAATGAGAGAAGAAGGAATGAACTCCTTTTACGGTTGAGAGAATGTAATTTACACATTAAGAATTTATTGCCTATAAAATTTGGGAAACTTTTGGAGTTAATACTCAGGAAGTGGTATTATGTTCCTACCTGGAATGGTTAAAGAAAAAGACAGATTCCCAAAGCCAGGAGAAAGGCCTATAACAGTTCTCAAAGCTGCTCAAGCCACATGATCCTACAATACTGTAGTCACTAAGCGTTCAGTCAGTTCCAAACAGGTTCACTCACCTAGGTCACCAGAAAGGTAATGACTCAGAATCAATCAAGATTTCTATGTTCTTTTTTCTTTTAGATTTTGATTCAAATAAGAGCATTCTCTTTTTACTTTCCTGTAATTTTGTGTGAAGCTCATCATACCTGTCCCAGCCTGTAACCAGTACTGTCTTCTTAAAAACCAGGATCTGTGAAATATCCACAGTTCCCTCTTGCCCAACATTCAGTGTGTGGTGACAATATCCATTGAAGTCCCATACCTTTAAGAGAAAAGTGAAAATCATCTTTGAGACAAGAAGAGAAAATGTCTTCTTTGCTGAGTAAAACAGCACAGTGTAATAAGATTATTCTAAATGTTTGTGTTTCCATTCTGGACTAGGGTTGATTCACTCAGGATATGTAAGAATTAAAGAAAATCTTCTCATCATTTAAATTTAACCATTATATGTATAACTCTATGTGTAACCATATCAGCCTATTCTAGTAATACTTGATTCAAAGGTTAAGAAATTCATGCTTATTTTTAAGGGGGCAGCAAATTAGTATCATAAGGAGCCACATTTTGGGGACTGTAAATTCTGGTTCTTGCTCTGAGGTGTCTCCCTAAAATTCGGTTTCCACATATATGACACAGGAACCTTACTCCTCATGGATACTTGGAACTTTAAACATCTAATACAGAGCCGGAAACACAGTGATCATTGTACTAGACTTTCCATCATCTGCCCACAAAGCATCTTGTTGACAGTGGGTGCTAGAGCCCAGTCCTACAGAGGCACAAGCAGTTCTGGTTTACCCGCTCAGGCATCGGTGAGGACATAGACCCAATGGATATACTGTAAGGGGAATGTCATCAAGTCACCAGCAGTTAACATCATGCCTTAATTATGCTATGAGACATTGTTGGTATCTCATGCACAAAGGGCAAGTTGGCATTCTATCAAACTTAAAACGCACATACCCTTTGACTCAAAAATTCAACTTCTAAAACATTATTACACAGAGACATTCAAATGTGTGAAAGGGCCTAATTTGGAGAATATTCTTGAAACATTGTTTATAATAGCCAAAGAATTTAATCAATTTAGTGGTTCATTAATAAGAGACTGAGCATCAGAATATGGAATATTTATACAACAGCTTATAATGTAGCCATTAAGAAGAATGAGTCGCCTCCATGTGTCTAAGCTCTACCAAAATAAACCAGCAACTTTAAGCAAGTTGCTTTATGTCCTTGAGCTTCAGTTTTTCCATTTGTAAAACTGAGATGATAATAGCACCAACAATATCGATGTGTGCATGTATGTGTGTGTGTAAAGCGCTAGGCAAGTTCCTGGTTCATAGTAAGCAGGCAATAAATGTTAGCTAAAATTATAATTATTGTTTACATTCATAGGAATCAATGTCCAAGACGGGAGAATACAAAATGCAAACAGCCTGGACAGTGAGCTGCCATTGAGAAAGAAACGGTTCTCGTAGGCTAAAAGCACACATAAGAAACTTGTTAACAGTGGCAGCCACAAGTATGGAGCTGGGGAGAGGGGTGAGAACGAGACTTTCTGTTTACTTTATATCTATTTTATATTTCAAATTGTATTATAGGCACACATTAATGATTCAAAACAATTTAAAAACAGAGACTACAAAACCTTGATAAATAGGGCAATACTCTTAAATCTTTGATTACATAGGTATTGTTTCAGATGCTAAATAATAAATGAGATTGGAAAATGTCATTCATTCTTGTTTCTTCATAGAGTATGGCCAGTGTAGCTCAACCCTGATTTATGTGTCCTATGCAGAAGTTACCAAATTTCAGAATTGTGTTGTGCTATTGTGATAAAGATAAATGCACCTTCAAAAGCTGTGATTATACTACTAAATTCACATTAACTTCTCAGATGTCAAGGCTTGAGCTGACACAGAGCGGTGCACATCTCCTCACCCGCGTCACTTTCGTTCCTCTGCACACGGCTCTTAACCACGCCCACCTGAAATCGTACCACAGATCGGTACTGTGAAGATCTGCCTTCCCCCGATCCTGTCAAATCCCTTCGCTGGGACCATTTTAGGGACCATCTACAAGTCTGCCCTACCCTGGATGGTTACTTTCCAAAATAGGGGAGAGGGAGCCTAATCTACGTCCTTTATTTTTCAGTTCTGTCTCATACACCAGGACTATGAGGGGGAATACTTGCTGGTTCCTTTGCCTAAGCCACTAATACTCCACTTCTAGCTATTCCTATTTTATTCCACCTTGACTGTTAGGACTGGAATTATCCCAGTACCTTCACACACTGTACCAGTCAGCCTCCCATGAATGAGATTACTTTGCTTAAACCGAAGCTCCTAGTCCATACTTTATCCATTAACCTTCCCAGAGGCCAAGTTCTGCAGATTTCCAGAGATTCTCACTGTAACATGCCAGAGCACCTCCTACCTGCTGACCATTACCAGCCCGAACTCCCCCGGCACACTGCCCCAACTTCCATACCATTATACCTGTATGTCCAGATAGCTTTCCCTTGCCCTACCCTGACGCTACCTGAGTGTATCATATATCCTATCACGGCAGGTACATCTAATTAACACTCTTATGACTCCAGATATGACAGAAGTTTGAAAACCATTTAAAGCTTATTCAGAAAACTACCTTCTGTTGCCTCAAAGTGTCACAAGTCATCTCCAATCAAACACTGTCATTACTCTCAGAGCTGAAGGGAGCGGGGAAGATTCACTGATGGGCATGATTTCAGATTGTATCTAACTTTGCATGAAAATTTGATCACTTTTTGCAAAGTAAAACAGCACCTTCCTCCCAGAAGAAATTTATAATAGTTACAAAATTTTTTTAAAAACTGAAAGCATAAAATCATGTTAGTTTAAGATGAATAATAAATAAGATTATGATGGTCCTTCTTTCTTCACTGTCTCACCTTTACATAAAAATGCAAATTACAAAATGGGATGTTTTTAAAATATTAATTTTCTGGAAAACTTGCGTTTGTGCCATTTTGAAAAGTTTACTTACTTGCCCTGATTTCTCAAGTTATAAATCGAGGAAAAGAAAACTAGACATTAGCTGAAGCACATGAAAATTATTCAGGCCTCTTATTCCCCAAAGTAGTCCTCTATCAGAGCACTGGAAAACGCTTTCTGAAATAAGTAAGCCAAGTTATGCTTTTATTCTAAATTATTTATTCAGAAAATCATTTATTCATTTTTCCACAGTTTTATTTTCCTAACAGCTTTATTATTAGATAGTTTGGGTTATTTAGCTCTTCTTACGTTGTCTCATCTCTCTTCTTGCAAGGCCAAAAAGGCACAAATAAATATAGTCAAAGCTGTGTCTCCTCTCCCGGTATTCTAGCCCCCTCATGTCTGGCTAGAAAAGCATCACTGTGTTCCCACCTTGAGAGTTCCATCTGTGCTGCCAGTCAAAAGCCGCGTCTCATTTGCATCAAGGGCCATAGTGCTGATTTCTGCGTTTCCATGGCAACCAGTAAATTGTTTGATTTTCTGCCCAGTGTCTATCATCCAGAAAGAAACAGTTGACCCCACATCAGAGCTGATTACCTAAGAGAAAATAACATTGTAAAGAAATTAAATATAGTCCCAGAATCCACCATTTTTATTTGAAGAAAAATATCTAACCTGTGCATTTTTCCTACTGGAATCCCCCAAGAGTTAGAGACTTTTTTTGTAATGTATTTACTTTTTTTCTGTTGTGCTGATAACATTTTAATTTCTAGGCCAAAACTGAGGTAATAAAGTAATGATTTTCTTTATGAGAAAAGATAGGAATCTACATCTCCTATCCATTCAGCTTAATGTCCAGAGGCCATCCTGAAATCAAATCCTACCAAAAATAAACTTATAAATCTTTTGCATTTAAATGAGAAAGCTGCTTTTATTAGTCATGGTGATCTGACACTATTTACTAGATGAAAAGACACATTTTATTATACATCAGTTTCCATTTAGCATTCAGAAAAGAAAGCACTACCAGCCATTATGGGGAAAAGTTAATCTCAACAAATTGCTAGAGCTATTGCTTTTAATGCCATTAGTCCCTTTCTTCCTCCTTTCTCAAGGTACTGTGTATATTTTTACAGCTAACCACTATTATTGATGGGTCACTAAAAAGAAAGAACACAGGAAGGTTAGATATAAATCTGCATATACACTCCAAGAGAAAGGCAACAAAATAAATGCTAGTAGGGATAAAATTACATATAGTAGTTCACCAGTGAGAAATCTTATAGTGGCAAGCAGACCACTAATTTCAGCTCTAAGCGTTTAAGCACCCTCTACGAGATTTACGGGTTAAAACCATCTCACCATAAAGAGTTTAGGACCCAAAGAATGAAAAGAAGAAAAGAATCACTAACCATACAAATGTATAGATTAAAAAGTTGCCTGAAGCAACATCTACTTTGAGAAAACTTAATGCATGTCTTTATCTGCTTAAGTATTGATTACCATTATAGAAATGTAAATTTATTTGAAATACGTTAAATTTGAGTGTCACATTTTCATAATTGTGTTAAAGTTTATCAACTGTATATTCAGAAGGCCGGGAGAGCTGGCCATCGTGCCTGCACACGTTCATTCCTTCTACCGACACACACTGAACACTCAGTCTGCGCCCAGCTCTCTGACGGCAGCAGGTTCACTGATGAATCCCTGCTCTCAGGATGTCTGTAATCTAGGCTTCACCGTGAAAATCACTAGGGAAACTTTATAAACCACAACTGCATACCAGGCCAGAGATTCTGATTTAATTGGACCAAGGAGGGGCATTTTTAAAAGCGCTTCCCAGGTTACTTAAGAGTGTAATCTGGGTTAAGAACACTTGTCTAGATGGAGAAACAGACAAGAATCAGAAAATGTCAAATAATGCTACAAGTTTAGAGGTATCACCGTGGGGGAACAGAAAGGAAACCCAAAATCCACTCACTGAGTGGGAGATGGGGAACTGAAGATGAAGACGGTCAGTCCGGATTGAAGATAGGAACATGTGTTTACTGAGTGCCAAGCCCTTTACATTCACTATCTCATTTGATCTTTATAAAAACTCTGTAAAATAAATCATGTTACCACCCTCATTTACCAGTGATGAAACTGAGATTCTAATTAGCTAGGTACTGTTCCCAAGCTTATAGAATGGGGGTTGAATCGTGGGCTGCCTCTGACAGACACATCATAAGGCCATCCTCTATTCCAGCATAGTATTCCAGACAGTCAAGAGTATGCTTAGAAGAGAGAACATAAAGAATATTCCAAGCATGAGAAGCAATAAGAAATTAATGGAACCAGGGTGCAGACGATGGGATAAATGGTCAAATATCAGGTGAGGAAGCAAGCTGGTGGTAGATACATGAAATCCTAAGCCAGAGAATAATGACTAATGTATATAAAGTTCTTTTTACTCAGAAATGGTCTATAGCTTTCATTGGATTGTCAGTAGGGTGTATGACTCAAAAGAAAATTAAGAGCAGTCTGGCAGGTGTGGCTCAGTGGATTGAGCATCACCCCATGGACTGAGAGGTCCCAGTTTGATTCCCAGTCAGGGCACATGCCCAGGTTGTGGGCTCGACCCCCTGTAGGGGGCATGCAGGAGGCAGTCGATCCATGTTTCTCTCTCACTTTGATATTTCTCTCTCTCTCTAAAAAATCAGTAAAAACGTATTTTTTAAAAATTTAAGAACAATCCCATTGTTCTTAATAAGGAGGAGAGTCATATGGCACTTTTTGTTGTTTGGTTTGTGAAGACACTTTTGGCAACAGTGTGGAGATCAAAGAGGAGCCTGCTGTAATGGTCCAGGCAAGAGATGCTCATCAAAGACAATTTTGGAGGTAAAATGGAGAAGAGCGACTGGGAAAAGAGGACCACCACCTAGCAACATTCATGTCTCAGCAAAGAAATGATCATGAGCACATAATCTCTCATAGCCTTTTTTCCTGAACTTACAACTCTGAGTAATATAATTTCTCAAATGATGTATTTTTAATCCTCACCAGAGGATATTTTTCCATTTATCTTCAGATAGAGTGGGAGGGAGGGAGGGAAGAAGAGAGAGAGAGAAACATCAATGTGAGAGAGACACATCGACTAGTTGCCTCCTACAAGACCCCAACCAGAGCTGGGGACAACTGCAACCGAGGTACATGCCCTTGGCTGATTCCGCGGGCCAGTGCTCTAACCACTGAGCCAAACCGGCCAGTGCACAAATGATGTAATTTTAATTACCATTGTTAAACAATAGTGTAATTTCTAGGACAAATGACCTGGATTTTTGAAATAGTGTGACCTAACAATTTAATGGTCATTCCAAGTAACTAACTGGGTTTCTTTTTGCTTTGGTTTGTACAAAATGTATGGTGGCTAAGAGCACTGGGCCTGGAGCCACCATGCCTGAGTTTGAAAGTCAGTTGTCTGACCTTGGCTCATTACTTAACCTCTCTAAGCTCTAATTTCCTCACCTATAAACTAGAGACAATCATAGTAACTACCTCAAACTATTTTTAAGAGGTATAAATAAGCTAATATTTGCAAAACACAGTGCACGGTATAAAGTAAATAAGCCATGAAAATTAGCTAGTATTACTATTCCATTTAAGCTTTATTTGCCTGACCTTTTATTTGGGCTGATATCAGTGTTTATATCCAAATCAATGTAACAAAAACATTTCATATGTTGCTTTATTCCAACCATGACAGGGAATATAGACAATTACAATTTAGAAACCAGATATGTAGATGTACATTAAAATGTCAAATTATATCCTACTTGTGAATTTTTCTCATACTGCAATTGCTTAAAAATTTGGATTGTATTCATTAAAGACAAAACCATGAAAACATAATTTTCTAAGCATGAGAAAATTTTGATTGTAGTCTTTCAAGAAGAGGTTGAAGGTTGTGAAGAATTTTATTATTTCTATTCAAAAAGCAATCATTGAGCACCTATTACATGCTAAACAGTTCAGTCCTAAAAGATGGGCATTTCCTGATAGAAATTAAACAATCAAGTGAAATAAGGTTATATTCAGAGGAAGAATGTGCTTACTTGTTCAAGGCTGGCTCCAGCCACATTACAAAGCACCTGGTCGTCCACCTCACTACTTCTATCTAATGGAGACATTCAATCAAGAATTAATAACTTTTCCCTGCTTTGCACTCTCCCTCCTCTGCCCACCTTCCTGAGCTCCAACATACTATTTATCAGTTTTCAGCACCTTTCTGTGCTCATTTAACAATTTCTCATGATATCTGAATCAATAATGGCAAGAGTATATAGTCCGTCAGATTTAATTTTATGGCACTCTGCCTAAAGGAACAGACTATCCGAAAACAATGTGTTGAAAAACAAGGGCTGACTATGTCACAACATACAACCAGTGTTGACCAGAATCTACTGTCCCTATGACAATGTCAGAATACAAGAATAGCAAAGCAGGTGAAAAGACTTTCCAAGCTGAGTGAGAAAGGAGTGCTTTTAACATCACTTGGCAGATGAAGGAAGTGGTTTGACTGCAGAACAGAGGGGCCATTATTTTTAGCAAGTTGCTTTGATTGGTAGTAAAGCCCAGGATGATGTATTGGCATTACATTCATATGCCACATTTTGATGACATCACATCTCTTTAAGTGTTCACTCATCAGGTGAGACATCAGCCCATGTGGGCGGAGCCCTGGCAGCTTGCAGAGCAGAAATGGACCAGTTTCTATAACTACGCCCCAGTGCACTGGGCCTTGTGAGCAAATCGTTGTTCTGATGGGAGCACACTCCTGTTCTATACCTGAGTTAATAACCGTTTAGGAATGTATGAGTCTGTTTATCTCTCTCAACTGAGGCTATCACAGCCAATCAGACAGTACTAAGAGATGTGACACTGTATCTAGGTCCCCTAATTGTCTCCTTGCTATTCCAACTACAGTAGGCATTTTAGCTGTTTTTTTTATATATATATCCTGAGTCTTAGGTCTAAGCAAGAAGAAGAATAAAAAACTACCACAGCGGATGTCACTGGCTACCAAGGGATCAGGACATTTGATTTAATTACTGTTTTATAATATTTTTTTAGGCAGTGCTGTTTATAGTCCCATAATATAAAGCAGGTTATGTCCTTTATTTCTATTTTGCACCAAATCTCTGAAGTTACGTCTAGTAAGTAGCAAGGTGAGGAGAATGATAATATCTCAGAATACTGATACAGACAAAGGATTCAAATATTTTAAGGCAGTCATTCTCCATTTATAAATCTTAGTTATTGGATATCACCTCTTCTTAGATTAATTTGTAATTCATTCCTGAGATCTATGGAACACCTATAATACCCAAGGCACAGGATCTAGGCATTGGAGATACAGCAGTGAAAAACAGCTGCCCTTCTAGCTAGTGGGGGAAGAGGGGGAGAGATGCAACTGAAAGGGTTAGTAACGTTTTAAAGGGTAAAGGTAAAAGCTTGCAAAAAGCGGAAACTGTGAAAATTGTGTTGCTTGCATGACCTTTGCTCAGCCTTTTGTTGAGGATGGATAAGGATTATCTGGATTATCCGCAAAGCAATGAATCACCCAGAAGATACAGGACGAGATACCAGACCAGTCCAACTGCAAAGTGGACAATGGGCCAGGCAGAGTACATCAGTAGGAACTGCAGGAAGCTAAAAGTAGAGTATATAACCTACACCCCAACTGCTATTCGAGGCTGAACCCTTTTCGGCTCAGCCCGTCTGCACCCAGGCGCATGCAATAAAGCCATTTTGCTCTACATTGGCCTTGTGCTGTGGATGTGATCTCCTGGCTGCTCAGACCTTTTAGCAACCAAATTCAAATATATATATATATATATATATATATATATATATATATATATATATATATATTTATGGGACATACTGTTAAAAAAATATAACTGAGAAGTAGGTAGAGATCGTTGGGAGTTGGTGCAAAATTGGGGGCTCTGAGAACACATTTAGGGAGAGACATGACTGAGGTGAAGGAGGAAGCCATAGGATACCTGGGTGAAAAAAGTTCCAGGCAAAGGAAACAGCAATACAAAGGCCCTGAGGTGAAGTGTCCTTGGCTTGTTCAAGGACTGGCAAGAAGATTAGCAAGGTTTAGGCCGTGGGGGAAGCGCCATGGGCTGTGACCACCTGTGGCTGGAGGCATTCAAAACATTCCCAAGGTCACCAAGCACCCACAGAAATCAGGAGACAAAGTCAGAAAAATATCATTTTCCCATTTTTGACTAATAATTATTCACCTTTTACCCTTGCTTCGTTCTGTGTGTCTTTATATCCAATATCCTTTAATCCTTTATAGAACACCTACAAGGGAGGTATTATAATTCCTATTTTCTAGATTAAAAAAAAACAAACTGTTGCTTAGATCAATTAAATCACTTGCTCAATATAAAGCACTGAGAACTCTGACTCTAAAATCCCACCTCTATTAGTCTAAAAAAATATCTAAGAAAGAAACTACTTCAAGAAATAGCTGCGACTGCATTGGACGCCCAGGTCCCTGTCCTGCATGTTCAGAGATTCTCACTCCATCCTAACAGTAAGTAAAAAGCTGAACAAACTGAAAAACCAACAACTCTCCTTAGATCAATATAAGAAATGAGGTCACAGGGCAAATGGCTGCCCCTCAAATCAGAAAGACCAACAGGCAAATAAATAAAGTCACAGCTTACACTGCAAAACGCATGGAGTCGACACTCCCGGCAGCAGAGCCCAGCTAGGAAAAGCGGAACTGCAACTGACAAATCGCTGCTCAAAGCGGACGAGTCTGAGAGTTAAAATTTCCAGGGGGAGCCAGTCATAAGGGGACCTCACAACTTCATAAGTTTTACTGTGATGATATTGACCAGACTCTCGCTGTAGATATGGAAGAAAAAAATTCCCTCATGCTCCTGACAGGGGCAGGAGATAGAAGCTATTTTGAAATATGTCAGAGTACTCTGTTCATCTTAAAAAGGTCTGCCCTCAGGAGAAACTATTTAACCAGACCCTAACCTGCTAGGGTTTTATCAGAGGCTAACTGACCTGGGGAAGGGAAATACCGAATTCTAGCTGCCTCTCACCTTCCTGTTCTACCCAAGGGAGGAGGGGACCACAGAGAACACATATGAAGGTCACAGTCGGAGGCACAGGCTCAGTGGAGACCTGAGACCTAACCATAGCGCTATAGAAGGCTTCACCTCCCCCCACACCTCCCCACCACATTTTTAAAGGCCTAATTACAGAAACTGCTTTTATTCAGTATATCATGTCAAACTATGAATAAAAAAATACAAACTAAATGGCAAGAGACACAGTTTGAGGCTATGGAGCAGACATCAGACTTAGTCATGGCAGGGATGTGGGAATTATCCGATCAGGAAATTAAAATAATGGGTCTGTATACAGAGAAGCCAAGGACCCAGGTGAGCCAACACAATATTGCAGAAGAATGAAATCAGAAGACTGACACTACCCAGCTTCATAACCTCCTACAAAGCTGAAATAATCCAGGCAGTGTGGTATTGGCAAAAGAATAGACAATAGATCACTGGAACAGAATAGAGAGACCGAAAATGGACCCACATAAATATAATCAACTGATCTGTGACAAAGAAGCAAAGGAAATTCGATGAAGGAAAGATAGTCTTCTCAACAAACGGTGCTGGAAGTGCTGGACCTCCACACGTAAAAAATGAATCCAGACACAGACTACATAGCCTTCAGGAAATCCACCTCAGAACGATCACAAGCCTAATATTTAGAACAAACAAACAAAAAAAGAACTAAAATACTAAAGAAGATAACATAGGAGAAAATTTAAATGACCTCTGGTTTTGCAATGACTTTTTAGATAAAACACGAAGGGTATAATGAAATAATTTATAAACTGGATTTCGTCAAATTTAATAATCTCTGCTGTGCAAAACACACTGTCAAGAGCATGAAAAGACGAGCCACAGATGGAAAGAAAATATTTTTAAAAGATCTATTCTTGAGGGACTGTTATCCAGAATATATAAAGAACTCGTAAAATTCAATAATGAGAAAACAAAGAACCCATTTAAAAATGCACCAAAGACCTTAACAGACCTCAGCAGAGAAGATAAACAAATGGCAAATAACATATGAGAAGAGGGTCCACATCCTATGTTTCGGGGAGGTGCATAGTGAAACAACAGTGTGACACTACACATTACAACGACATAAATCTGGACAACACCCAGTGCTGAAGAGGCTGTGGAGCAATGGGACTGTTCCTTCATCACTGATGGGAAAGCAAAATGGTGCAGCCACTTTAAAAGGCAATTGGAATTTTTTACAAAACTAAACATACTCTTGCCATATAATTCAGCAGTCAGGCTTCTTGATATTTACCCCAAAGAGTTGAAAACTTATGTTCACACAAAAGCCCGCACATAGATGTTTAGAAGCTTTATTCATAATTGCCATGCTTGGAAGCAGCCAAAATGTCCTTCAGTAGGTGAATGAATAAACTGTGGTACATCCATATAATGAAATATTATTCCGTGCTTTAAAAAAAAAAAAAAGCTTTCAAGCCATTAAAATGGATAGAGGATATGGAAATGCATATTATTGAACGACAGAAGCCAGTCTGAAAAGGCTACATACTGTGTGATTCCAACTATATAACATTCTGAAACAGGAAAAACTATGTAGATAGTAAAAATATCAGTGGTTTCCAGGGTTTAGGGGAGGAGAGTGGGAAGACAAGGCGGAGCACAGAAGATTTTTAGAGCAGTGAAATTACTCTATATGACACTATAACGGTAAATACATGTTATTATACATTTGTCTAAACTCACCAAGAGGGAACCCTAATGTAAACTGTGGTTACATTTGGTGATAAGGATGGGTCAATACAAGTTCGCCGATTGTAACCAAAGTATCTCTCTGATGGAGAATGTGGATAACAGGGGAGGCTATGTATGAGGGAGGACAGAGGGACTGGAACATTTCTGTACCTTCTTCCCAATTTTGCTGTGAACCTAAAAGTGCTCTTTTAAAAAAATAAGGTCTTTAAAAGGAGCTGAGACCGTGGTGATGAGATAGGCTGAGGAAAGGGTCCTCTCCTACCTTGATGATAGATTTAATGCAGCATTTTTTGGAGAACTTTTGACAATATCAAAACTTTTAACTTTTGACCAAGTTTACTGACATAGTTTCTGACCAGTTCTAGGAATTTATTCCACAGATATTTCCTCACTGATGCTAAAATTTGTGTGTTCAAGGTTAAAAACTACTACATTACTTGTAATAGAAAAATATCAGCATTAACCTAAGTGCCTATAAGAACTGATTAATAAAAATTTGGTAGACTCCTGTAATGGAGTACTATGGGGCTAGAGAAAAGAAGGAGCATACTCTTTAGGTAATGAGATAAAATGATCTTTAAGCTGTATCATTAGGTGAAAAATCAATGTACAGAGCATTGTTTCTGTGCGTATAATATGCTACCGTTTGTGTAAACAGCATTTAAAATAAAATAATATGTTCTTAAAATTGATAATTACATATATATATTTAAAAGTGAGTATGCATAGTTACTTGTGAATGAATAGAAAAGCCCTGGAAGGGGGTTCATGGAACTCATAAAACTGGATGGCTCCAGGGAAGGAAACTGGGAGGGTAGACACAGGGATGAGAGGACACTCTCACTGTATGTCCTTTTGTTCTTTTGAGTTTTGTAACATTGAAATGTGTTATTACTTCCAAGGCAATCACATTTATATAAACATATGTGTGTATGTGTGTGTGTGCGAGTGCACACATGTGTTTTGGTGTAACCTTAAGACTAGGGTACTTCCCATGTCTCCATCTAGTGATTAACCCTCATAGGCTCAGGACTGACATGCAACCAAGTAAAGCCTTAAGCTGCTAGTGAAGAAAAGCCATGTCAACACAATGGAGGTCACCTGGAGTCCAGCAATCAGGCAGGCAAAGAGAAAGTTCTCATTAGTGTTCATCCAGTTCTGTTCATAAGAGAAACTCATTGATTTTGCTCTAAATACAAGCACTAAAGAGGTGTAATGTCTTGTAAGGTGGAGATAAATCTCCCTTGAGTTTGTCAGCCTACTTTTTCTCAGATTTTATAATTACCAAGGGAACTAAAAATTGAATTTAGATTCTCAAAAGTCTCAATTCCCCAAAATAATGGTGTATGGAAAATAGGACAGGAGATGTGCTGTTACCAAAAAAATCACACCCCGGTCTCATGTCTGATGAATGATGTGGTGTTATGTCTCTTGTGATAGTGTGAGAGGTGGTCTTCAAGAAATAATACTTATCGGTGGACATGGGGTATCCCTCTCCCCACTGAGTGCTTGAGAGAGAAGAAATTTCTGAGACTCGCATGGGAGGATGAGTGATTTTTATTTGCATGGAATTGCATGCCTGGGTTTCCAAAGTCCCATTTCCCTTAATCCAGTCCTGGAAGAAGTGTAGTTGGGGCTTCCGGAGAGCTAAAAGCAAAGCCAGTATTCAGAGTTTCTGCTTTATGTTGCAGCCAGGTCTAGTTCAGCATCAGGTTAGTAAGTCACAGTCCATTAGTTCGTTGTATGTGGTCCACATGGCCCTGAGCCATGTGGGTGAATACAGGAAGGAAGGGCCTGAGAGCTCGCAAGCTAGGAGTCAGCCAAGAGGAACCAAGAGTACCAAGAGCATGAGTTTCTTTGTTCAGGGAATTAAGTATCCCAAATCCCCCTGCATTTGCAGTGGCCACACCTATTTTGGCCAATGATCTGTTCCCAGGTGTGACTGACAGGCAAGTACCTTTCCAACATCACCCCAACTTTACTGGGCATGCGTCGATCTTCCTCCCCGTCCAGTCCCTTCACCCAGTGATCGGCAGGGAATAGACCAGTGGCTCCCTGGGGAGTATAAAGCTGCAGCTTCCTGGCAGCTGCACAAATGACACACCTGTAATATTTAAACTTCTCTTTGCTGGTTTGCTGTTATTAATAACTAGGTTAATTACACCAGTATCAGTACCACTCTAGATAATGTGAAGGTCTAGGCTTCAAAATTTCAAAGCCAATATCCCATGCTGAATTGGAAACCCCACCAAGGATCTCTGGAGTCTTGCTGGAGGCAGCCAGTCAGCACTGTCTGACAAGTTTCTTTATGTAACCATGGATGTGATTAATATGTTTACTCTTAGGAATTGGATAAAATGGTAAGATTATGGGAAGCAATTTTTGTATCAAATTATATACTATGCATATATTTTAACCTAGAAAGTCATTCCCAAGATTTTACCCTAGAGAAATAAAGTCATGAGCGTGAATAGAGTTATGTACAAAAAAAAATGTGTAATAGCAAAATTCTCATCAAGGCAAATGGATCAGTAAATGATGATACATACCTACAGTGGGATATGTGCTGCCTTTTCAAAATGATGGACTAGATCTATATTTAGGTACAAGGAAATACATTTCAGTCTATTATAGAATAAAAAAGTAGGTTACAGAACAATATTTATGTAAAATAGTCTAAGCACAGAGAGATATTTAGAACATGATGCTATTTAGTTTCTTATTTGAGCTTACTGCATTGTTTTAATTTCTTATAATAAGCCTGTAATGTTTTATTTAAAAAATCAAGTTATTTCAATAACAAAAGTAGTAAATATTATTGTCTGTCAAAATGTGATGGCATCTAAATGTCGAGCCTGACTCTAAGTGTGTCTAGGTGCAAAGCAAATGGAGACATTACCTATTTTACAAAAAATACATTAATCCACATCATCGGGATGAGAGCCATACTAATAACACTGAAACTTTATCTATTCCTGTTTATATCTGCAAATATATTTTTAAAGGTTCCTAAAGTTCATGGGATTTTAAGAAAAGCTTCATTTAAGAACTCAGTGCAAATACCATTTATTAGAACTGCCTCCAGGATATTGAGCTACTCTGATTCTTTTAAAATTGTGCATTCCAGGGACTCCCTCATCCTGTCCCAACTTGTTCTGCCACTGGCTGTGAGGGCAATCTTTGCAGGAAGTAACAAAGCATGCGGTTCTTTGTAAGAGGCTTTGCGTGGTTTACCATCACTTCCTTAGATTAGGGATGCCAGGATACCAAAAGTCAGGAAGATAAGGAAAAGTCACAGAAATGTGCAGAGTTGCTTTTATATAGGGATTATGTTTGGTCCCCACTGAAGTCAAATAGAATTAAATGATGCTAACTTGTCAGCTACATGCTGAAATGACAACAGAAGAAAGAGTCCCATTAATTTCAGACAAATGGAAAGTCTTCAAAAGAGACACAAAACCAGATAACCAAAGAGTGAGCATTAGTGGACTGAAAAAGCATGGGTTCCTTTTGAACTTGGAATGAGAAGTGGCAATAATTGACCAAATCTAGCCATTGAGTATCCATCTGGTGCTCAGAAGAGCATTAGGAGTTGTTGGAAAATACAGAAGTGGAAGACAAGGACCTTTGCCTTACCCCAAAAACGTAGGAGGAGAGAAAAACGAGAGCTGAGTTAAGTGTTTAACTAGAAAACAACTACAGATGTGACCAATGCTCAGAGAGGATTGAGATGAGCAGATAAGTGTGCCCAGGGCTGTCCCTGGAGACTTCGGGAGCTGAGAGGACCAAAGCCGAGCCCTAGAGCTCAGTGTTTATGAGCAGGGACTGCAGTGGCTGAGAAGGGAGAGGGCAAGCAACTTCCTCACCTCAAGCAAGTCCTGGACAGAAGTAGGGTCGGGACAAAGCCCAGTTCAGGGTCCCCTTCATCTTTGTCACTCTTCCTAACACCTGCTTTCACATGACACATGGTTAAATAGAGATTAAGGAATACCAAGAATTTCACAAGCAAAAGAGGTGTTATAAAGCATCAACATTCAACCTGAGAGGTATGGGGGACCTGAGGAAGTCTTGCTAGGGCTGGCCGCTTGGGAGGAAGGAACCGCTTCCTAAAGGTAGGTCATGCCAAGAAATGCGGGAGAGATACATATTGTTTCCATTACAGCGTCTATGCCCCACAAACACACACATTTTTAAAAGTTAACAAACTGTCCTGGCCAGTTTGGCTCAGAGGTTAGAAAGTCGGCCTGCCAACAGAAGGGTTTGGGTTTGATTTGCGGTCAAGGGCATGTACCTGGGCTGTAGGTTCGATCCCTGGCCCCGGTCGGGGTCCTGCGGGAGGAAACCAGATAATGTGTCTCTCTGACATCGATGTTTCTCTCTCTCTCCCCACCTCTCCCCCTTCCACTCTGTCTAAAAATCAATGGAAAAATATCCTTGCATGAGGATGAACAAAAAACAAAAATTATAAAAGTTAATAAACTGAAGCTTAGAGATGGTAAGTAATCTGCCCAACATTTGAACTCTGATTTCTTTAACTTAGTGGCTCTCAAAACTTTTAATCTTGGGGTCCCTTTACACTCTTAAAGTTATTGAAGAATTCATATAACTTTTATGTATATGGAAGGCACAGACAGATAGATAGACAGATAGATAATATACATTAGAAATTTAAACTGAGAATTTGTTAAAACACAAGAAACAAAAGCACAATTCTTTTGGACATCACAGCAATGACCGCTGCTCACGTAGCCTCTAAAAACCTCTACTATACACTGACGAGACAATGTGAATGAAAATAGCAAACAACAAATTAATATTACAGTAAAAATAGTTTTGATCTCTCAGATTCCCCAAAAGGATCTGAGTCCCCTGGGGTCCAAGATCATGCTGAGAATTAGTGTTTTAACCCCAAGTTTATGCATAATTTTTCCAAGACCAGACCGTGGGACGTTCGGTGAATGAGCTTCACATTCTGGCTCTAAGCTCCCTTTCCTGCTGCACCTCCGACACCTGCCAAGTGCTCCCAAACTGGCCACATCAGAGTGAACGCTCTCCCCTTAATGCACTGTGAGTGCTCGAGCCTCTTTGCAGGTGCTCAGCTTGTGTTTTCTGTCTGAACTACTTCCTTCTCCTTTTAAAGATTCCCTCTCTAGCTTTCAGGGCTCTGCTGAAACGCCACTCACCCCAGCCCCAGGCAGAACTGATCGCTGTCCACCGATAGCACTTTGCTCTTACCTCCTCTTCATTACACTGAATTCCACTGTTGCCTTGTGAGTTGGTAATGTGTCTGCTTCCCCATTTTCCATCCCACAGTCCCGTTGTAAGGACCTACCGAGCAATGAGCACCAGGAAGACCCCCGGACCTGCCCCTAAAATCCTGAGTCTCCCTCAGTCCTGGCTCTTGGTATTTCTTCAAAACTGTTGTATTGACTTTGTTTAATTACTCTAAAATGACAAATATCACTGGAATATGGGACTGTGGGTGACATTATTTTCTTTTACTTGATTGCCAATACATTTTTATAATTAAATAATGTAATACAATGTTAAAGTGTTTCTTTATAGCTTAGCAGCTAAGTTAGGAAGCACTTTTGTATGTGGTGCGCAGTTCTGTGTGCTTTCTATACATATTAATGCTTTTAATTATTTATGCTATTAACAGAAAAGATAAAGAGGTGGGAACACTCAACTCAATTGTACAGTGATTCTTCCTACATTATATACCATATGTGCAATTCTATCATTGCTTATGACTTGCATATATATATGTTATACTGGTTTAGCTTCATGTCCCAAATGGAAGATTCCCGAACTCCTTTGGGTCCCATTTCCTGAATTCCTTGGGGAATATTGCTCATCTTATGGCCAGGCAATACAAGATCTTAACATCTAAGCAGAAACCAAGCTTTTTAACTTTGCAGATCTCAATTAGCATAATGTTCTCCTGGAAACAAATACATCGCTCGGTGGCCACCAGGGAGCCGAATTAACTGGTTGCCTTCATAAAGTTCAGTAAAACATTTATGGGGGAACACTTCCCACAGATGGAATTCAAAATGGATTGTTTCGTAGAGGGTCTTTATCTCCTAGAATAACCAGAAAACAGAACGTTTGAAGTAGCGAGATGACACACTGCTCATTAGTAACAAAGAGCTTTCCAGCCCTTGCACAAAATCTGAACTACTCATGTCTGCGTGACTGCAGAAGCTTCTGTGGAGGGAAGGGAAGAACGGGTTGGAGTTGTTGTTTAATTGGCTGCAAGCTGGATACTGGCGATGTGCTGGGCTCCTGCTGGGCTCTTTCAATCAGGCCCGAGGTGATCATGGCAGCAGGCGGGTGTCCGCTCACTCCCTGGCACCCCCAGGCTGGCCCTCCCATCCACTAGGAAGGCTTGCAGCCTGGGCAGCATCTCTGCTCCAGAGCCGGCTTCTTCATTGACATGCAGGTACAGCTCCCATAAGCAAAGGCTGCAGAGCGTCATTAAAACGGTGGGGAGACAAACAGCACTCATGCTGCATACCAAGTGGCACCACGTTTAACTGAATCATTTTATTATGAACACATTCCGGGCTGCCACGGTGAGCCACGGGTGTAAAATATGCCGGCAAAATGGATCTCTGCTAATTACATTTCATGCATATTTCAGAACTTTCTACAGGGATACAGGAAGATGGTGTTCATAAAAGAAATGTTTACAACCAGGTTTACTTGCATTTGCCATCAAGACCTCGGCTAGCGGGTAACAAAGATAAGTTCGGTCATGTAATGTGTTTGTTTTAGCTGGAATATTGTCATTCCTTATAACCCTATCCGTGCTGCTGTGGTCACTGGCTGAAAATGAAATCATCTTCAAATCCCCCTAAACACGCATTATTGCAGAAACGCACATACCTATTAAATCATTTCTTTCCCACGTGTCTTTTTCTCTGTTTGTCCTCAGTGACCTTAGATGGAATTAAGGAAGTAGCCTCTGGACATGGGCACATGTTGGGAGAGGGACAGAAAAGCATCATTACCTGCTTCAAGACCGAATTGTAAAGAACACACGTGACTGCGTTCTTGTGGCTTTTCACCCTCCTGCCGGCTTCCCTTTCCATGGCCAACAATGCTAGCTGGTGATGGAATGAGATGAAAAGTCGGCCGTGGGCTTCATCAAAGTGGAAGAGGCATCTGAAGTCCTGACTTTTGGGGAAGGAACATGTAATCCTCTGGATGGATAGCTGGTGCTGAATATCCCAGAGTCTCAAAACCTGGATGGAAAGTGATGAAGTCATATGAGTAAGTCAAGAACAATTCTAATTATTGAGCCAATTTTTTTTTCTGCTCATCCTTGAGCTGGGCAGACAGTTGTTTCCTCCACAGTGCTATAATTGTTCACACTTCAGTCATAGAACATATAGTTTTTCCCTTATCCATCTAAATACTTCATCAATTATAATCATCTCCTCTAGGGAAGGGATTGTGTTTTGTCTCAGTCCCTGGGAAAAGTGCCTGGCACGTATAGTAGGTGCTTGTGGTAGGCAGACTAATGATCCCCAGAGATGTCTGTGTCTCATCCCCGGAATGTGTGACTATGTTATCTTACACGGAAAAAGGGATTTCACAGATGCGATAAATCAAGGACTTTGAGATGGAAAGATTATCCTGGGTGGTTTGGCTGAGTCCAACATAATCACAAGGTAGATCAGAATGATGGGATGTAAAAAGGACTGACCTACCGTTGCTGGCTTTGAAGTTGGAGGATGAGGTCTTTAGCCAAGGAAGCTAGAAATGGCAAGGAAACATTCTCCCCCAGAACCCCCAGAAAGAAGGACAGCCTTGATAACACCTTTATTTTAACCCAGAGAGACCCATGCTGGAATTCTAACCTACAGAACACAAAATAATTTTGTACTGTTTCAGGCCAAGCTTGCAGTAATTTGTCACAGTAGCAATAGAAAACTAATAGTTTCTCTCTCTCTCTCTCTCTCTCTCTCTCTCTCTATATATATATATATATATATATATATATATATATATATATATATATATGACTTGATATTCTTGGTATTAAATGCTATCAAGTTTAAATAATCCACAGATACTAGACTCAGCACAATAATGACAAAAATATAATATGCAGCTAGAACAAGGCAAACAGAAAAAGTCAGAAAGCATCTTTGCAGGGGCACATGTGCTGCCACTAAGAGTTGTGGTGCAGAATTAGCACAGGTGAGTGAGGGAAACTGAGTCAAAATGAAGACAGTGCTAGACCCATCCAAAGAGGACTAACAGACAAGCTCTAGGGCCAGACTTCTTAGGTTCTGATCTTGGCTCTGTCTCTCACTGTAGGGTGACCTCCAGCAAGTGTCTTTGTCTCTGAGTTTTTGCTGTAGTACCTCCCTCATCCAATGCTGTGAGGATTACACGAGAGCCCATGTCAAACATTTAGCCTGATGACCAGTGTGGAATGTATTCAATAACCACTCTTTTATTATTACATTTATTTTATTATATTTTTCATTGTGTAACTATTAGAACCTGAGACTGGAGAAGGTTCTTTTAAATAAACTAGTCTATTTTATCCAATGGAAAAATGACTATCTATTAAAAATGGTCTCTTTTTATTTTTTATTTATTTATTTATTTTTTAAAAACACTTCATTTCAAAACAATTTCAGACTTGTAGATAAATTGCCAGAACAGTACAAAGAACACAAATATCTCCTTCACCCAAAACCTTCCTGAAATGTTTGCCCAATATCCCAGTGATTTCTTTATAGCAAAAAGATCCAATCCAGATCACTCACTGTATTTCCCACGTCTCTCAATCTCCTTCAGTACAAAACAGTTCCTAGGTCCTTCCTTGAGTTTCAGAACTTAAAAAAATAGTCTATTTGAAAATAATTTCAAGTTCGCAAAAACATTGCAGGAACCGTACAAAGAACTCCTGTTTCCCCTTTGCCTAGATACCTAATTGTTTAGTCTTCAGTATTTTTTCTGAACCATTTGAGAGTAAACTGTGGACATGAGGTCCCTTCACTCCTAAATATTTCAGTATGTATTTCCCCAAACAAGGCCACTCCCTTACATAACAACCATCACTCTCCTTCAACCCAGTACAGTTCCTCTGTCTTTCCCTGTCTCTCTCATCTTTGAAAAAATGGTCTCTTTTTATTTTATTTATTTATTTATTTATTTATTTATTTATTTATTTATCTATCTATCTATCTATCTATCTATTTATTTATTTATTTATTTATTTATTTATTTATTTATTTTTATTTAGAGAAAGAGAGAGAAACATCGACCTGAGAGAGACACATCGAGTGGCTGCCACCCACACGACCCCAGCCAGGGCTGGGGACAAACTGCAACCGAGGTACGTGCCCTCAGTGGGAACCGAACTCGGGCCTCTCCAGTCCAAGGGGCCGACGCTCCAACCACTGAACCAACCGGCCAGGGCAAATGGTCTCTTTTTAAATAAGTGTTTATTACTCCATAAGGTAGGCAGCCTCATAGTTCTTAACCTATTTTAAATAGTAAACTCCTTCGGAAAAAAAGTCTGTTGAAAATAACAATCTGTGCCCTACCCCTAAATGCATATGCCCATAAAAGGACACAATTCCCCATGTAATTTTGAGGGTACGTGGACACACACACCTCCCATACAAATCCTGGGAATCCACAGGATAAGAATTTCTACAGTAATTATTAAATATGTCAAGTCAAAGACATCCTCTTCTAGGTCTGGCTTCTATCCTGCTCTTTCCCTTACCTCTGCATACATCTCGTCTCACCTGTCCTGTCTAGGGTAAATTATCCCAGTTCCTACAAACATCATGCTATCAGCTTTTAGATCCCACTTCACCATTGCACCCTCTCAATTCTCTCACTCTGTCTTTGTTTTCACTTTTTGTCCAGGAGACCATGGTCATCTAGACGTTGTTTCCTTTAAAAAACCATAGTAGAGTATGTCCATGGTATAAAATCCAATAGCACTGAAGGGCTTTATTCCTGGCCCATGCCTCTCAACCAGAGTGTGACTCTTTATCTCTTTGTGGGTCTGATTTTCTCCATGACAGCCAATAATGGTGCTGTGTGTGTGTACACACATGTGTCTCTTGTATACATAGCATGTATTAGTCACATATCTAATCCTCTCTTCTCTGAAAGAAAAGGAGTTACTTGACACTCCTTTTTTCCCTTTACCTTCCCATTTCTCTCAATCTAAATATTAATATTTTGTTTTTTAGTCCTATTGGTTATTATAATTTAAAATAATATACTTACACATTCATTAATGGATGATAAATGTAAGACCATCTTTCAACTCATCAATATGTAAGATGAGCACCTTAGGATCCTCAAGGATTTTTTTTTAAGCAATGTACTCAGAATTTAGCTAATATATCAGGTGGTTCTCACCATTGTTGCAGGTATGTGACTTCTCTAAAGCAACTTACTTTTTTCATTAACTGATTAAGCTACTGCATCATGCATTTCACTTATCCTGAGGTCCTAATCAAGTAAAACTCTAGATTTTATTCTGATGAACAAATAATCAAATAAGATATCTACTATCCTATCTTCAAAGATCTGATGTTTTAAGGTAAGACTAGCATTTTTCTGAGTCTTGATTCAGAGTTACAGTGCGACAATATAATTTGGATCATAATCCAATTATATTGACAATTCCTCTTTGACTTGTTCACACATCCCATGGGATATAGTAGATGTTAAATATTTTTTAAAATTTCTTGAAGGTTATAGCTCACTTAATAACTATGTTTTTATCCAGCTCATTGATGAAAAGATTAGCTAGAACAAATCCAAGAATATAGCACTACCATAAAAAATCTTGTCTCACTTCATGGTTATTCACCTAATTGCAGATCTCATGTATTCTACAATAATATTTATGAAAAATTTTTCAAATATCTTACAGAAATAATTGTGCTTGATGTATAAGGTAACCCTTCCATCTACCAACACTTATAACAAACATAAACAGACCTAATAGATTCTTAAACAGCATTACCAATCCTTCTAACCACAAGAATATACAGGGTGGGGCAAAAGTAGGTTTATAGTTGTTCATATGGAAAATAATACAATCATTAATAAAAATATTACAAAAATAAACTCTGTGTTTCTTGTACTCGCAACTGTAAACCTACTTTTGTCCTACCCTGTATAAACATAAAGTAAATTGAGTTTTCTCGGCAAGAATTTTGTTGCTGTTGTTGTTAATACTCATCCAAGGATATTTTTCCATTGATATTTAGAAAGAAAGAGAGAGAGAGAGAGAGAGAGAGAGAGAGAGAGAGAGAGAGAGAGGGAGATGTGAGAGAGACACATAGATTGGTTGCTTCCTACATGACCCCGACCAGGGCCAGGGATCAAACTTGCAACCCAGGTACGTGGCCTTGACCAGCATCAAACCCTGACTCTTTGGTCTGCAGGCCAATGTTCTAACCACTGAGAAAAACCAGCCAGGGCTTGGCAAGAATTTTCTTATTAAAGAACTCATTCTGTTTCTAAACATTACTAAGTTATTTTTAAATAAAATATTATGGAAGCTCTTCAGAAAATATTTATTCTCAGAAATATAGATTCTATAAGAGTCAACACTTGCAAATAGATTTTAATGTGTTCTAAATATAAATAGAATTGATAAACTATTTTTAGAATGTTAAAACCATAAGTTAGACACATCTAGGTCATTCTCAAACACTCATATTACTTATGATAGTCTTGCCCTTGTCCAGATCCTGTCTTATTTATAATGGACCCTGTTCTAAAACATAAAAATTAACTTCATGTCAGAATAATAATTTGGGGCATAGTTGAGTATAGATTAACAATAACTCAACAGTATTAATGGACTATAGTTCTCCCAGAATCGTTTTCCACTGTGTTGTTCAAGTAATTTATATTGGCTTTAATATTTCATTGGCTTTTAGTCATATAAATTAAATAAAAATCTTAAATAGATGAGCAATAACCTCTCTAGTCTACAATAGGTTACTTCTTTTTATTAGCAATTAAAATTAGAAATATTTTTATTAGAATTTGTATGTTCATTCGTTTTTCTTAAAATAAATTCTATCATTCTGCTTTTTCTTCTTTATCTGGAGAACTCTCTCAATTAATGATCCCACCAAGTCCACCTTCTGTCTTTAATTCTTTAATTTTTCTCTCTGCTGAGAACCAAAGCAACAGCATTGATGAACTGCCGTCAATGCATATAACAGTGTTCCAGCATTCTCCTAGAAATCATGTCATGGTATGTGACCTCCCATAAACTTTCAACCACATTCGATACCAGTGTTTCGTAACCTTGGCATTAGAAATATCTATGGTATTTGAGAAATTGCCTCTGCTTGGGCCCTTTTCTCAGGCCAATTAAATTAGAATCTCTGAGCATGGGGCTCAGGTATTAGTATTCTTTTTTAATTTCCCAAGCATTTCCTTTGTATAACTTCACTACTTGGTTTTAAGGTCAATGCTAATTTCCTTGAACAAAAAACCTTACTCTCAGCTTAATCAGTAATATTATGTGGCTTGGCTTTAAACCAGGTGACTGTACTTCCCTTCGTTCTTAATTAGTCTATATCCTTTTAATCATGACAAATGTCTCACATTAATTGAATTTTATTAATCCAGTTCTTGGACAAAATGCCACTTAAATATCTAGTTAATATTTGTGAATTCTGGGTTTCCCTCTTTTACGTTCAAGTTGACTTTTGGAAAAGAATTAGGCCATAGTTCAGAAAGGGCTATATTTAGTATTAGTTTTTATTCCAGATTACCTAGAGATGTTTTCTTTATTCTTAGGAGTAAAAATAAATAAATTGACAAAAATCTATGTTTAAAAATTACAATGAAACAATTGGTTGTTTTTAAATATTTTTCACAAATTTTCATCTAAACTATACTATTTCTATTTACATCATGATAACTAAGAATTCATGCTAGCTGTCCAAACTCAGACTTACTAAGTAGAGTTCCTAAAATGCCATATTTGAAGGCTCTCTATTTTATATCCATTTCATATTAGAAGGAATAAGTATCTAAGCTTATGATTTTATATCAAGGTAAAATTTAGCTATTCACATAAAGACGCTGACATTTTTTTTTCTTAATCTTTATCTTTTTTTAAACTGCTAGCTGTTTAATAATGCAGGATTATAACAGCAAGTATTGTATTACTTATATACACTAGAACTAGAAACCAGTTTATTGAGACTGCAGACACCCAGATCCTAGCTTTCAACCACTCAGGTTTGTCAGTTCAGATATGTGATGTTACCTCTCTATCCCCTCAGTTTTCTACTGAACAGTCCATTTAGTCTAGAATGTACTGAAATTTCCCAACCCATTATCTAAAGATTCCAAAATAACATTTTGAACAAACTCAAGGAGGTGTGTCAGGAAGATTGGTTGAAAGAAACGGACATCACCAAGTTTTTAGTCTAGTTCTGCTGAAGAATCTCTCCTTGCTCCCTGCCAGAGATGAACAGAATCACTTCATATAAGCCTAATTAGCTGTACCAATTAATTAATTAATGAGTAAATAAACAAAACTGTCTTTACTTATTTCCTTCAAAGCTGTTGTTAGCATAATATTAAGTGAATAAAAGGAAAAAAGAAAGAAATTTAAAGTGTTTAAATATTATCCTATCAATATTACATCTATAAATGGATAACTTCATAAATAGGATAGGTTTATGAATAGATATATGGATAGATAACCTGTTTTCAATGCAGTTTTTAAAGCCAAATCAACATTATTTACATATTGGCATTATGCCCAAGTTTATTTATTTATTTTAATCCTCACCCAAGGATATTTTTTTTCTATTTATCTTCAGACAGAGTGGGAGGGAGGGAGAGGGAGAGAGAGAAACATCGACGTGAGAGGGACACATAAACTGGTTGTTTCCTGCACGACCCCAACCTGGGCTGGGGATGAACCGCAACTGAGGCATGTGCCTATGACTGGAATCGAACCCGCAACTCATTGGTCCACGGGCTGATGCTCTAACCGCTGAGTCAAACTGGCCAGGGCTATGCCCAAGTTTAAATCAAAGTCATTAGGGAAAAGAAATCTTAATTTCTTAATAATAATAATATGAGTGAGTTAAAAGTATAAGACAGACTCAGATGACTCTATGGAAATGAGACTTGTTTGGTTTCATCAAACATGTACTAGTAATTCCTGCCATTCTGCAGGAAATGGATATAAAATGACAAGAAAAGAGAGAGAGGGAGAATATGTATCACCAGGGGATCTGAAGACAACAGTGCAGCAGCTCAGGTCTCCAGGGGCAATCCACAAAAATGGATAGCCTATTTGCAGATAATCAGATAACAGGAACTGAGAGCTCTCCTGAATGCACCTTTATGTATTAACAGTCTGCTTATTTAGAGTTTGAGCTTTTGGATAATCCACAAAAGCATAATCAGTGAATACTTAAAAGCAATTTCCTTTGACATGATGTGAACTGGCAGAGTGCCTCAACTAACACTTTTATCTTAAACTCATATAACAAATCTTTCTTTAAAAATATTTTCACCAGTTTTCCCAATACTGAAGTCAAACAAAATATGTCACAAATTAAAATCTTCTCTTATGCTTTCCATTTTTAAACCATTATCATAACCATCATTTTTCTCTCTTTCTTTGTTCATTCTTTTCGACAGCAATGAGAGGAGACATATAGCTCTAAGACTCAGACTTTTATGATGAGTCTGTTTGTGTATTCTGTCACTGACATTGAAAAACTCAGAATGTTTTCTAACACTATGAATTGTTCTGCAGAAATCTCACTGATTCCCCAGTTCAAATTCGGCAATGAATCTAATGTCAACGTTTCATTTCAGGTGCTTTCTTTTTTAGAATAAAAGTTCATGGGGGGAATTTAAAATTTTCAATTTAATTGATTTTTTTTTTTTTTTTTTTTGCCATTCTCATTACTCACACAATACTGAAAAAAGTAACAGAAATTTGCTGGTCTTTAAGAAGACTTCTGGGTTTGCTTTTCAAAGATCACAGTTCCTCTTTTATTTTACAAAGTAAATTTTAACATTTTAAGTTTCTTCTTTAAGCTACTTAATATTTATACTAGCAATACCTCTGAAGGAAATAAGTAAAAAACAGCTAGAACAAAGGCACTGCGGTTCAAGGATGACTGCAGAGTAGGTTTTCGTAGGGGGCCTTCCTGCTTCAAAGAAACACAATTCTGAATAAAACATAACTGCTGCCTCGCTGGGCCTTTAGGGAGTAGGGACAAGCTCCACTGTCCTACAGGAAGAAAGAGACCCAAAGAAACAAACTTGGGATGGAGACAGTGAGCTGTAGGCATAAAAGCAGAGACTACCACCAGGAGCCTACGCCTTGGACCAGCAGCAAGGTGGAGGCACTAAGGCGAGACTGTTCAATTAAACTGGATGACAGAAAAGGAGAATGCAGTAGCCTCAGGACAGAGTTTTTCTCATTTCCACCATGCAAAAGCAAATACAAATATCCTCTGGAGGAAAGCATCTTCAATTTAGTTCCTCAGAATGTCCATAGTTTAGCAACAGCAGAAAAGAAGGTAACAATAAAAGATAACCAAGCATAAAATGTAACAAGTCACCCTGAGGGAGAATCATAGGAACAGCAAATATCAGATTGGAGTCACCAGGGAGGCCAGATAATGGAATTATTAAATAAGAATGTAAAATAATTAAAATAAAATTCAAGAGCTGAAAGTCAATATTCTAAAAATGAACAAATAATGAAAGACTATTCAAAATTGCCAAGCAGTTTAAAAATGTTTAGAAAAAAAAAAATCTACGATAAAATTAAAAACTCAGTGTATGGGTTATATAGAAAGTGGACACATCCCCATTAGAAAAAACCCTTTAAAGTTAAGAATATATATGCTAAGGGTGGCTCCTAAAACATGGAGGAAAAACCTCAATAAAGAATAGGAAACACATTTGTGCATAATTTTTTTTCCTGAAAAACAGCTAAAAGAATCAATAAATGGGGAAATACAGGATGTGCTTTCTTAATATTTTAAACATGTCAAATATCAAATTCAATGAAATTCCAATTCAAATACGGTTTTCATGGAACACGAATATTCATCCTGAAACTTATTTGGAAGGATAAACTGCCAGACAATAGTTAAAATTGAAAAAGTAAAACAAGAAGTAGGAGTTGCCCTTGCAGGTATCACAATGGTTAAACAGTAGTAACTGGTGTAAGAAAAGACAAGTAGACAAATGGAACAAACAAAGCATCTAGAAATAAATTCGTGTACATATAGAGTAATTCAAATGATGAAAACAGCACTTCAAACCAGTGAAAGAGACAAATTATTCAAAAAATAATCTTGGATATCCATTTGTAGAAAATAAAAACTTTATACAAAAATAAACAACAAAGTTAAATGCAAAAATATATATATTCTACAATATAAAAAGTATTAGCAGAAAATAAAACAGAGTATTTTTATAAATTTGAGGTGTGGAAGACATTCCTAAACTAGATACACAATCCAGATCCATAAAGAAAATAATTTCTCAGACTCAACTTTATAAAAAGTAAAAACATTTAATGAGAAAAATGACATAAATAAAGGTAAAAGATGTATGCTTGAAAGATATATTTGCTTCCTATATATTAAAGAATAATCAAAATATTTCTCTAACAACAAATCAGTAAGAAAAAGGCAAAGTCTAGTTAATAAGATAAAGGGCATGAGCAGATAATGCACAAAAAACAAGAAATGTAAATGGACAATAAATATTTGAGAGAAAAAAACTCACCCTAATGTTTTGTCATCAGATTTACAAAAAGTTGAATAAATTAATGTATTGACTATTGAGAAGAGCTTGGGGAAACGAGGACCTTTATACACACCTCTGATGAGTATTCCAATTAGTGCAATATTTCTGAGTTGAAATCAATATTTACGAAAAATTTTAAGAAGTGCATCTCTACTGAAACAATAGCATAATTTCTAGAAACTTATCACAAAGAAATTTACATGTGAGGTGTTAATGCTGTGTGTGTGTGAGTGAGAGAGAGAGATAGTTGGTTTATAAAGGTAAAAAAGAAAGAAAAAATATTTTTTTAAATAGGTGATTAAATAATTAAGTTATGGTCATCCATACTGTAAATTACCATGTAGCAGTAATAATAATCAGATCTATGTATACTCACATAGGAAGATCTCCAGGAGAGATTATTTAGGGAAAAGCAAGCAGAAAATATGACTCCTGTGATACTATTTACCAGAAAACTAATAATAAATACTTTGTATTTGTGCACATACATAGAATGGTATATATAATAATATAAAAATAACATAACACAGTATACTATAATACAATATATTAAGTAATAATAAAACAATGAGAAGATACACATCGACTATTAATAATAGCTATTGGGGGGAAGAGGAATTGATTTGAAGGGAAAGTTAGCAAAAAGAATATTCTCTTTTTTACTACATGCTTCTTCATATGTAATGTTTATGGGAGGGCATTATGCAGTTAAGACAAAATGAAAATGACTGTTTCTGGGTAAACAGAGGGAAGTTGAGGAGGGGGTACAGAAGGGAACGGAAGACAAATGGCAAGATGGGAGCGCGAACATGAAAGTCTAACTTTGTAGTTCCCTTACCAACCTTGGGTCTACAATACAGAAACCAGGCTCAGGGCAAAATCAGAACCTCAAACAAAGGATTAAGTTACAAATTGATCTGACTCTGGCGGCCAAGTCAGGATTAGTAACCCAAGGGAGAAGGGTTAAGAGCAATAGAAAAGCCTAATCAGGTTCACTGGTTGGAATATCAACCCATGGGCTTGGAAAATCTTCTTACTCCCCGTGGTGAGTCCTTTAAATGACCAAGTTACTGGCTTCCAGCAGGGTCTTGGCATCGGTGACTGCCTCTTACAAGACAGTTTAGGAATCCAAAACAAAATGCAATTGAACAATTACTTAGTATGCTACCACATTCTATAGGGATAAATTTATTGCTTATTCATCACTAGAAAGTGGCAATAGAAGAGTCTTCCAAAAGAGAACTGGTCTCAGATCATTTTGAGAGAAAATTATATAGATCTAAATTACTTTGCTCTAAAAATCCTCTAATTTAGCAACTCGTTGACCAAAACATGGTTCACTCAAATGCTCTTTTCAAAAAAAGATGCTTCCTTTCATTTTCCCTGTTCCCTAACTTATCCCCAGTCCTACCCAAAATAATTGTATGGCAATGAAGCAGAGGCTTAACCTGGTAACAGAAAGCCCTGTTGTCTGTTGTGAAGACATAAAGACTGAGATTATTCTGCATTTATAAAAGGGAAATGGATTTAGACTAATGCAAAAGACAGCATGACAAGCTTAATTATAATGTAATGGTTTAGAAGTCAAAGCAAAAATAGAATGCTAAAAATGCTTTGGAAGAGGCCAGGTAGTCTTAACACTGGTAATAGCTATACACAATCAATCTGACTCTAAGGACATTTTTTTCATTTGCATTTAAAGTTATAAAACCTTTCAGAAAACTCTGTAATGATAAAATACCTGGTATTTATTTTATATTTATGTTTGATAGAGATTTTTAATTTAACTAATAAACAAATTTATTAGTTCCTCAAGAATTATTGAGGATTTGCTATATGTATGGCATAATCCAAAAAAGACATAGTCCCTAATTTCACAAATTCTATCAGTTAGTTGATAATTACACTATTTTATATATTATATATTTAACATGTGTTTAATGTGCACTAATATATGCGAGGCCCTGGGAAACTCAAAAATGAATTCAACAAATAATCTTTGCCTCTAGGATACAATGTACTTATACAACCTCCAGTATACAAATCAGTGTGTCTTAAACTCAATAATGAAAGTTAGAACAAAGTGCTAAAACCTCAAAAAATCAAACAACTAAATCTGAGTAAAACATCAAAAAAAGGTTTCACTCTGAGTTTCTTTAGTACTTTAGATTCACAGCAATGTGCCTTCATTTCAAGTTGTCAACAAATGATCATTGAACAAACACTACACGGTGACAAGCACTGTGATACTACACACGGTAAAAAGATCCTGACTCTGCTTAAGGAAGCAAATAACAGTTTCAGTACAACATGACACAGACTCCAATGAGGGGCATACAGGTGCAACGGGTGTGCAGAGAAACACCTAGGTGTGCATGAGGACTCCATAAAGTCTGAAACTTCCAGGATGAATAGGAATTTGCTGATTGATCATGGAGGAGAGGGGATGGAAAGCAGAAGGAAGAGCGTGCTGCAAAGCCTGGAGACAGCACGGTGAAAGCAGCCAGGAGTTCAACATGGCTGGAGATTAAATGAATGGAAAAGAAAAGCAGGAAGTGAGGTGGAACTGGTAGATTAGGGGAGGGCTTTATATAAAAGTTCAAGAATTTTAGAATTGATATTTAGGCCAAGGGCAAAGGGGTTGAAGAATTTTTCTTAATGGAGAGCAGATTGAAAGAAAAGTCTGAAAGTGGGGAGACGTGTTAGGAAAGCTTTGTAGTATTTTGGGCAAAAGAAGATGTGATTTGGAATCTGAGCGGTGGCAGCAGAGAGGAAGAGGTGAGGCTGATAAACATATTTTGATGGTATATATAATCAATAGGAATTGGCAGTTGATTGGTGAAGTTAAAGGAAAGGAAGAAGATTTATGTGCTAAGTACACAATAAAATATGCTCGTTTGGCGGGACTTGTGGGTGGGATGAGGTTAGGAGTTGAAGATGAATTTCTGGTTTTTACACATCACTTTAGGATAAAACAAAACGTCAGATCCATTGAAAGAGTCTCAGAAGCTGTCCCCAGTAAGCCTTTTGCCCACCCTTTTTTTCACAACCGGGTGTCTTGAAATCTATCACAGGTTAGCTGGATCTAGAAATCAGGCAGCATGTAAAATGGAAATTCACAGAGGAACAAATGACAAGATTCTTAGAGATGAAGAAATTTTCCTAAGGGGAAATAAGCAGTAAGTAACGTGGTCAGAATTCAACCAGGATGATCTCGTTCCAGTGCCAGGTTTTTTTCCATGAAATTTAAAACATCCCATCAATATCAAATGGAAATGACTGATATACTTTATGGAAATGTTCTTAATGTACTTGATATTCTTCAGATTAGCTTTAATCTTTTACTTATTGAGTGTCTTCATTACTGAAGCAGCTAATTGGATGTGTCTCACCAAAGCAACATTTCCTCCTCCCCATTTCTGTGTTTTTCTATTGAATTAGTAAGAACTTCAGAAACTCTCAAGATATGACCTATTAAGCATTCAATAATAAGAATTAAATTTATTTTAATTTTAATTCTTTATTTAATTTTAATTCTTATTAATTCTTATTAAGTAAATAGTTTACAATTTATTTTTAATGAAATACTTTGCCCCATTACCCAAGACTATTGTTAAGTGACCATCAATATCTTTTCCAAACATAAATTTCCAAAGACATAGTAGTTAGCCAGTATATTTTAAAATCTAAACCATCTCTCAGAGTAATTCAGAATCAAGGATAGATTTGGGTAGAACTGGGGAGCAGAACTAAATAAATGCTCAATGTTACTTACTTTATCTTTGGAGAAGCTGAAAAGTTGTTTTCTTGCAGCAAAGAACTGGACGGCTATCACACTGGCAGAGTGACCCCAAAGCACACCAGCTGGCTTCGAGACAACATAGGGGTTCCATAGGCAAACTTTATTGTTAATGCCAGCAGTTGCTAATCAGAATCAGAAAGAAAAAATATTTTTAATAACATGAATAACCCACATTTTCTTTTTGAAATGAATTGATCACACATCTATAGACAAATGCCTGTCTTTAAGGACAGAAAACCTTGTCATCGCCCAACAGCCCAGGCTCATAGGGCACGAGCTCTGCCATAGGAAGTAGCTGAAGCCGGGGGAGTAGGCAGAAGGGAGAAGGGGTCCTCATGAGGTGAAAGGACAATACAGTCCCTTTTAGGAAGGGACCAGCTGCACAGCCAGAAGGGGACAAAATCCTGCTTCCTAGTCCTTATATTTCCACTCTACAGCCTAGGAATGTAGACATGTTAAAAGTTACCCCAGGCGTAAGAAAGAACTAAGACAATATTTAAAGTTTCCAAACTAATTAAAAAGTATAGGAAACAGATTATCTTCACTGCCATGTAAATAATTAAGCATGCACAAGCAAACAGGAAGCACAGATATATTTTGACCTGTGTTATTGAGAGAATGAGGGATTTTTTAACAGAAACTGGCTGCAGTCAGAGAGCATGTACAGAGCCGGGGGCACAGTGCTCCTCCAGGTCTGTGGAGGATGCAGAAGAGCTCTCTTTGTTGTGCCCCTGTACGGGGCCGACTGGAGCCGGGCTTATGAACCCTTACCTTCTCAGCACTGTGTCAGGTACAAAGCAGTGATCAGTGGAAAGGGGTTGAAATAAGCTGTCAATCAATCAATGAAATGGTTGATACCTGAGTCCTTCCAAAGTCAATTCACCAACCCCTCCAGCATTCTCTAATAAATTCACAATACTCCTTGCAAGTTTAATGTTGGCATATTCCTGAGTTCATATTCCAGGTGTCTTTTACCATAGTTGTCGGCAATTATTGTTGGGAAATTTAGGGACTCAGCCCTCTAGCTAAGAGTCTATCAACACTCTTTATTAGAATGATAATTACTGAATGAGGGTTAATATGATCCATTCTGTAGACCATATATGTACATTCTCTGTAACAACCCTACTAATTTTTCAATAGTACCTTGCTTTTTACAATGTTTGAACTAATAGCATACATATCAAAGTATCAGCTTTCAAATGTCTATATATTGAAATAGTTAATGCCTGGAGACCTTTATAGCTTATTTCTTCAGCTAAAATATGCTCTTTTACATCAAAAGAAAAACTCTCCTTTAATAAACTAAAGCTAAGATAATCTGAAAATTTTCAAAAACATTAGAGGTTGAAAGGTGGAAACGTTCATGTGTGTGTAGTATGTTGGGGGTGAGTACCAAGGAAAATGATGTATTTTGGGGGTCAAGCTTTTGGTCGTGGTAGAGCAACGGTGGAATGTCTTCTTGCTGTTTATTATATTACTACCCTACCAATGCTAACAAAAACACTAATTAAAGCTGTGGGGCACTTTCTCATATCTTCACCCCAGTGTAGTTCAGACACACCGCGCATCATAATGTATCATTACCAGACATTCTCAGGCAGTAAAATGTAAGCTTCTCAAGTTGGTCTCTCTGGCAATAAAGCAACTAGGTGAAGAGGCTTTGTGCATGCAAATAGGCAGCCAGACTATTTATGAGGCCCTCATAGTTATCATGATTTATTTTACGTACCAATTAAATTGAGTCGAGAGTGGTAATCAAAAGCATGAATGCCCTGGGCAATGTTGAAGGATGTCATTTGAAGATGCTTTTTTGATTTCTCTCTCCAAGCCAGCACCACCGTATTTGTACTGTTGGTTGTGCTGGAAATGATAGCATCTAAAGAGGCACTGTAAGTAACTGATTACAAAAAGAAAAAAGAATATTTAATTGATTTCTCACAAGACATGAGCAAAATAGAACCATTTTAATATGTAAAGTTAAATAGTAAACTCACATTATAGTAGCACAAGCCAACACTTAAGAAAATTCCTCACTCCCCCCTGCCCCCTCCCCATCTCCCATTAAAGAACTTACATTGAAAAATTACAACAAAGTCTACATTCAAACTTTTTACTCAACCTAAGGCTATCATTAATTTATTTTTAATTGGAACACATGACAGGAAAAAATATGAATCACTATAATTATATGCAATTCTGGGGATCTAAGAGGAATAATTGGCCAAGTTCCTGGGTTCTTCCTCCCGAGTCTGAAGCAGGCAAACAGGTGCTTAACAGCCATCTGCTGCTCTCAGAGGTCCAGCTCATGCCCAAACCATGGTTTATTTAAGGTGTGCCTGGTCTAGAATGTTTGAGTGTGGGGTGGCCAGGACTCAGTGCCCTGCCAAGACTCACAGACACAGCTAGAGACGGGTGAAATGGCTGTTCCTGCATTCCTGGTGAACCGGTACCAGATGCTGTGGAACAAAATCCTGTTTCCCAAGCGAGGAAAGCGAGGACTCCTTTGTCAGGAGAACCTTTATGTTCTTTCAGACTCAGGCTCCAAAGGCAAAGAACTATAGTTGATCTTCCCCCAACTTCCAACCGCTGCTACCCTCCATGGTTCAGTGGAAGTTCTCTTATGCATTTTGCTCAACGATTTGTGCCCAGAATGAAAGGATTTCTGATTTGAACTCAAAATCAAATTCCTGCCTTGTACAAAGGTTGTAACTTCGCAAAACTTGAGGAAAGTTGCTTTACTAGAATGGCCCTTAGAAATACTTCTGGTCTACATATTATACAGAATCAAGAGTGACACTGTTGGACACAATTCTCAATAGATTGCTAGAATTTCTGAATTTCTTTTGAAACTAATCACTGACTTCCTTTGTTCTAGACTATCTTTTTAAGGATGTTTGCATAGAAAACAACCTTGGAATGTAGAGATGGTGTCTCTGCAGCAAAATGTAGACAAACGTACTACCCAGAATAAGAAAAGTAATGTCTTCCTCTGGAATGAAAGGCAGACAGGCATCCGGTCCAGTATAAAAGATTCAGATTCTCGAAGCCTGGGGTTTCTTTCCTGTATCACAGCCCACTGCACGCACCAGTATTCACCTGGAGCCGTGGCTTTGCCTCGGTGGGACGTACAGGCAAGGGAAACGAACACGAAGATGCTGAGGCCCATGTTGCTTGCTGTGCTGTGAGTAATAATGTCCTTTTTTCTCTAACACAGGAGTCTTATGTCCTCTGTCATTTTAATGTTTTTTAAAAAATGTTTTTTCCTCCAAGTGAGCACCACAGTGTTGGTTTTGTATTGTTGGTTGTGCTGGACATGGCATGCATATATATACACGTTTCTAACTAATTACTAAAGGCAAGAAAATTTTGAGAGGCAGGATAGCTCAATACAGTTCCTTCAGTCTATTCTATTGAGTTAATAACAACTAGAATTTATTCATTAAGAGCCTATATTGACATTATGGGAATAGCTTAATTTAACATACTTCATATTTATCTCACTATGAAATATAAGGCTTACCATGACCAATTTAAAGCTAAATTAATAAGACTGAGAGTATCCAGTGTGTCATCTATAGATATCCTGTCTCAACAGATGGCGTTCAATCTTCAAAGATTTATTAGGCATCTACTATATGCCCTGTGCTATGATGAGATTAATAAGAGAAGAAATAGACACAGCGTGGATGCCCCCAAGCTTGGGATAAAAGATGTAAACCACTAGAAAAAACTTTAGCATACATAAAGTGATCAGTCGAGTGGTACAAAAGTACAATAGACGTTGAAAGGAGAACGAAACGGTGTGGGCTGCAGGGTTTAGAAGACGTTTGGTAAGTGCTGACAAAAAGTTATCATTTCAATAGATGAGAAGTGGTGATAAAATATTTGTGTGGGAAACGAGGTAAACTCCAGAATTCAGAGCTGAAAGAGGACTAATCTACTTTCTTTTACAGATGAAACAATAGAGACCCAGGAGAGTTCAGTGATTTGGCCGGTCAGCACCTGACTGTTATCAGACTCTGGACTGAAGCCCAAGCATTGACTCTGGTTCTGGTACAGTTTAATGTTAGGTAACATTTGGCAGAGCTAAAGTCCAAATTCAGAATACAAGGCATAACCTCTTGACCACTGGAACAGGGCTTCTCACATTTCAATATGCATACGAATCACTTGGGGATCAGATTGGTGTAAAAATGCAGATTATCATTCAGTAAACATAAGATTCTGTATTTCTGTCAAACCCCCAGGTGTGGCTGCTGATGCGCAAAGCACCACACTAGGCAGCAAGCACTAGAACACATTCTGCAGAGCATTGCCGTTAGTTTACCCCTCAGAGAATTATGCCATAGCTCTTTAAATTTAGGAGGCCAAATATCCCTTTGGAAATCTGATGAGAGCTATATACCCTTTCCACCGGGAAGATGAGTATGCACACCACATTTTGTGTGAAACACCAGGATTTTAAGAACCTCTCCACCTTCACTCACTAAGCCCAGCCATGGCAGATCTGAAGAACTCAGGTGAAGAACTTCCAGCTACAAGGCAATAATGGATTGTTATAACACTTCACTGGCTTTCTCAAGTGATTCTTACAATTTCTATTACTAATGATGTTCACTCTTCATGCTCATCAGTGCTTATGTTGGGCTCCTTGTTTTTTAGGTTCTACTTCTTTAAAGTAAATGAGTTTAACTGGCCTTTGATGCTGGGGTTCTCCTAATCAAAGCCTGAGCACAGTTTCGTAGAGAAAAAGGAAGGGCTGTCATGATGCAAATGAGACTTTCAGAAAGGGGACCAAAGGAGAGCTACCTCGCTGAGCACTAGGCACACAGAATAATTCACCGAAAAGTGTGTCATGGAGCTCGAAGCACTGCTAAAGACCAAAATGTCTACTTCTCCACTCTGCCTGGAATTTGCCTGGATGGTGTGTTTCTTGCTCATCTCCCATTACGTAATCTCCCTCAACCTATGCATTACTTATAATAATTATTAAGATAGTTTATTGTATCTCTCCCCTGTACTAGGCATCATGCCATGTGCTTTAACCCTGCAGTCACCTTCAGCAGGTAGATTACTGATGAGGAAATAGACAGTCCAAAGCCAAGTCACGCAAGGGCAGGCAGCTAGTTGGGGGTGGAAATGAAACTGAACCCACTCCTGTTTGGTTATGAGCTCTGTTTTGCATTACTGCATCATTTTTCCCCACTAAGTCACATTGCCATGTATCTGCAGGTCTGAGGTTCTTTTTATTTCCAGCTATATCTATGTCTTGCATAGCCTCAACCCCAGACCAAGCCCCCACTTTGCCTCGAGTCTTCTTTTCCTGATCTCTTCACTTAACCCCTAGGAACAGTACTTTATGTCCTCTCTCTCCTCTCTCCATCCTTTTCTTGCATCTACTGTCTTTCCTTCTAAAAAATAAAAAGAAAAAGAAGGGGGAGGAAGAGAGAAAGAAAGAAAAAGGAAAGAAAGGAGGAAGAAAAGAAGGAGAGAAGGAAGGAAGGAAGGAAGGAAGGAAGGAAGGAAGGAAGGAAGGAAGGAAGGAAGGAAGGAAGGAAGGGAGGGAGGGAGGGAGGGAGGGAGGGAGGGAGGGAGGGAGGGAGGAAGGAAGGAAGGAAGGAAGGAGGGAAGGCCCGCCGGCCAGGACCCAAGAAGTGATCAGTTCCTATAAAGGTGAGTCCTTTGAGCCTCTGAGCCTCACTGAGGAGTATTAATTATAGGGGCATAAAGGTCCCTGATCACCTGCTAAGACCATTATTGATACTTTACTAGAAGTATCAACAGTATAAAATCTGATAACAATTATTCTCATTAAGAAGCAACCTCACTGAAAATATTCCTTTTGTTTACAGAAAATGCTAAGGGTTATTATAACTTGGCTCAGTGAAGCAGTATTATAAGATCTAAAGTATAAACCAAACACTATAATTATATCCTCAAATTCATGGAACATCCCTAATATCACTACAGTATAATCAAAATAAGTTATTTCTACCCAGAAAATTACTTTGTCACGTGTTCCCACATTATGCCCAAGTACCATCTTCAGTTTTCTTTATAAGAAAGATGTATAAAAAGGTACATTCTGCTCTGATATTCAAAGTATAGCTTTACTATTTGAATCTGCACGTTACCAAGTGACATTCATGAGCCTGTAAGTAGTGTTACATACTGGAAGCTCAACAATTCACACTTTATTTTTAAAGCAAGACAGGGCTTGTTTCTGATTAAACCGTAGAATGCCAGAATTCCTGAGAATGCCTGAGTAAAAGGTGAGAGTAAAGCCATTTTCTTAAAATCAAATTATCTGATAGATAAAAATGTTTTCCTCACTGCTTAAAGATAGGAAAGGAAATGATAGGTTTTGATGTTTTTAAAATATCAAGCTAGGGAATGGGATGAGCTGATTAAAAATAAATGATTTGTTCTTAATAGTCTTAGTGAGTTTTGGGATTGGTAGAGTAAAAAATTAATTTATGTTAGAAAACAGAACACAAACAGACTCATAGATACAGAGAACATTTTGATGGTTGGCAGATGGGAGGGGGACGGGGGGATGGGTGAAAAAGGTGAAGAGATTAATAAATACAAATTGGCTGTTACAGAATAGTTATGGGGATGTAAAGTACAGCATAAGGAATATAGTCAATAATATTATAACTATCTATGGTCTCAGATGGGTATGAGATTTATCAGAATGATCACTTAGTAAGTTATATAATGTCTAATCACTGGGGTGTACACCTGAAACTAATATAATATTGTATGTCAACTGTAATTGAAAAATAAAAAATGATTTTTAAAAAAAGAATATACCAAAAGAAGCACAGATTATAAAAGATAGATGAATTTGGCACTAAAATTAAAAACTTGTTTTCATGAAAATAAAAACATATAAAACAAAATGAAAAACAAGCCTCACACTGGGAGAAAATATTTGTGACACAGATAACTGACAAAAATAAATTACTAACTGTAACATAGAAAGAATCACACATCAATAATAATAAGAAAAATAATTCAGCAGAAAAATAGGCCAGGTAATTCACAGAAGACGAATCCTAAATGGTCAATAAATTTATGAAAAGATGTTTTATCCTCACTAGTAGCAGGGGAATGTACATTAAAACCATATTTGATGAGTGTATTTCACACTCGTTAGATGGGCAAAATGTAAATTTCTAACAATGCCAAGTGTTGGTGAAGATGTGGGCAACCAGGATCTCTTATGCCCTGCTGGTGAGAATGTAAACTGATACAATCAGTTTGAAGAATGATCTGGCAACAGTGGCAAAGTTGTGCATTGCTGTATGTGGCAGCCCTGGCAGGCAGAGGTAGGTAAAGCCAAACCCACAACTCGGCAATTCCACTCCTAAGCACGCGAGCTGAAAAGATTCCACATATGTGCACGAGGAAATACGTAAAGAATGTTCTAGAAGCATGATTTGTAGTCACAAAGAAATGGGAGCTCCTTTCCTGCATGTCCATCAACAGGAGACTAGACAAAGGGTAGAAAAGTCTACAGCCTGAAAAATAATGGGGAGAAGCCATTTAAATCAACACAGAAATTACAACGTAGAGTAATACAAATTGCAGGAGAATACAAACAGGATGATACATTTATGTAAGACTTAAAAACACACAAAATGGTACTATAGATTATGAATAAAAGTTCATGTGGTGAGAATAAAAGAAATGCATCACGGGAAGAGACTAACCAAAGAACTTATATACATATATGTATAGCCAAAGGACACAGACAATAATAGTGTGGTGGAGGCCTGGGGTGGGGCGGGGGCTGGGAAGAGGGAGACTAGGGGGGTAAAATTGGGGGACATCTGTAATACTGTCAACAATAGCACATACATAAATAAAACAATAATAATAAATAAAAATTTTTTAAATGCATGAAAAATAAATTTCTGTTCGATAATATTTTAGGGAGAAAAGGACAACTTGATCATGTCTGTCTATTAAGATGCTAACTTTCAACTTTTCTGCTCTCTTGCCATTTAGTCATGTTTTAAAAGGCTTTAAGGAGACCTGCCATCAATCCTGGTCCTCATGTGTATCAAAAATGACCCTGTATACTAGCAATTAGGTAATGTGGGAAAAGTGATTTGAAAATGAAAAGTTATACCTAAAAACTAAGTCAGTCGTGCTAGGTGCACTTAGAATAAGCTAGAATAAGATCATTCTATATCATTTGCCAACAGGTCGATCTGAAGCAGGGTAAAAATTGGACCATTTCTAACTAGGAATTCTTCTTATCATTTTCCAGCTTTTACTTTAAGAGTCATATGACTTAGGAAAACACCCTGCCTTGACTTCCTTTGATGTTCTCTCATTTGAGAGAGTTATTTTCAGTTGCATTTCTTGTTTTGAAGCTGGAGTCCTATTCTCTGAGACCACCACAGGGCTCTCTATATTCTGAGCAGCTACCATTTGAAAGAGGAAAGATAGAAACAACTCTATTCCGTTTTTAAAAATCAAAATGCATCTAATTCAGCACTGGTAAACAATTTTTAAATAATGCAATTCATGTAATGACTTTTCAAAATGCTGATTAGATCGATGTTCATGATACGAATGGATCTTACCCTTCCATCATGCGAGAGAACACGCTGCAGGGAGAAGCCTCTTTCATTCAAACCGAGGCAACCAGCTTACAGCGGGTCCCACTGCTTTCAACACAGTGAGGACCTGCAGGACAGGCGCGTGTTCCAGCTGACTCAGTGGTGCACCATCTTTGTGTCTGGAGGACTGATTTAGACACAGCCATGGGGAACAACACACAAGCAAGACATTAAATCTGGCTTATCTTCCAGACCTAGTCCCTATCAATTATGAAGGCTCCCCGAGGAAACAGCCTGGCATCTGTGTTCTAAATTCTCCAGCACAGCTCCATTAATTAGCACAGCAATTAGTGATGTTGTTATCAGTTCAAACTGCTTTGTACCTTCTCCTGGCCATGGTCAAACAAAGGGGGCAAAACACATCTCAACGTAATAAAGAATCAATAGTTTTCATTGTTTGCTGTTGAGTGCTCACTCTTTCAATAGCTGTGCCTCCCTCCTGTGGTTTCCAGCAATATCGTCCATATGAGAAGGCAATTATTTGGGACCAAAAAAAAAGGAACATTCCCTGGGATTTAAGACATGTTCTGTATGTCTACCACTATTGCCCAAAATCTCTGTACTTACTTTACAAGCATTTCAGAATGTAATTATTTTTCCATTAAAATATGACACAGAACCTCTCAGACAAGATGAAAACATTTTCTCCTTCAAAGTGTGAAATAAGAAGTCTGAACCTTATCTTAAAACAGTAAGCTAATGCTCTTATGTCTGCAACTGAGTTTTTCCTTTGACCTTTCAGCTTTACAGATATTTTATCCTTAGCTTCAATGTAACATGGTTATCATACGTGCTCATGCATTTCTTTCCTTTCTCAATTGCACATTCCTTCCTCACACTGAGAAGTAAATCAGCAAAAATATTTTTTGAGGAGTTCTAAGAATATCAATTCATGTTGCTGGAGTAAAAAGAATATCAAATGAAAGCAGCCAGTGGCCGCTTGCTCCTGAGAGAATAAGTCCTGCAGACCAGGGAGCACAGTCACTACAGAGCCCGTTGTCCTGTGTTTGAGTCCAGCCTCCCTGCCTCCTCATTTCAGCCTTCCTCCCTTCTCATATTGAAATAACTGAGCTGCAAACAAGCACACAAAAAGTTTTATTTAAGCTTTCAATCTCTATTGCTAAAACAGAGAAAAGGCCCTCATTAATTGGTTAGGGCTGAAGTAGGCCTCCCTTTCCGAGGTCCTTGAGCTTCCAATCTAAAACTTGAAAGAAGAGCCCAACCGGTGTGGCTCAGTGGCTGAGCATCGACCCATGCACCAAGAGGTCGCCGGTTTGATTCCCGGTCAGGGCACATGCCCAGGTTGTAGGCCAAATCCCCAGTGCGGGGCATGCAGGAGGTGGCCAATCGATGTTCTCTCTCATTGATGTTTCTATCTCTCTCTTCCTTCCTCTCTCTCTAAAAATCAGTAAAGGAAAAAAAAGTTTAAAATAAATAAATTAAATAAAACTTGAAAGAAGAGAAAATTTTATATAGATACTTCACCTTTCTACGTACAACTTTCTCCTTTTTGAGTTATCTTCTCTTCTCTTGAATTTCCCTCAACATCCATTCATACAGTATTAAACTACACATTATTTGTAAATATATTTTTCCCACCCAACCATTTTCTTTTGACCATAAATAACCCTCTGTTTAATATTTTTTAAAAAGCATTCTATAAATACTTAGATTTTTATTTGATTTTTCTCTTTTCTTTTGAATTATTTTTTCAGTGCCATTTACCCAATGTCGACTGCATTTCAGTTGCTATTACAAAATACACAGAGTGAGAGGGCTAAACAACTTTTATAAGTCATAGATCTGGAGGCTGAGAAATCCAAGATGGAGGCTCTGACAGATTCGATGTCTGGTCAGGGCCCATTTCCTGGTTCATCAATAGCCTACCTCTTGCTGCATGCTCACATGGAGAAGAGGTGAGAGAGCTCTCTGGGGTCTCTTATGAGAACACTAATCCCATTCATGAGAGCTGCACCTTCAGAACCTAACCACCTCCCAAAGGCACCGCATCCTAATATCATTATATTGGGGGGTCAGGATTTCAACATGTGAATTTGGGGAGGATACAGAAATTTGGTCCATAATATTCTGCCCCTATACTGCCCCCCAAATTCATGTTTTTCTTACATGCAAAGTACATCCCAATGGTCCCAACAGTGTTAACTCATTACAGCATCAACACTGAAGTCTAAGTTCAAGTTTCATCTACTATCCTCCAAATCTGACATGGGTAAGACTCAGGATACAGTTCACCCTGAGGCAAATTTCTCTCCAAACTGTGAGCTTGTGAAACCAAACAAGTTAGGTGCTTTCAAAATATATGGTGGAACAGGCATATGATAGGCATTCCTACTCTAAAAAGAGAAATATGAAAGAAGAAAGGAGTAAGAAGTCCCTGTAAATACGGAACCAACAAGGGAAAACTCAATTAAACCTTAAAGCCCAAGGCTCCCCTTTGGCTTGGTGCTCTGCCTTCCAGACCCACTGGGATAGCACTGTCACCCTCATGGGAACTGCTTTGCTGTGGCAGTGACTCTACCCACGCTGGAGCTCTCTGAGGTGGTCCCTCCCATATCGTGGTTCCACTGGGTACATCCCACAGGTCTCTGCAGCTCCCCCCCACACACACACTCCACTGAGGCACTAGGCCGGGATATCCTGGCCCACCTGAACCAGAGAGGCAGCCCCAACCTTTGAAACTTCTCTACAATATCCCAGAGAAAGAGATCCAGTAACTTGAAGACATAGAAATAGAATCTAAATAAATTAAAGCATAGTGATTAAAAAAAAAAAAAAAAGGACAATAAAAATTTTAAAAACCTCCATAACTTGTAAGAAAATATCAAGCATCTAACATACACATAATGAAATAGAAACAAGGGTAGGTTGGACAGAAACCTGGAAAAAATAACATTAAAACAATTTTCAAATTTAAACTACAGATCTACATATCCAAGACTCAGTAAGAAAGGAAAAATCACATAAAACATTATACTATGTGTAATAGTGCGCACTACAGAGAATAAAGGCCATATTGCCTTCTCTAAGAAGGTTGTCTTAGTTTTCAGTTTTTGTATAATTTTCATGTGAGACCTTCAAGTTTGGGGGATTGGGGAAGTTATGACACACAGGACCAGAATCCTGATGTGGGCACAGACATTTGTGTGACTGTTTCACAGACTGAGCAGCATTTGAAAGCCAGATTTTAAAGAGGAACCCAGGAGAAAAGCCAAAATTGAGAACCTTGCAAATCATACAAGGAAGAGTTCATCTGAATTAAATGGATAAAGAGGCAAAATAAGGACCTTGGCAAAGGTAAGGGAGGTTTCAGAACAATACTGGCAAGAAATGCTCTCCTTTGGTGGCAGATCTGAAGTATCACAGCATAAAGGATCCTTCAGAGCTAGTCAACATCAAGAAGGCAAGCTGGGAAGAGACTGATCACTGGGCCCCGGAGGGCATTTGTGATCTGCAGGTAGAACATTCCCCGCCTGGAGACTGAAGTCTTTGTAGGGCATTCTAAAAGGGCTCATCATGCCACATTTTTAGATCCCAAATCCTGAAGATTCCTGTTTTAGGTTGCTTGTTTCTCTCTTGCTTTACCATGTCCATTTCCTCATAATCAAAAGCCTTCTAACTAGCCCATCTGATAGCATTTTCTTTCTTTGTCCTCCACCCTATTCTGGGCAGAACTAGCAAAGAAACCTTTCCTGCACGCTGTCTGCATCAGGTCTGTCCATGTTTCCTCAAAAACCTTCACTGCTTCACTGTTTCCTTTTCTACCTAATGTGAATTGGTCTGGTTGCCAAGATCATCCAATATATGTCCTTATTAGATCTATTTACTTTTATTTCTTCGATACTCTGTCTCCGATCTATTTGTGTTCATCCTTTCTCCATCATTACTATGCTTGCTTGCCTACCTTTACTCATGTTTTCCATGCTCTCATTTTCTGTCTTCACCTATCCATCCTTCAAGTACCACCACCCACCCTTGAAGCTTTTGCTCATGGCCTTTCCACCTTAAGAATTACCATCGGAGTCAAAATCTTGTTTATATGAGTTAAAAGTTAATTTTCTGTGGCATGGTATAATATTCTAATAAATTATTTTACATTAGTCTTTAAGTCTTATTCATATATTAAGTTTCTTGTGGGTTAAGCCTATAATTAATCTTAGTTCTATAGTTTCCAGTGCCTAAGACAATTTTAAAGCACATAAAAGATAAATAATTGTTGATTGATTGACATATCAAGTCTACAATTTAAATAAACTGGCCAAGGTAAATATATTTTCTCAGCTATTCTTCTAAAGATTATCCACTTAGTTACAATGAGTTTTGTAATCCAAGTTAGATAGCAAAGATCCCTAGTATTTTTCTCACATAAAACTTTTCTGTAGCCAATTCCTAATTGCAGTGATTTAGAGGCTAAACTCCAAAGTTGGATTCCTTAGGTTATAAACAGGAATCTCCACTATTGGTACTAAACTAAGTTCCAATGTTCTCTTGCCAGGAAACAAGAAAACCACAGATCAGAATGATACATCGTAAACACGACGAGCAACAAATTCACACTGACTAAGAGAAAAGTTCTTGTCCTTCAGCTTAACAGACAAATGTTCATTTATAGTTCACTTCACCAGCAGGGTTGGTTTCCAGAGGTTTAAATAAAAGTGTGACAGGGTCTAGAGTGAGAACTTTTCATTCTTTCCCTGAGTATAAAAAGAACATGTAAACATTATTCATGTCCAGAAAAAAAAATCTCAATTTTAAAACCTTATTTGTTACATCCCCAACCTTTTCAAAACTGGTTTCTATTAGCAAGTTCTCTGTATTATCCATATTCAAGGTCATGAAACTCAAATAACACAAACTTCAGGAAACCTATTGCAAGTAGATTTCAAGAACTATGACTTTATTACCACAGACTATCCAATCTTCGGTTTATGTGTTAAGATATCATGCTTGTCTGGAAGCAGCTTCAATAGCCCCCTACAGTTTCTAGTACTGTGATTTTTGTTTCCACGTTATGAAAATGTAACACATAATTTTGTGCCTGTCACACATAGTTGATGACCAAAAAATAACATATTTTGTTTTTCCCACTATTTAATTCATGCCAGAATTAAAGGATGGGTAGGAGGTACCAAAGACATGAATTGATTTATACTGAAGGAAAAATGCAGGATCTATATATAGGTTTTCGTGTGGAATATTATTATTGTGGGTCACGCATTAAAGAATCACCAACCTCCTAAAAACAAAAATGTGTAAAACTACCATAAAAGTCAACCCTTGGGTCCATTTTGATGGTCTATTCTTCAAAGTTAATTAGGAGTAGACCTACAATGTAACAGCCAACGAGAGGGTTAGTTTCCATTCCTTTTCGTGGGCACTGTTTAGTGCAGCACTTTAGAAATGAGAAAACTACCATAGTCTTTAGAGTCTGGACCAAAGGAGATGTTAGAGCAGGTATGACCCAGATAGATCTTCAACCATCAGATGAAATTTTTGTAAAATTTAGGCATACTGTCAGATTAATAAACTCATTGATGACTAGATTTATGAAAGTGTTGGCTTTCTATAGATTGTTTTATCACATAATCCTATCACACAGAGAAATGTCGCTCAAGTACTGTAGATCAGAGAAACTCGGTTATTATACCAAAATAAGAGAAAAAAAAGTAGAAAAGATAATTAAGAAGATCCCATTTTGAAGGAGTCAAACTAGTATATTTCCCATGAGAACATAAAGCAAACAGAGGAGTGGTTTTCGAGGGAATTTGTTAAATTATTTTATTAAGCAATCTTGACATGAGGAGATGAAACTAGTTAGGATCAGAGTTGTATAGAAGTTAAATGGATTCTGTGACAATTTTCTCCCTTTTCTTGAGCTGTTTTGAGTGCACAGTTCACCTGATTAATTGTATGAGGCATAAATTAGAAAAAAATAAAAGAAAGAACTCCTGGTAGTATGCAGGGGATCGCAGAGAATCCAGGACGAAACCTCCAGGGAACTAATTACTGGTTTCTAAACTTGGACATTTTGTGTGAAACCTTTTCATCAAAGCATATAAATGTAAAAGTCGAAGCTGACCATTTCATTCATTACTGTGGAAATTCAGTACCTTGCCTGACCCAAGCTCCATGATGAAGTTTGTGCTCTAATGTATAGCAACACTTATGATATCCAGAGAGCAGTTCCGCCCAATTAATGGTCACAGTGGCTTCCCCATCTTCACAGGCACTAGCGGGACGCTCAAACAGAGAAAGCAAGGCCGTCGTGAAAACAATTGCCTGAACCTTGAGAGAAAGAAAAACAAACATGGGCAGAGAGTTGTTGCAAGAAAAATCCACATTCTTTAACATCAATAAAAATTGATATTGAATGAATAGGAGGTTCTTCAACATTATTTAAAAGATGCAAGCAGTTACATTAAAAGACTGAACAACTACAATGTTAGTAAGGCAATTACCAAGGGTGGTTCTTTTTCTTTTATGATACACTTATCATCAAAAACAGTAGGAATAAAAATCTTTCACAATTATGAAAGGAAATTGTTCAAATTAGACTACTTAAGAGTTCACAGGCATATTCTAGTGTCATTCAGTAAGTAATAATTTTACAGAGGTCGGGTGGAATTTGATAGGAAGACAGAAATCATTGCATCCATGTCTGGGTGTCTGTGCTGTCCTCTTAATGCATCTGTCCTTTGTTACATGATACAGGAGATGATCGCTTCCCAGGAGGCTACTACTGAGAAGCCTGAAACCTTATGAATAAAAATCAGAATAATTAGCCTGACTGGTGTGTCTCAGTGGATTGAGCATCATCCCATGGACTGAGAGGTCCCAGTTTGATTCCTGAGACCCACATTCCTGGGTTGTGGGTCAGATCCCCTGGGAGCATGCAGGGGGCAGCTGATCGATGTTTCTCTCTCACATTAGTGTTTCTCTCTCTCTCCCTCTCTCTAAAAAATCAATAAAAACATATTTTTTTAATTAGAATAATTAATTTGAAAGAGTTATGAGAGAAAATTTTAGACATTTGATATTTAATGTTTATTGATATTGGGATCTAATAAATTATAAGCACCCCATGGTGAAAAAAGCAAAAAATATTTTCCTTTTTTTCTATATATTTTTTCCTTTATTGATGTTAGAGAGAGAGGAAGGGAGAGGGAGAAAGAGAGATATAGAAACATTGATGAGAGAGAACATCGATTGGCTGCCTCCTGCATGCCCCCTACTGGGATTGGACCCACAACCCGGGCAAATGCCCTGACCAGGAATCGAACTGACGACCTCTTGGTGCATGGGTCGATGCTCAACCACTGAGCCACACCCGCCAGGTCAAAAAATATTTCTAAATATCAAAATTGACATTATACATAGTCAAGAAAACCCACAATGAAGATTGTTTTTTATAAGTAAGAAGAGAGGCCCTGGCTGGTGTGACTCAGTTGGTTGGAGTGTCCTCCTGTACGCCAAAAGGTTGCAGGTTTGATCCCTGGTGAGGGCACATTTAGGAGGCAACCGATCAATGTTTCTCTCTCTCTCTCCCTCCACCTTCCTTTCAATAAAATCAGTAAGTAAGTAAGTAAGTAAATAATAAATAAATAAATAAATAAATAAATAAATAATTTAAAATAAAAAAAGAAGAGAAATTGTGACCTAATCCATTTTTTCTATGTCCGTCATGTGTGATTTTATAATCTATCATGTAGTTCAGTCAGAAGGTCACACTCATTGCATTCTATTTCTATGTTTAGATACTGTTTGATAATTAAGTTGAGAGTGTTCAATCTTATTGTTCCCTTACTTACCTTTCCAGTTATGTCCCCAAAAGACAGAATGGATTCATTGGCATCAAGAGGGTCATACCAATAATCCATGCAAACTGGTGTTCCTTTCAGGCCTTGGAGTTTATATTGGCAAGGAAGTTGTTCTTTGGACAGCAGATCATAAAAACAAATCTCTTTACTTGTAAAAGCCACCGCTATCTAAAGTAGCAAAGTAGAAAGTCAGAAAGCATTTCTGATGGATTTAGTGAAATCAATATGCAAAGTAGACATGCAAATCTTAGCACCAAATCAGACATTATTCCCTGGGGGTTCTTAAGAGTGTTATGGAAATATAGCATGGTGGCACACGTGTGTTTTATTCTAATTTTGAACACTCACCAAGAAAAAATATTTCCCATCGAAGTCATTTGAATACACTTTCTTGTCTATCCTCCCTCCACACACCCACCAAAATTCTTGTATCCACAGAAACTAGAGGACTAATCACAAAGGAGAAACAAAGAGATAGATGGCTTCAAGTTCACAGTCATACCAGAAACTTTACACACCAGGTTCTACAAAGTGAGCAGAAGCTTGCACAGAAATCGAGGAATAAAAACTTGGTAAGAAACCTTCCTAAGTCAGATAATGTCCTGAAATCTATTTTTAAAAGGGTAAATAAATGTGTCAATAAAATTGACAAAACTTACCTAAACTAACCCCCCAAAAAAGAGAGAAAATCAACACATTACTAAAATCATAAATGAGTAGGTATTACTATCAACTTTATAGATATTTTAAAAAGGGATTATAAGAAAATACCATGAACAATAATATGCCAACAAATAACTTCAATTAAATGAACAAATTCATAGAAATATAAATATTAACCTAAATTAAATAAAAAGGCATAGAAAAACTTAGCAGATACATAACAAGAGAATAAAGTAGAAATCAAAAACATTCCCGCAAAGAAAATTCCAGTCCCAGATGCTTTATTAATAAATTCAATGAAACATTTAAAGAATTAACACCAGTCCTTCTAAAATTCTTCCAAAGAAATAGAAGTGGAAGAAACACTTCCCAAATCATTTTATGAAGCTAATACCATCCTACTACCAAACCACAGAGAGACATTACAAAAAACTGCAGATCGATATCTCTAATGAATATAGATGTAAAGTTGTTCAAATAAATACTAACAAAGAGAATCCAACAACATATCAAAAAGATTACACACTATATTTATACCAGAAAGGAAAGATTAGTTTAACATATAGGTACAATCAATATAATACACCATATTAATAGAATAAAGGACAAAAGCTGTTTGATGATCTCCGTAGATACAGAAAAAAGCACTTGACAAAATCCAACACATGTTCATAATAACAAAACTCAACAAACCAGGAATAGAAGAGAACTTCTTCAACCTAATAAAGAGCATGTACAAACGAAAAACAAAACCCACAGCTGATATGATCCTTATAGTAAAAATGTGACTATATTCTCCCTAAGATCAGGAATAAGATGAGAATGTTTACTCTTAACACTTCTATTCAACACTGCACTGAATTTTCTAGCCAGGGGAATTAGGCAAGAAAAATAAATAAAAACATCTAGATTGAAAAGGAAGAATCTAAACTATCTCTACTAGTAGATGGCGTAATCTCACACATAGGATGTCCTAAAGAATCAACAACAACTAACAATAACAACAATAACAGCAACAAAGATTAGAACAAATAAACAAGTTCAGCTAAGCTGCAGGACATAAGATCATGTTTTAAAAACCTATTGTATTTTATATACTAACAATGAACAATCTGAAAATGAAATTACCAAAAGCAGTATTGGAAGAATGAGACCACAAAACACAGATTGTTTTGAGATACAATATTTGTAAAGTATTCATTTGATAAATGTATAAACTCAGAATATATAAATAACTCCCCAAACTCAATAATAGCAAAATGAACTCATAAAAAATTAACAAAAGATTTGAAAAGATACTTCATGAAAGAGGATATATAGGTAGCAAATCTGTACAAGGAAATATACTCAATATTGTTAGTCATTGGGGAAATGTGAGTTAAAACCACAATACAATAAAATATAAGCCTATTAAAATGACTCAGATTCAGAGAACAAAAAACCTGATCATACCAAGTATGGGTGAGGATGTTGCTATATCCATACAATGGAATATTACACACCAATAAAAAATAAACTACTGATATATTCAACAACATGGATGTATCTCAAAACAATTAAGCCAAGTTAAAGAAGTCAGACAAAAAAAGGAATGCACACAGTGTGATCTCTATTACATAAAAGTCTAGAAAATGCAAACTAATCTATAGTGATAAAGCGTATCTGTGGTTGCCTCACAAGGAGGGCTGGGAGGAGTTGGAGGGAGGATTACCAAAAGATACAAGAAAGTTTTGAAGGTGACAAATATGTTCATTATCTTCATTGTAGTGTTGAGTTTCCACAGGTATATAAATGTATTAAAATCTATTAAGTTGGATACCTTTAAGATGTGCAATTTAGTTTGTGTAATTATACCTCAAAAAAGCTATTTTTAAAAAGAAGTAAAAGCAACATTCTTGAAGCTTGTATGTTGAGTAAGTACAAAGGAAAGGCTGAGATTTATCAGTCCTGGAAAGAAGAAAGAGTGCAACATAATCATTATGTAATATAGCAACACAAACATTACATTATAAGAACAGAATGCTGCACACAGACATAAAAAAATCTGGACTAGAACTATCCTATAAACCATACCAGTTAAGCATGAACACCAGGTCCTCAGCAAGAAGGGACTGGATGTGATGTCAGCTTCTGAAATCAAGCTCCTTCCATTCACAAGCTTGCAACACTGATTACATTTTGTGTGACCTGGGGCAAATTTCACAGCCTCTCCTTGCTCCACCTCTAATTCTTAAAGGGAGAATAAGATCCACTTCATGGTGATCTTGAAGGGATTAATAGAACAGGGTGTGTCACATAGGAAAGTAAAGATGATGATGATGATGATGATGATGATGATGATTCTTTATGGGTCCCGGAAGTAGAATACACTATGTCCCACTAAAACGAATTCTTGCTCTTTGGAGAAATAGGGCTGATTCTGGGTCTAGCATAATACATACATGAGATGATTCTGAAACACCTTGTCACACCAGGAAGCAAAGAAGTTTTCTAAGACCACTAAAGTTATATCAAAACGAGACTCAGAAGCTGGTTTACATTAGTTTCACTGACCAAAGATGGTACAATTTGGGGGATGGAATAATAACTCAGTGGATTGACACAATACAAATTTGTTTAAACCCATGAGTGTGTAATGATATTGATACAATAATGATAGTAGTACTGATGTTTTACCTTCAGAGGATATTAAAAAATCAGCTCATTATTTTGAATACTGGTAAATAAAAATAATTAGGCATTTCTTCTGCCTTTGCTATACAATTTGAAATACATGAAAGCTAAATAATTTACAAGTGAAATTTCTTTTCATAGAGGTATAAAGGAAAAGGAAATGATGAAATTAGCATGTCGTCATCTTGCTCCCCTAATAAATGGATGACTCTGGAATAATCAGCCATAACTGTTAACATCCCAAGAAGAGAGAGAACCAGGTATTTTGTGCCTCCTGATTGAGGAACACCTATACCAAGACTTTAGTCTTGACTACGCATTTCCTGGAAATACAGAGAATAAGCAGACATGTCAAACAACCCCAGGTAAATACAATCTGCAAAATCTAGACGGTGAAAAAGTCTGAAGGACAAACATCTAGTTTCTTCCACAATAACATTAAACAGCAACAACAACAAAATGCAAGAATAAAGAAGGGAAGGAAAATGTGTAGACCAAAAGAGATTTATCAACTATGCAGTGTTTGAACTTTATCTGGATCTTGTTTCAAACTAACTGTCAAACAAATAATAAACTATCGAAAATCATAAGACAAGGAAATATGTACATGACTGGATATTTAATAATATTAATGAATTATTGCTATTTATATTAAACGTGCAGTGGTATTATGGCTATACTAAAAAGACACACATTTTTAAAATGCTAAATATTTACAGATTAAATGATTAGATGTTTTGGATTTCAACAGAGGGAAGGTATAAATGAAACAAGATTGGATGAGAATTGGAAAATGGTTAAGGGTGAATATTGTTCTTAATACTATTATTCACGCTTGTGTGTGAGTTTAAAATTTTTCAAAGTGAAATTTACCATCTACTTAATATAAAATACAAAGAACAAGAATTCTTTAAGCTGCATTCTTCTCTCACAAACTGGGTTTCCTTTCCGTATGTTCTCTTACTTATAAGCATAATTATATAAAGATATTTGAACTGAGTGGGCCCTAAACATCAGAATTAAGAAACTGATTAGCACAGTGATCAAAATCATCAAATGAGACAAGCAGTTCCCTGGAACTGCACTCAGCTGTGCCCGCACTGTACAGCCTTTCAGCTCTGCATATGGATCGGTGATTCTGCTGTAAACTGTACAGTCGTGAAGGTCTTATTAGCTAGTAATGCAGCATGACCACATCTGAGGCAAAGCCAAGCATCTGAGTCGGTATCAGCCATGTCGTGTAAAGGCACACAGGAGAACAGCTTGGAAAACAGAGTAGTAGCTCCCTTGGCTCTACTTGCATTCCCTCCCGGTCAGGTTAGAGGCACAGAAGAGTAATGCAGCTCTCTGTCACTGCTCGTGTTATGCTTGGTATTGACCTGGGACCCTGTCCCATCATTTTCCCCCTTACACAAGCAGTAAATTTATGTATAAAGACTCTGTACCTTGTTTACATTTTCCAGAGAAACCAGACTTGTCACCCACAGGTGTTTCAGCTTGGTGGCATCTGAAGTGATAGGAAGTGTTTCTTGCAGCTTTAGATTCTCTCCCCAGACGCCCAACAAACCTTCCTTACTGATGGTCACATAACGACTGGAACTCTTCAAGAAAACGACTTTTTGAATGGTGTCCTTGTGTTTCACTGGGAGGAATTCAAGGTCTTTCCACTGGGGAACCACAGTTGCCTTTGCTCGTTCATCATTCTCGTAAAGTGTTAACAGCATAAATGAAGTCAGTTTGTCCCAATTAATGAAGCCATCCTGGGCCACATCCACCTTGTCAAAGAGCTTCCCATATGCTTCCTGTGGGCCCCAACCAACAGTCTCTGCCATCCTCTGCATGAACTCTTCTCTGGTCATACAAATGGTTTGACTTGGTTCTGGGGGCTAGAAATTGGGATAAAAACAAGACAGCAGTGAAAGCATCATAAGTACCAGAGCATTGTGGTCCCCTCTCCCCCGCCCCCCAAGGTGGATCTAATCGCTGATTCTTCCAAGGTGCTGAGAAAAATGTCTTTTACTTTATACCTAAGTGGTGTGGGGCTGGGGAGCAAATAACTGATAAGGCTACAAGAAGATGTCCTCCATAACACATGTCCTTGTACGTGGAAAAGGGAGGCAGGAGAGTCAGGGATTTGGTATGATGATAGAAGCAGGGCTCAGAGTGATGCAGGAGGCCTCTAGAAGTTGAAAAAGGCAAGGAGACAGATTCTCCCCTGGAGCCTACGGAAGAAAAACAAGTCTGACATTACCTTGATTTTAGCCCTGTAAAACCCAGTTTTAAATGTCTGACCTCTAGAATTGTGAGATAATAAAGTTGTGTATTTTAAGCTACTAAATTCATGGTAATTTGTTATAACATCCACAGGAAATTAATACAGTGGTTTACAGAAAATGGGTGAATCCCTGAAGAAAGTTTAGCACAGGCAGTAAAATTATACAACAGTGGGACTTTAATCCAAGGGCAAGTCCACTTCTATAAATATACACCAAGAACCGTGAACCCATATACAGTTGATTTTTGTTATTCGTGGTAGCTATGTTTTATGAAGTCTCTACAAACACTAAATCAGCAGATACTAAACCATTTCTCCTAGGGGAAATACAAGGTTAGGTTTCTTTTGAGCCTCTGGTCACAGTATTTTCATCAACTGATCAATTCATAATTTTGTTTTATGTGTGTTTCTGTTGAAAGACACCTTATTTAATGTATATTGTTAATTCACTAACATTGAATTCATGGCCAACAGCACTATAAGTCATGCCTGAATGAAACTTATCTAACACAGGTTTTTATTCATAAGACACACGACAGCCTTCTTGCACTTAGAAACACTAGATAGCACTTCAGCACTACTCTTGGGGGCCATTTTAAAGAGTGAAATCACCAACAAAAAAGGACAAAATACAAAAAACTTGGCACTAACTAGACCACAAATAGGACACGTTTAAGGGAAGAGAACTGGAATAAGAAGGCAGAGAGAGTATAGTATTATCTTGTTTGACCTCAGCCTGGACATTGGAAGACTGATGTTTTTTGCTACTCAGTATATGTCTGTGAATGTTCACAAAATTGCCTTGAGTATTGATTTTGTCATTACAAATAAATTTTAGCAAGTAGGCAAATTCACAAATATAGAATTCATGAATAGTAAAAATCACCCATACTGCAAGAAAGTATATAGCTCAACATTGATAGGTTGTTTAGTTTGGTGATATTCATAATGAGAGAATCTATTTTTCCTATTACTTCAGAGCCAAAAAGTCAGGATTGACAGTTAGCTCTGGGAGGCAGCATATTGTAGTTCAAACAATTGTAGGTTTAATCCTGATTCCACCAGGAACTGGGCTAACTATCGGGGGGTTATGTCACTGCTGAACCTTAATTTCCCCATCAATAAAATGAATATGGCAATATCAGTTGCAAGAAAATTGTTATGAAGATTAACTGACATATCAAGTGATGCAGAAAAAGCATTTGACAAAATTCAATACCCATTAATGATACAAATTCTCAGTAAACCAAGAATAAAATAAAACTTCCTCAACTTGATAAAAAAAAAAAACCTCCAAAAAAAAATGTACAATATGCATAATGATGAGAAACATAAAGCTTTTCTACTAAGATCAAGTACAAGATGAGACTGTCCCCTCTCACCATTGCTCTTCAACATCATGCTGGAAGCTAATGCAATAAGACAGATGAAAGAAAGAAAGAAAGAAAGAAAGAAAGAAAGAAAGAAAGAAAGAAAGAAAGAAAGAAAGAAAGAAAGAAAGAAAGAAAGAAAGAAAGAAAGAAAGAAAGAAAGAAAGAAAGAAAGAAGGAAAGAAGGAAAGAAGGAAAGAAGGAAAGAAGGAAAGAAGGAAAGAAGGAAAGAAGGAAAGAAGGAAAGAAGGAAAGAAGGAAAGAAGGAAGGAAGGAAGGAAGGAAGGAAGGAAGGAAGGAAGGAAGGAAGGAAGGAAGGAAGGAAGGAAGGAAGGAAGGAAGGAAATAAAGATTGTGAAGGAAGAAATAAAACTGCATTTGTTCTCAGATGACATGATCGTCTATGTAGAAAGTCTGAAAGAATCAACAAACTCCTGGAATTAATAAGTGATTACAGCAAGGTTGTAGGATACAATGCTAATGTACAAAAGTCAATGGATTTCTTATACACCATCAAAGAACAAATAGAATTTGAAATTAAAACCACAATACCATTTACATTAGCATCCACAAAAATGAAATACATATAAATCTATCAAAGTATGAATGTATAAGATATATATGAGGAAAACTATAAAACTTTGATTAATAAAATCAAGAACCAAATAAATGGAAAGATAGTCCATGTCCAAGAACAGGAAGACTCAAGATAATCCAAAGATTCCATGCAATTCCAATAAAAATATCAGCAACTTATTTTGTAGATATCAAAAAAAAAATTGATTATAAAGTTTACATGGACAGGCAAAACACCCAGATGAGCTAATCAAATATTGAAGGACAAAAACAAAGTTGAAGGAATTACTCTACCCGACTTCCAGACTTACTATAAAGTTACAATAACCAAGACAGTGTGGTATTGGCATAAGAATAGACAAATATATAAATGGAACAGAACAGAGTTCAGAAATAGACCCACATAAACATAGTTAACTTGAGGCAGTATAGTAAGAACCTAGGAACATTCTTGGGCAAATAGAATGGGTAAACTGAGACAAGATAATTAAACAAGGCCAAACAATTTGAACAACTTACAGATAGCTAGTGAATCACAACACCTTCCCTTCCCTAACCAAGGACACTTGAGAGCAGATGGTTTATTCCTCTCCTACCTAACCAGAGAATACATAATTTAAATCACCCTGGTCAGGGAGGTAGAGAACAGAGACCCAATTAATGCCACTTGTGACAGCTAAACCCAAGGACAGATGAATTCAGGAAAACAAATAACAAAATCCTAATTAGAGCCCGACAGACCCAAGATAAAAATATAACAGTAAAGTGGACCAAAAAATAATCCCAAACTCCCTTTATACATTCATTTTGATGCATCAACATATTAAAAACACACCTGGAAAGCTGATGAATTTTCTACTGAAAACCTCCCCTAAGATTCTCACCCACAGAAGAAGGATAAAAACCCTCAAGACAAAGACTCAGTGTGGGCTCGCTCTAGAGCATGCCCATGTTCCTTCTTGGACATGAACTTTTTTCATTTTAGATATGTTTTTATTGATTTTTTAGAGAGAGAGGAAGGGAGAGAGAGATAGAAACATCGATGTAAGAGAGAAACATTAATCTGCTGCCTCCTGCACACCCCCCAGCAGGGATTGAGCCTGTATCCTGGACATGTGCCCTGATCAGGAATTGAACTGGGACCTCCCAGTCCATGGGATGATGCCCAGTCCACTGAGCCACACCAGCCAGACTCGAGCATGAACCTTTTACTTCCTCCTAAACTCTAAGCATTCCCACAAGACTTGCAACCAGGGGAGTAGCAGGTCATGGCAGCTCGTCTCAGGCTAACCCCTAAATCTCTCTCCAAGGTCCCCCTTTTTCTCCAACTTTCCAGTAAGCTAAAAGCACCCCCACCTTAGTTCACTTCTGTCACTGTGACCTTTACTTCCCAGTGAGCTAACAGCAGCCCCACCTTGGCTCACTTCTTTCCTATCATGTTTCTAGGGAGCCAAAGCTGAGCACTGCCTAGGCTCTCTCCTGTTGCTTCCTCTACCCTAAGTCCTTCCTTTGTTTCACTGTCTCCAGCTTTAATAAACATACTCTCAAAATCATCTGGACTCATATTGTGAAATCTTGCCCACACAAAGTCAAGAACCCACACACGACAGGCTGAGGCAGACTCACTCCAGGCCCAGTCCCCATCTGGTCACAAACTGATCTTTGACAAAGAAGGAAATACAATGATGAAAACACAATATTTTCAGCAAATACTATTGGAATAACTGAACATCCACATGATAAAAAAAAAAATGAATCTAAACACAGACCTTATGCCCTTCACAAAAATTAACTCAAAATGGATCACAAATCTAAATATAAAATGGAAAACAATAAAACTCCTAGAAGATAACATAGAAGCAACCTAGGTGATCTTGAGTTTGGTGATGACTTTGTAGATACAATATACCAAAAGGCATGAATCATGAAAGAAATAATTTATAATCTTTATTATAATCTGGACTTCATTAAAACTAAAGAACATCTGCTCTGTAAAATATAATGTCAAGAGAATGAGTAGACAAGCATAGACTGAGAGAAAATATTTTCAAAAGATACATCTGATAAAGAAATCCAAAATATATAAAGAATTCTTGAAACTCAACTATAAGAAAACAAACAACCCAATTAAAAAATAGGCCAAAGATTTATACCTTCTCAGCCAAGAAGATATACAGATGGCAAATAAGCATATGAAAAGATGCTCCACATCATATTTCATCAGGAAAATGCACATTAACACAACAATGAGATGTAACTACATACTTATTAAAATGGCCCAAATCTGGGACACTGACACCACCAAGTGCTGTCAAGGATGTAGAGCAACAGGAACTCCCATAAATTGCTGGTGGGCATGAGAAATGGTACAGACACTTTGGAAGACAGTTTGGCGGTTTCTTAAAAAACTAACCATACTTTTATCATACATAGATCCAGCAATCACATTCCTTGGTATTTACCCAAAGGAGCTGAAAACCACATCCACACAAAAACTGGTGCGTAGATATTTACAGCAGCTCTATTCATAACTGCCAATACTTGGGAGAAACCAAGATGTCCTTCAGTAGGTGAGTGGATAAACAAATGGTGGTACTTCCAGAAAATAGAATATTATTCCATGCTGAAAAGAAATGAACTATCAAGTCATGAAAAGATACAGAGGAAACTTAAATGCATGCTGCTAAGTGAAAGAAGCCAACCTGATAAGGTTACATACTGTATGGTTCCAAATACGTGACATTCTGGAAAATGCAAAACTAGAAAAAAATAAAAAGATCAGTGGTTGCAAAGGGATCAGAGGAGTGGGGGAGGGGAAAATAGGCAGAGCACAGAGCATTTCCAAGGCAGTGAAATGACTCTGTACAATACCATGATAGACACATGTCATTATACATTTGTCCAAATTCATAGAATGTACACCACCAAGAATGAACCCTTATGCAAACTGTGGAATTTGGGTGATTATGTCTATGTGTCTGTGTAGATTCATCAATTGTAACAAAGGTGCTAGTCTGGAGGGAGATGTGGATAATGAGGGGGGTTAATATGCATGTCTTGGGCCGGGAATATAGGAGTAATCTCTGTACTTTTCCATTAATTTTGTTGTGAACCTCAAAGTTCTCAAAAAGTGTAAAATCCTAATACAAAAAAAATTAACTGAGATATTATGTGTGTAAGGACTATGTCATCAAGCATTTAACAGAAGTTAATCTAGGTTTTTAATTAAATTAACTTCCTGAGAAATAATTGGTATCTAGCCCTTTGAACTAGTCAGGAGTCCATTCTTCTTATCTTTCTTAAATTATTTTTGCTCTAAAAAGCTTAGATACATGGAAATTTTTCAGTGACCCAGATTTTAACTTTAGAGAAAGAAATCTAATCCTAAAAACAATCCATCTGCAAACTGTTTGTGAAAGCTAAGTCAATGCTGATCTTTTATTTTAAATTATTACATTACATCAATCTCGTATCTATGTTAGCATCCCATTTTTAAAAAACATCTTACAGCTAAATCTCAGAGTATTTTCTTCCTATAAACTAATTATTTTTATTTCTAAGAACAAGATGCTGTTTTGACTAGCACATATCAAAACAATCTATTTTATATTCTGGAATATGAAGTTGGAACTAGACCATAAACAAAAAGTAAAATAAATTTCCTTCCTCAAAGTAAGTTGAACAATGAACCTAATAGTTTTCTACACATTGGTAATGTCAGTATGCACTAGGAAGATTTGATGAGTACTCCCAACTTTAGGAAATTTGACAGAAAAGCACAATTGTATGATATAACTGACAGTTCTTTTACTGATTGTTCACTTATGAGTGCTCACTTTTGTTGTTTTAAGTTTGAAAATAAAATCATGATTTTGGTATACCTTTGGGTAAAATTTAGGAATTTGCCTTTACTAAAAAATCTTAACTTATTCAAGAACCATCATGCCTCAATCAGAAGTATGTGGTTTATGTTTATTAATTCTATTATATGTCATTTTAATAAATTAGTTCAACGTACAATTAAAGTTTGTGATCTTTACACAAGCTTTAAAACACAAATGCACTCAATGTTACCACATGACTAAGTCTTATTTTGTCAGTGGCTCCCATATAATTGCTGGGACTAGGATTGCCTCATTCATTCTGCTACATTACATATATCACAAGCTGCGGTAAGGAGAGTGTGTGGTTGTATAGTTGCCTCACCCTCAGTCATTGCACCTCAAAATAGGGATTGTAACAATTAGCTCTTAGGGCTGTATCAGGATTAGTTGATAATTCAATGTTTGTATACCACATGGGATAATTTAATGTGAGCATAGCACATTTATGCTCAGTAAAGGTTAATTCTCTGCTAAAGGTTTTAAAGAATAAACTATAAATTAAGTCATCATGATAGCAATGACTGAGGATTTAAGCTAAATTCATTTGTTGATGTGTGTGTGCACGTGTGTGTGCATGCATGTGTGTGTGCATGCATGCGTGTGCGTGTGTGTGTGTAAGTCCTCTGGAGTTGTAGAGAATTACTAATTTTAATAAACTGATCCACCCTGGCCAGGTAACTCAGTTGGTTAAAGCATTGCCCCAATACACCAAGGTTGTGGGTTCGATTTCTAGTCAGGGCACATACAAGAATCAACCAATGAATGCAGAAATAAGTGGAACAACAAATTGATGTCTCTCTCTTTCTCTCTCTCTCTCTCTCTTTCTCTTTCTCTCCCTTCTTTTCTCTCTCTAAAATCAATTAATAAAAATTTTTAAAAATAAATAAAATAAATTGATCCTATCTATCAGCGTTGGCTAGTTGCTAACTAGATGGTTCTCAGAGACTTCTCAGTGGGTCAGAAGAATACGTGTAGGAGGCTCTACAACAGGACTATGAGAAGCCCTACGTCTATGACCATTGCCATCATGATAGCAGATGCTAGTTTGGGGCATGACATGGGACAGAAGCTGTGTACACACTGTTTCAGCTGCTCTTCCTCAGAGGCACAAATATAAACTATCCAAAGTGAGCCCAGTGAAAGTAAAGTTTACCTGTTTCCCGAAACCGAGATCAGTGGACCATTTCATACATAAAAGACCTACATTTCGTCACTGTAATTGCAGCTTCCATCTCGTCTCGAGCCACTTGTACTGCCACTCTGTGAATTTTAGGTAAGCCAGAGATTTCTGTCTTAAACTTCTTGGCAAAAGGTCACTCCACAGAAAATAAAAGAAAATAATCCTTCAATTTAAAAATGAGCTTGCATATACTATGATTTAGTTGCCACAAACTCTCAACCTGTATTAGATTCAGTAGTGAGTGGCAAAATAATTTATCTTAGAGCTATCTTTGGAGAGACATATATATCCTCACCTGAGCATATGCCCATTGATTTTAGCGAGAGAGGAAGAGAGAGAGAGAAAGAGAGAGAGAGAGATAAACATTGATGTGAATCTATTAGTTGCCTCTCATATGTGTCCCAACCAGGAATCAAACCAGCCTTGGTATGTGCCCTGACAGGGATCTGAACCTGCAACAGGGACAACGCTTCAACCAATAGAGGCACACTGGCCAAGGCTGGAGATATATATAATTATATATATATAATTATATATATATATATACACATATACATACACACACACACATACACACACACACATATGTTTACATATATAGTTACATATTTAAATAAGTACTAATTTAGTTAGGATCTGGGTTTTGTACTTGAGTTTGTTACATAATATTTGTGTGACCACAAGCCAGCCATAACCTGTCTCAGGGTTTGTCTGAGGGTACAATAAGATAATCTGTATATAAGGCCATTTTTACATTAATTAATTCTATTCAAACAGTCATTATTGTTGAAGATACATCCACATCAAGCTAAATTCACTAACATATATTCAATATAATTAGAAAAATATTAAGAATTTAGAAAATTTGATTTCTTTATAAAACATAGAACACTAATTCTCAGTCCCTTCAACTAAAATATAATTAGTATATCTTTAATAAAATTTTCTTCCAATTTGTTCTAATTTGATGTATACCTACCAAATAAAAACTATGCAGCAGTGTTCTAAAGTATACCCTTCACTCCTGTTAGGCAAGATTCTCTGCCTGGTCTTTTTGAGGTAAAATTTAGTACCCCTGTGTCTCTATGAACTCACTTTCTGGTAAAGGTGAAAGTGTATATGATACATTAGAAAACATATTCTCATTCAGCCCTTCCTCAGATAATATTTGTAAATTTATTTGCTATGTAAGAAACTAATCAGTTATTTCCTCCAATTTTTCGTGCAAGAAAAGTAATGTACTCAGAACGTCTGGTTGATTATCTCAGTAGGCACAACTTTAGACCATTAGAAAAGTCTCCTGTCTCCCTGAATCCCTTTCAAAGAATATTCTAAAAATCATTTCCTTCTGCCTAGAAAGGCTTCTCTGCAGCTACACTCAGTTCTAGTGAGCTGCCTATCAGTTAAAAAAAAAAAAAAAATGAACTCTGTAAAGGTCCCTTCAGCTTCCGAGCTTTGTAAAATTTGGATTCAAGATGACAACTTTTGTGAGAACCTTGACAGCCTTTTCCTCTTTAAGAAGAGACCAGGTGCTTTCAATTAGCAATGTGTGTGCCAATGCATTTTTAAAAGTATTTGTTTTTGCACAAAATAATCTGTTTTTACTATAGAAAATGCAAGATATAGATAAGCCAAAAATTAAGATCCTCTATAATGCCATCAGTCTTTCAGATTTTTTTCTAGGCAGAAATAGAAATATCTGTGTATTATTTACCAAGTGGTGTCATGAGATACGTATCTTTGCTGCTTTTTCACTTTAGGTCATGTCATGAAGCTATGCCTTGTGCAGTATATACTGGTCTTTATCATCATTTTTAACAGTGGCACAATATTCTACGGAGAAGACGTACAATTTACAAACCCTTACTTTCAATGTTCCCAATTCTTTGCTGTTTCATGAACAAACCCAGCAACAAACATCCATACATATACATCTTTGCTCAGGTGCCCAATTATTCCTGAGGGAAATACCCTAGAAGCAGAATTGCTGAGTCAAAGAATTCACACATTCTTAAATTTTTTGACATAGCTTGCCAAACCTTCCTCTGGAGATGGTTGGACAAATTTACATTTCCATTTAAAAAAGTATGAGATTGCCTGTATTGCCCCAAAGCTCACCAAGTTGTGGTATTTTCATTCTTCATAAGACTAATCAATCAATTACTAAAACATAGTTCTGGTAAGCCTATACATTTACAAACAGTACTTTCTGGTAAAACAGAACAACACATTCCCAAAGCAGACACTTGATCCTTTTTTTTTTTTATCCTCACCCGAGGACATTTTTGCATTTATCTTCAGATAGAGTGGGAGGGAGGGAGGGAGGAAGAGAGAGAGAGAGAAACATCAATGTGAGAGAGACACATCGGCACCCCAACCAGGGCCGGGGACGAAGCGCAACAGAGGTACGTGCCCTTAGTGGGAACCGAACCCGGGACTCTCTGGTCCGGGGCCCGGCACTCTAACCGCTGAGCAAAACCAGCCAGGGCCAGATACTTGATCCTTTAAAAAACCTGCCAACTCTCAGAAATGTTGTTTATAGGTTTTTCCCTTAACTTTTTCCTATAGCAATATTTTATAATGAAATGAGGAAAGAAAAATTTTCTTCTTTTCTCCTAATCTGTAAATAAGGATTTGCCCTAGACAAGAATACAGGTCCCAGGACTTCCAGCCAAGATGCTGGGTATTGCCCTGGCCAGTCTGGCTCAGCGGTTAGAGGGTCGGCCCGCAGACCAGAGAGACCCAGGTTCGGTTCCCGCTAAGGGCACGTACCTCAGTTGCAGTTTGTCCCCGGCCCCGGTTGGGGTCGTGTGGGTGGCAGCCAGTAGATGTGTCTCTCTCACATCGATGTTTCTCTCTCTCTTCCTCCTTCTCTCTCTCCCTCTCTATCTGAAGATAAATGCAAAAGTGTCCTTGGGTGAGGATTAAAAAAAATTAAAAAAAAAACATGGTGGGTAGATAAATGCAGTGTCGCCTCTTCCCACAACTACATCAAAATTAAAACTAAACTACAGAACAACCATCATTCAGAACTGCCTGCCATCGAGCTGAATGGAAGTCCTACAACTACGAAATTAAAGAAGCAGCGCATTGAGACTGGGAGGAGGGGCGGAGGCGGATGGGCTGGTCCCACACCCACGTGTGGCGGATAAAAATCAGGAGGACACCTTGGCTGGGAAGGTCCTCCCTGAGGAGTGAGGGGTCCCTGTCCCACACCAGGCACCCAGCTCAGGGTTCTAGTGCCAAGAAGAGAAGTCCCCATAACTTCTGGCTGTAAAACCAGCGGGAACTGAGGCAGAGGGAGGCTGAGGCTGCTGGAGCCCCAGGCAGCTCCTCTTAAAGGGCCCGTGCATGGACTTACTCAGACTCACTCCCTCTAAGCTCGGAGGAGAGGCAGTTTGAAAGGCACCAGAGACATGGGGAAGAACTGAGTTGTTTGGCATTGGGGTGAGAGCTGGAGCATCAGCTTTCTCCTGGACAGATGTGCTGTCAGAGGCCTTTGTTCCTTTGGTGAGCCCTTCCCCAACAAGGCTGGCAGACCGGCACCATATCTGGGACTCCAGCAACCTGGCTCACACTGTTGGCCCCGCCCTGATGATTCCCTGAGGCCCCGCCCCACCCAACTTTCAGGCCCACCCAAGCTGTTTCCAAAGGCTTTACCATAGGATTGGCCTGTTTTGGCTTCTGCTTCAGATTTTCCTAAATTCTCTCAAACAAGCAGCATCTGGCCGCAGCGAGCCCCATACCTCTCACTAAGTGGCCCAAGCCCAGCAGTAGAAGCAGCCAGCCTTGGTTCATAGCTGGGCTTTGTCTGGGCATCTCCAAGCCCAACACAAGAAGCAGCCATCTGCAGATCACTTTGTACCTTATGCCTGGTGGCGCTGGGTAGAACACAGGCAGTGGCTGACCTTGACCCAGAACCAACACACCCAGTGTACAGCTTCAGACCACATTGAAGCACCACCACCCAACCACCTTCACAAGTAATACACTCAAGGAATGGACTCAGTGGGTACCAGAGCCCTGATGAAGTAAGTCTTGCTCTGTGTGGTGGGCCCCTACACAGCTGATCCTCCAAGGTAGTCAGAGGTCAGCGGTTAGTGGACACAGCCAGTCCTTGTAGCTGATCAGCCTGAGTAAAATGCTCCCATTGATGTGCCAACAGCAATCAAGACTCAAATACAACAGAAGGGTGTACAGTCCACATGAGAGGTGCACCTCGAGGGCTCAGTTAGGTGACCAGGGAGGCTGTGCCACTGGATCCTACAGGACACCTACAACAATAGGCCACCCTAGGAAGCCTAGGAGACATAGCAACTCTACCTAATACATAGAAATAAACACAGGGAAGCAGCCAAAATGAGGAGACAAAGAAATATGTCCCAAATGAAAGAATAGAGCAAAACTCCAGTAAAAGAACTCAACAAAACGGAGATAAGCAATCTGACAAATGCAGAGTTCAAAACACTGCTTATAAGGTCGCTCAATGAACTTAGTAAGAATTTCAAGGAACTTTGTGAGGACCTCAAGAGCATAATAAAGGACCAGTCAAAAATGAAGAATGCACTAACTGAAATAAATAATAATTTACAGGGAATCAATAGTAGAGTAGGTAAAGCCAAGAAGCAAACCATTGATTTGGAATGTAAGGAAGCATAAAACACCCAATCAGAACAGCAAAAAGAAAAAAGAATCCAAAAAAATGAGGATAGTGTAAGGAACCCCTGGGACAACTTCAAGCGTACCAACATTCTAATCATAGGGGTGCCAGAAGGAGAAGAGAGAGACCAATAAATTGAAATCCTATTTGAAACAATGACAGAAAACTTCCCTAACTTGGTGAAGGAAACAGACATTCAAGTCCAGGAAGCACAGAGTCCCAAACCGGATGAACCCAAAGAGGTCCACACCAAAACACATCATCAAAATGCAAAAGGTTAAAGACAAAGAGAGAATCTTAAAAGCAGCAAGAGAAAAGCCATTAGTTACCTTCATGGGAGCTCCCATAAGGCTGTCAGCCGATTTCTCAAAAGAAACTGCAGGCCAGAAGGGAATGGCAAGAAATATTTAAAGTGATGAAAAGCAATGACCTACAACCAAGATTACTCTATCCTACAAAGCTATCACTTACAATTGATGGCCATATACAGAGTTTCCCGGACAAGAAAAAGCTAAAGTTCATCACCACCAAACCAGTATGATATGAAATGTTGATGGGTCTTCTTGAAGAAGAAGAAAATAAAAAAAATGAACAATAAAATGGCAATAAATACATATCTATCAACAATCGAATCTACAAACAAAATGAGCAAGAAGAACAGAAACAGACTCATAGATACAGAGAATTTTTGTTGGTTGCCAGATGGGAGGGGGGTTGGGTGAAAAAGATGAAGGGATTAAGAAGTACAAATTGGTTGTCAGACTGACGAACCTCAAAGGGAAGCGGGGAGGTGGTGCAGGAAGAGAGAAACCAAAGAACTTATATGCATATATGCATAATCAATGGACACAGACAATAATGTGGGGAAGGCAGGAGGGGGATGGGAGCGGGGAGAAGGAGGTCAAGAGAGGAAAAAAGGAGGGACATCTGTAATACATTCAACAATAAAGATAAGTTTAAAAAGGAAAAATAAATAAATAAATAAATAAATGTGCAACCAAAAAAAAAAGGGGGGGGAATACAGGTCCCAGTTAAAAACTATGGAGAGAGCATAATTCAATTTGATCAGAATTATGGATATTTCCTCCTCTGTCAAACCTGACAGTGTGTTTGCATACCACTGACCCAAGGATCACTGCTCTTATCCATTGGTTGGTATTGTAAGCCACTTAGAGAAATACTTTCATCCATCCATCCACCCAGCTATGTATCCATCATTAATAAATGTGTATTGAGCATGTACACCACACAAGCTAACGTGGGGTAGGTTTAATTATTAAAGAAATATTTATTAAGTGCCTGATCCATGTCAAACTCTATTCTAAACACTCAGCATCAGCTTTGAACAAGGCAGACAAGGTCTATGCTCTTCAAATACTTAAGTGGAGAGGCCAGGTGTGCTGGTCACAATGAATGACACATGGTTCTAGGTACCAAAAGTAATAAGATCACTGGAATCATACTGATTACTGTTTTTTTCCAATTTCAAACTGAATTTAACCTTTAAACATGTCAAAAAACATTCCATAAGCAGAAATCTTGTGCGGCCCAAAAGCCTTTCCTTAGATTTTTTTTTTGCTTTTTTTTCCTGCTTTTATTTCAGATCATTAGAATTCTGCAATTTTTTTTTTCTATACATGAAAAATAGTTTCTAATAGAATCTCAGAATCTTGTTTTCCCCAGAACCTGCTAGTTTCAACAAGCACCTCATCATAAATAACATTTCTTCTGCCAAATATTTGGCATGATTTGGGGGTAATGTTTCGTGACAGCTGAATTAGTATGCACTATCAACATGCATTCTTTCTCCCATCTCTGTAATTAAATTTAAAATTAACATGCTGCTTTCTCATGCTTCACTCTGTCGCACTTGCCTCAATTTCCCTTGGTTACAAAGCATATTTGTAATGAATATGTATTAGGGTTTGCTGTCAAACCCTATGAACATCTTCTGGAGCAAATTAGATATGTTATTTCAAAACAGAGGCATCAGCTTATATCACGCCCTGCAATTTTCACCTCCCAATGAACATTCATGAGAGATTGAACAACAGAGCAGGAGAGGCTGGTCTACCAGCTGAAGTTCACATCGCTCCTTTTTCTTGTTTCAACGGATTTAAGCTGGTTTTAATTTTTCATGTACATTATAGTATCAATGATTCAAAAGCTCACCAATCTAAATGGAATTTAAATTTTGTGACTGACAAAGGCACAGACCTTGAAATCCCTGTACTGACTTTAAGATTTAGAAATAAACTTTCCCAAACCAAAATTGCAATAGTAAGGTTTCCTATCAGCTGGTAAATTAGAATTGAATTGCAGCTGCAGGGAAAACAAAATCAATAAATCTATCTTTCACCTTTAAATAAGGATAATCGTAATTGCTGAGATGTGTAATTGTCCATATCATTTTTCTCAGTCTATGGAAGTTTTCAGTTCTCTGCTTTAGACCTAAGTGATATTTATTACTATCATCTGTTTTGTTTAAGCTAGAAACTTGGGGGCATGAGCCTGCCCAGAGGAACGGTACAGCCAAGAGACAACAAGGCTTCATTGATCTTCATTTGGAAATATCACTACAGAGGGATAAACATATACTGTTATTAAAAACAATTTTAATTGTTTGTTTGTTTTTAATATATTCAGCTGAATTTATTGGGGTGACAGTGGTTCACAAACCATGCTGGTTTCAAGTTTATAACTCAATAAGACATCATCCGCATACTGCATTGTGAGCTTGTCGCCCCAAGCAAAGTCTCTTTCCTTCCCCATTTCCCCCCCTCTTAGTCCACCACTGCCCAGGTCCCACCCCCCTTTCCCTCTGGCCATCACCACACTGTCGTCTGTGTCTATGGGTTATACGTATATGTTCTTTGGCTAATCCCTTCACCTTCTTTCATCCAGTCCCCTCACCACCTCCCCTCTGACAGTTGTCAGTCTGTTCCATGTATTCATGCCTCAGGTTCTATTTTGTTCATTAGATTCTACATGTAAGTGAGATCATATGGTACTTGTCTTTCCCTGACTGGCTTATTTCACTTAGCCTACTAATCTCTAGGTACATCCATGCTGTCTCGAAAGGTAAGATTTCCTTCTTGTTTACAGCCATGTAATATTCCAGTGTGTAAATGTACCACAACTTTTTTATACACTCATCTACTGATGGGCACTTGGGCTGCTGTCCTTTAGTTGGAAACCATAAAATGAGTCAAAGAATTTAGCACATCCTGAATTTCATGCATGTTAGAGCTGGAAAAAAAGTTTAGAGAATCCACACCAAACTCTTCATTTAAAATGAAAATACTGAGGCCAGAGAGTTAAAAAGACTTCTCAGGTCACACCGCTCACTGTTGGCAAAGGCAGGCCTACAATCAAGGATTTCTAGTTCCTAATCACTTTTATCACACCACAAATACATTGATTTCAACAAAACCTGATTATCTCTAGTATAATGCATTCATCAACAAACCAGAAAAATATGAGGTTGGAATGTGTATACCTAAGTGACTTCATGCAGTTTTGATAGAAGATATTTATTTAGAACCCTACACCTTTATGATGATACACTTAAATTTTACACATGAACTCTAAATCAAAAAAGTTGGAAAGATTTAAAACCAGGTTCTAGAAAATCCTTTCACTCAAATTGTCATCTCCTTCTTGATCTTGCATCCCTCTCAAATCAACACTCCTACACTTTAATCTCTGGCCATTATACTCATTCTTTTTATCTCTCATCCTTTCATCCATGTATCTAGCAAAACACTAGCCCTGGAAAAGCATCTTCTCTGTGCCCGCATCCAGGCTGCTGAGCACTGATGGACAAAGAATATACAAATATTGCAGAATGCTATCACTCTAATAAAATACATGTTTTCCAACCTCAAAAAGTTCCTCTAAACTGGAACCCTTCCAAGTTTTCTTGCCAAACTCTTAGTCTTATTCTCCACTTTCTTTAAAATCCTACTAATAGAGAAAATTAACTTGTAATTCACAGAAATGAAGGAAAAGAAAGAGGAGGAAGAGGAGAAGAAGGAGTAGATGTCAATCAGATGGGAACTTTCTCAAATGTGTGCACCGCACTTAGAGATTGACCTGCGTCTTTCCCTTCCCGTGACGACAGAATTGCTCGTCTCACCTGGATTGTCCTTCCTCCCACCTCAGAGGATCTCTTCCATCCTCTGCCTCCTGCTTGCTGTTGACGCCTTTCCGTCAGCACTTAAACATACTCAAGTCACTTGAATCATTAAAATCTTCCTTTGACACGACCATATGCTTTTAGCTACTGTTCATCCTTCTCCTCCTTTCAAACAGCCCTCTTCAAGGACTCAGGTTCACACATTGTCTCGATTTTCTCACTTCCCACTTTCCCAACCCATGGCTATCCCTTCTGTCCCTTTCCCTCCGCTGAAGCTGCTCTTACCAAAAAGACTAAAAATCTGGACTTAAATCTTTCAGTGGATTCATGCCAGTTCTTATAAGGTGAAAAATGTACCAAGTGAATATTTGGTACCAAAATATCTTGGAGAAGATTTCTTGAGATTCCTTTTTAGTTTAAAAGTGAAACCTGAGGTATATTAAGACATCAATCAAAAAAAAAAAAAAAAGAAAGAAAAATGTTCAAGCTACTGTAAATGAGAAAAGAATTTGGTATTTGTTTTTATTGCTGTGATTTCATTGTCTGGTTAGACAGAGGAGGAGAGAAAACAGGGTGGGAGATGGCAAGATGGCAGAGAAGGACATCTCAACAAAGGCCATTTAGAAAGTTCCACAGGCAATGCAGTTAAAATAACTTAAAAATTAAAAAAAATTATATATATATATATATATATATATATATATATATACACTTTTTTCCTTACTCTTTTGAAAAGCCGAGCAGTATACCACAATTTATTTATTTATCCTTTCATTTCTTGATGAATAAAGGGCTGTTTTAAATACTCTATTTGATTGATAATATTAAATAAGTATTTTTATGCATATATTTTTTAGCACACACCCTAATTTATTTAGGATAGTTTGTAGAATTGGAATTGATGGTTCAAAAAGTATACTTTTGAGGTTCTGGTCAAGATGGCAGTGTAGGTAAATGCAGTACTCTAATCTACCTACAACCACATCAAAACTACAACTACACTATAGAACAACCATCATTCAAACTGCCTGAAATCAAGCTGAACAGAAGTCCTACAACTAAGGATAAAAAGAAGCCACATCAAAATTGGTAGGAGGGAACAGGCTGGCCCTGCACCCATGTGTAGTGGACAAAAATTGAGAGGCATATATTGGCTGTGGAGTTCCCTCCTAAGGATTGAGGTGGTTTCAGCCTCACACAAGACTCCTGAACCCAGGGTTCCAGTGCTTGGAAGAGAAGTCTCAATAACTTCTGTCTGTGAAAACCAGAGGAGATTGTGGCTGAGTGAGATGGAGTGCTTCAGGAGTCCTGGACAGTTCCTCTTAAAGAGCCCTACACAGAGAGTTACTTTGACTCACTCCCATTGAGTTCTAACACTAGGGCACCACTTCAAAAGGGACCAGGATATACAGGGAGGAACTGAATTGTCTGGCATCAAAGCAAGAGCTGGGGGAACAGCTTTCTCCCAGAGAGCAGTGCTGGCAGAGGCCATTGTTCCTTTTCTGAGCCCTCCCCCCACAGAGCTGGCAGGTGGGCACCATAACTATCAACCTGAGTCTCTATCAACTTGGCTATCACTGTTCACCTGCTTAGGTGATTCCCTGAGACCCTGCCCCACCCAACTTTCAGCCCATTCAAGCTATTTCCAGTGGCATTTCCATGTGAATGACCTGTCCTGGCTTATGATTCAGACTTTCCTAAAACTTTTCAGACAAGCAGCATCTGGCCTCAGTGTGCCCTGTACCTCTTGCTAAGTGGCCTCAGGCCTGACACTAGTGGCAGCCTGCCTTGGTTCACAGCTTGTCCTGTCCTGGGTAGCTCCAAGCCCAGCATGAGCAGCAACCATCTGCAGATTGCTTTGTAGCTCATTCTGGGTGGCCTCAGGCAGGACACAGGTGGTGAATAACCTTGGCCTGCACCTCTTGGGAGGCCCCAGAGCCACCTCACAAGTGACATACTCAAGGGGCAGACTCAGTGGGCACCAAAGCCCCATTGAAGTAGGTCCTGCACCATGGGATGGGCCCCTGCACTGCAAATCCTCCATGGTGGTTGCAGCCAGTCCTTGCAGCCAATAGGCCTGAGGGTAAATTCCTCCCATTGACATGGCAACAGCAATCAAGGCTCAACTACAACAGGAGGGTGTACACAACCCACAAAGATTAGGGTCACACCTGGAATGCCCAACTTAGATGATCAGAGAGGCTGTGCTTCTGGACCCTACAGAACACTTACTACCATGGTCACTCTACCAAGCCCAGAAGACATAGCAGCGCTACCTAATACATAGAAACAAACACAAGGAGTCAGCTAAAATGAGGAAACAAAGAAACATGTTCCAAAGGAAAGAACAGAATAAAACTCCAGAAAAAGAACTACACAAAATGAAGACAAGCAATCTAGCAGCTACAGAATTCAAAACACTGACTATAAGGATGCTCAACAAACTTAGGGGAAGAGTAGGTGAACTTATTGAGAACTTTAACAAAGAGATAGGAAATATAAAAATGGAACTAGAAAACATAAAAAAGAAATGGTCAGAAATGAAGAATACATTAACTAAAATGAAAAATACATTACAGGGAATCAACAGTTCAGTAGATGAAACAGAGGATCAAATCAGAAATTTGGAAGGTAAGAAAGAAAACACTCAATCAGAACAGCAAAAATAAAAAAGAACCCCTAAAAATGAAGATAGTGTAAGGAGCCTCTGGGACAACTTCAAACATACCAACATTTGCATCATGGGGGTGCCAGAAGGAGAAGAGAGAGAGCAAGAAGTTGAAACCCTATTTGAAAAAAAAATGACAGAAAACTTCCTTAACTTGGTGAAGGAAACAGACATACAAGTCCAGGAAGCATAGAGTCCCAAACAAGATGAACCCAAAGAATCCCACACTAAGACTCATCATAATTATATTGCCAAAGGTTTAGGACAAAGAGAGAATCTTAAAAGAGGCAAGAGAAAAGCAGTTAGTTACCTACAAGGGATCTCCCATAAGACTGTCACCTGATTTCTCAACAGAAACTTTGCAAGCCAGAAGTGATTAGCAAGAAATATTCAAAGTGATGAAAAGCAAGGAACTATACTACAGCAAGATTACTCTACCCAGCAAAGCTATCATTTAGCCTTGAAGGACAGATAAAGAGTTTCCCAGACAAGAAAAGGCTAAAGGAGTTCATCATAACCAAATCAGTATTACAAGAAATGTTAAAGGTTCTTCTCTAAGATAGGAGTGGGGATGGGGGGAAATGGTGAAGGGATTAAAAAGTACCAATTGGTAGTTATAAAATAGTCATGGGAATATAAAGTACAGCATATTGAATAGAGTCAATAATATGGAATAATTGTATATGGTGTCAAATGGGTACTAGATTTTTCAGTGTAATAACTTAGTTATATAATGTCTAATTACTGGGTTGTACACTTGAAATTAATATAATATTTTATGTCAACTGGAATTGAAAAATAAAAAATGATTTAAAGTCAAGAAAAATATAATTTTGAAACATTTTACATTTGATATATTCTGGAAAATTGCCTACCAAAAATAGCTTTGATAATTCACAATCTTAGTAATAGTGTCCATTTCCCCGATTCTTTGGCAACAGTAAATATTATTGGTCTTTTTAATGTTTTCCAAGCTGATGAATAAAAAAGGATGTCTTCTTTTTTTTCTATTAGAATTTCAAATCTAATTTCTAATGAGTTAGAGTATCTTTTCACATGATTACCAGCTATTTGAGTGGTACTTCTTGAATGCATAAAAATGAAAATATATGTAAATATAATATATATAATTAAAGCTACATGAAATATGTATATGTGCATATATAGTTAGAAATGAATAAAAAATACACTGGAAAATGTAACATTAAGAGTAATTACACAGGCAGTACAGTATTTGAGAGTTGGCCATAGTCATAAGGGAATTTCATGTGTTACTTGAATTTTTAAACAGAAATCGTAAAAATGAATAAAATTATATATGACTGGTTACACCCTCTTTTCCTGTTTGTTTGTTTCTCATCCTACTTCCAGGAAGTAACCCCGCTTCTTTATTGTATTAACCTCAGTAGTTTCTCTAACCCCTTGAAGGATTTTCCTAAGATCCGGTCTTAGACACTCTGCTCTCTCTTCCAGATATCTCATTTGCACCTGTGGTCTCTACCCTCAGAGATCTATGAATCTCACACTGACATCTCTCTGCCTGCCTGACCGTTCTACTTGGCTTCAAACAAATAATGGCATTGCACTTTATCAAAGCATGTGCTATTAGAGCAACAAAAAGAACATACAGGAAGCTCAAAGAAGAGAAAACAGGAAAATAGTAAGGTGCTAATCCATCCTGGGTAGTGAGACAAGACTTTCCTGAGAGAGTGGTATTGAAACATGAAGTGTGAGTAGGCTTTAGCTGGGGTATTGGGGAAGAGAGAGTCAGGAATATTCGAACTGAGTTACCAGCATTTACCAGAAATACCATTAAAGTATTCAAGTAACTAAAATATGAGCAGCATGACTGAAACAATTTGGATAATGTTCCAATGTCAGATAATATTGTGACTGACTTGTTGGAACCATAAATCCAGACTAAACACCCGTAGCTAGGGGAGTAAAGAAGGGGATAAAAGGGAGGGGAGGATTTCCCTGAAAGGAATGGATGTTCCTATTTTTTGCAGTCCTAGGGAAGGAACATGGAAAAATAGGTCTTAGACTAGCTTGAAGAACAATATTTTCTGCTATTTCTGGGGCCAGGAATCAGTTTGGCCTCCAGGCTCTAAGGCATGAGAGGTCTAATATGTTTGCAGAGGGACGGAGGGGCTCAGAGTAGCCCCTTGGCCACATAAACATGGGCAGAGGTGAGGAAGTAGAACAAATTGGTAGGCTGCCATAAGAAGGATTCAAAGTAGCACTGTCCAATAGGAATTTCTGCAGTAATGAAAATATTCTATAATCTGCACTATCCAATATGGTAGCTACTAGCCACATGTGGCTACTGAATACTTTAAATGTGGATGGTGCTTTTGAGAGGCTGAATGTTTTATTAAATTCTTATTTTGTTTCATTTTAATTAAATAGCTACATATGATTTGTGGCCTCCATATTGGACAATGCAGGTCTGTACAGTGTGACAACCTGGCCTCAGATGTGTTGAGAATTAGAGAAGAACATATGCACATGGGAAGTCAAGGAGTAGAGGAAAATGGTGTACTTGGTAGTCCTCAGAGAATGGTGGTGCCCAGAGAGCCAGGATTTAATGAGAGTCACATCCATAAGACAGTGGTAAGACATGATGAAGAAAGAAAAGACCCCAGGGAACATTTGCCAGAGCAAGTGTGACTCAGAGTCTTGAGAAAAAGTTGGAAATCACCAACAGACAATTCAGAAGCTTCCCATTTTTAGAAACAGAGTGGGTGTGGTCTTGTGTCATCATTGGGTGTGCTATACTTGGTAATTCGTGAAGAAATGTGAAGTCAAAATGGCACAAATTACAGTTCTGTGTCTGTTTTCTTATTTGTTTGTTTGTTTGTTTTTTAGTTCTCAGGAAATTTGAAAAAGTAGGCTTTGGTCTACAGGTCTGGCTACATCGATGCACCACAAATGAATAGCAATAAGCATCTTTGCTTTTCTTCTCTCTCCTTTATAACGAGTTTCCTGGATGCCTTCTCTGCTCTAGTCCTGGCCAAAGCTCAAGGTTAAAATGTTTGTTCACCAAAAGCACTCCTCATGACCCTCTCTGGTCCAGATTAATTTTTATAAGCATCTGTTCCAAAAGCACACAGAGAAATTGGAAAAGGCATGAAGCTATTGGAACTTGTCACAGTATTCAGCACAAAGGCCACAGCATTCAGGAAAACCAATTTTTCATATGTGTTGACACACAACTTCACTTATTGTGCTTTGGTGATGACATTGTTGGCTAACCTCACCCATGAATTCTAGCAAGTCAGACGAAACCACCAGAGTCCTCTGTCATTTCCAATTGTGCCAGCTGCAGTGGTATTGGGTTTGTCTTCATGCTATTACCTAATGCTGAGGAGAGGGACCTGCAGAGCCTCACTGATTTTCTGCTGCCATCAAAAATAGGGTTTTTGATTCCACTAAGGGAGTTGGGGTGAGAAATGCTCTGACCTGCTGCCTGTGCTCGGTAGGTGATGAATTGATTGAGGCTGCTGAATGCATTCTGCACTATATAATAGAGTTATAAATTAAGCTTTACCTGTGTACCTTCTCACAAGTCTTCATTGAGATGCCTTTAGAAAGGAAAATAAAAATGTTTAAAAAAGCAATGGGTTATTCCTATCTTTTCTTTTTATTCTTCCATTCTTTCTCTGCATTAATTTTATTGTAGGAATTGTTGATTATTTGCTGATTACATATTAATTCCAAGTTACCAAGACACGGTGCCTGTGTGCTATTAACTTAGCATGCTCGTTCTGTTAATGAAGTCCTTATCCTATCCCTTAGAGCAACATCCCAAAGAGAGGTTGTCTTGTAACCAGGGGTAGACATGCCATACAACAGGCTGGAGAGTTGACAATCTACCCACTGAGCTCTGGTTCTGTCTGCCCCATGGGTAATTCAATTAAATATTTTTGAGCTTTATTCTCCTTATGTGTAAATGGGAAATAAAAATGTCTGCCCTGCCTACATTCCAGGTTGGTGGGAGGATTGAATAAGAAAATACTTACAGAAGTGCTTTATAAAAATCTTACCATCCTTGAAAGATATTAAATTTGTATTCATCATTTTATCTCCACTGATTTCCAGAAAGAGTTTTAGTTCAGTTACAACAGAAGGTTCATAGGCAGTTGGACCATTAAAGGAAAGATAAAAGAACATGAGTCATATAATGAAAATAGCAGATAATTGCTCCAGAAAAGCCTATGTTAAAAATAGTTCTATCAGTTGAACACTAAATTTAGCTTTTAACTTCCTGGCAGCTAAGGTAGAACACAAAACACCATTAGGCACATGACTCTCCTTAATTTACAAAATGAAACATGTTGACTTATTTGGAGAGGAGTATTTTGGTTGAAATTGTTTTCTGGGCACACACCTGTCTACACTTTCCAGTTGCCCTTGCAACTAGATGTGAGCCTGGCTCACAAAACCTTCCCCATGTGCTCCTTCATGCTTCCCCACGTGCTAGCTTGATGCATGGCAAGCAAGGAAAGTAATGGCAAGCAAGGAAGGTAGAAGTTAGAAGGAGCCGGAGTACCTAAATCTCTACTTGGAGCTCGACCAATTAGAAATATCCACTTTCTACTTTACATGAGTGAGAAAGAAACCTCTATCATGTTTCAGCTGTTTTACAGTTTGCACACTATAAAAATTAAGGTTTTTCTAATGTGGAAGTTTATTGGATAACATAATATACAGAGTATTTTTGGTGGCAGTGGGGTGTTGCTTCACGTATTCGTGCATCATCCTTGTTCAGGGGCCATGCTAACCTTCTCTGTATTGTTTCAGTTTTAGTATATGTGCTGCCAAAGTGATCACCAGAGTTTTTAACTATAATTTTTATCTAATTTTTAAATCTTTATGGACTGTCTCATGTTCTGTCAGAGAGAAGCAAAATCTAACAGTTCTAAGGAAAGGGAATGAAACAAGGATGGATGATTTTAGCTATGTGTTTGATTCCTGGGGTAGAAAGAAAAGAAGCGAGATGAGAATATTTCTAGAACATGAGACACATCCGGGAAGTCCTATCCACTTGGGTAACTTGATAGTGAAAATACAAGGGGCAACAAGAACACAGGAGAAGACTGTTCCTTAATGAATTGGGAGGAATCCTGAGAGTTTAGAAAAAAAGACAAATAATGGAAAGATAGGAAAGGACTAAATCTGATTTTCTTGATCCCTTTAGAGCTGAACCTGCCTGGCAGGGTGTCAGACCCTCAGCTTTGACCAGTTGGAGCAAAGAGCATTGTTGATAGGCCCTGCTGTAGAATCTGCCTGCAGCCATTTTGGAATGATATAAAGACAATCAAGCATGAGGATATCACACATTCTGTGGGTTTATTCATTTCATTACACCTCAAGCACAATTCTGAGACTTGCACAATTGCCTCCTGAATTTCTCTGGTCCTTTGAGATGAAGGTAGCACAAGTGCATCGTGTTTACATTTCATTCACCCTGAGACAAGTTTGTTCTGAGAACCCTCCCTGACATCTCTGGGGACTTCCTGCTCAGAATTGTACCATGCCTTTCTCACACTGAACTGCTTTTGGCCTTTCCTACTTTGACTATAAACACCCCACCTTAAAATGTGGTTTAAGAGATTTCAAAATCACAGGATTTAGCAGGACATGGGCAAATGGCAGCATGGAGTAGACAGGTAGGGCCAGGCACTGGCTCTGGGCGCATCCCCTGGGCCAGAACAGATGCTCCAGTAGATGACACAGACAGTTGTTGGCAAAGGCAGGTAAGGACCCAATCCAGTGAGTCCAGCAGTCTAGGCAAACTATAGTCCCAGGCCAAATAGACAGCAGGGCAACCAGGATCAAAGAACAGAATATCCTGCCATGTAGAAGTCAACAGTGAGGAATTACAAAAAAAAAAAAAACACCCACAGAGCCAGACTCTAGAAGAAATTCAATATATGGCAGGTCTTTCCAACATCCCATTTCCCTTGGCCCATAACTTCTCAGCATTCCTATCAAATCAGCAAGCTACAGCCACCCTTCCTTAGACAATAGCTGGCTTTTGAAGAATCTAAGAAAATGTAAAATATGGTTGACATCAAAATAATATGAATATCCAGAGACCATGTCACTTCTCTAAGCATTGTAAGTGCTACAGGAAAGTTTGAGTAACAGGCATTTTACAATTCCATGAATAATACAAGTTTCCTTCCCTTCAAGCTGACATACGGCTTTTGGACACCATCAGTTGAAAGAAAATGAAATTCACAAGTTATTTTTCTAGTACTTCTACCCAGGTAACTTTTTTTGTTCTAAAGAAGAGGATCAAGGCATCATTTAAAATCTCTTGAAAGTGAATAAAATACAAAGTGGGGGATGGAAAATGATATGTTTGCACTCTTCTATGTGAGTTTATGTCTTTGCAAATCTTATCACCCTCATTTCCTACCACAACTAAAAGGAAGGTAGAAAGAATGTGTGTTATTCGAAGTTTAATCGCCTTTAGGAAATACAGGAATTAGAATCAAGATGTGAGGGACCATGTGGTTCAACCTCTACTCACTGAACACGTGAGAGCTGTCAACTGGGCTCTTACTCTTTCAAGTCCTCTGCAGAGAGTATCTCATTTAATCCTCACAACAACCCTATTATCCCTATGTTAGGAATGAAGAAAACTGAAGCCCCAAGAGGTGAAGTGAATTGCAGTCACATGTAAGTGGCAAAACTGGAATTCCAACGCTAAGTGATTGTGACTTGTTTGTACCGTCATACAATAAACGTAAGCATTACTTACTTCATTCCTAAATGTTACCACTGAGAGTTACATGGTATGTAATATTTCATTCGGAAATATGTGTGAAACATTTGCTACACAATTGAAAGACCCAATTAGGCATCACCAGTGTGATTAAAGGAGATGGATTTGACCTACTGTCTGACAACTCTTCAGATCCCAATAAGCAAATTGCATATTTAAAAAAAAGAGAGAGAGAGAGATAAAGGGGTCTAATGTCAGAATCTCAGCATTTCTAAGATGATGTCCTCACTGACTGGGCTATAAATCACTGCCTTTACAGTTCTGTGTTGCCGGACAGCTGCCGAGGGCAATTTTTCCTTTTACAGCTCTATCTGTACCTGCAGCCTGTGGGCCCAGCGCTCGTGACAGATGGACTGGGCTCCACTGAAATCGCCTGGTGCATCCTTCTTCTCTAGGTGTCCATACTGTGTTTGGAAATAGTGTTGGCTCAAGGGCCTACCTTTAGCCCTACCTGCACATTTGCCATTGAATTATTCCATTCTGTGTGCGTAGAGTCTGCTAAAAATGGACAGACTTCATTTTTTCTTGATAGTATGCCTGCAAAGCTCAGTTTCTTTGTAAAACACCGCCATTAGATTCTCTATGTTCATGCAAGCTCTGGGCTACAATCTCTTCTCCCATCAGTAATCCATGTTTTTCCAACTGGTAATTTCAAAATAAGTGGTCTGGCCTTTGAAAGCTTTAAAGTTAAAAAAGAAAAAAATCCTGAGGTTGAATTGACCAGTTTCACATGGGTTTACTCCAGATCATCAATCAGTAATTTGAAAAGAACACCGCCCCCCCAAACATTCTGAGCAGTTTCACTCTCTAACATACGGACTTTGTAAGGCTGACTCTCCTAATGCACCCGAGCATTCGAAGTCTTTGTGTTCTTAGCACCAGAACGAAACTGCCACGTTTCCATTCATTCTGGAGTCGGAGCTGTCATAATCTGCTGATACGTGGTGTTTCTGAATGTCCTGTCAAAATGTTTGCTATGTCTATCAAAATATACCACATTTATCTGTGGCATTGGACATGAGCAGCACTGAAATCTTTCAGACAAATGGGGTTTTTAGCAAATGTATATTTGGTTGAATAGCAGACATATAAAGATTAGAATGAGAAAAGTCTGGAGCAGAGCGTGCCTTTGCTACTGAATATGATAGATTCTATTATAAAGAAATGATTGATACTATTGGGACATTAATTTATCCGCACAGGTAAAATCTAACATGTTATACAAAACACAGTACAGCAGTTTTTCAGTGGTTAGCAACTTTCTTTTTGGATAGCTAAAGATTAAAACTCTAATACAGGATATTAGAGTTGTTAGATTTCATCATACTTTGTTAATTTCAAGGTAATATTCCAAAATATTGCGTGTCTGTTTCAAATTAATGTGAACACTTCCAAGCACCCCGGGAGGACCTTCTGAATCCCCGAGATCGTAACTTAGAAAACATAATGAAGCTGGAAGAATGGAGGCGCATGCCTACCTACATTCCACAGCTCAGAAGAGCGCTTCTTCCAGTCCGCACGAGAAACTAAAGTCATTCTGGTGTGTGCTCTTTATGGCACATAGCTGCAGAATCCCCAACTAATTAACTATGATAGAAAAAAAATATTCACTTATAGTTCAAATTCCTAGGGTTTGTTTTATATGTAGAATTAAAATGAAAATTTTAAATTTTGTTTTCATTGGCATTGCTCCAATATTTAGAAAAAGAGTGGGAGACGGGTCCCTCACATGGCATCTCCAGACAGTGAAGTGTCAAATCAGCTTTGAAAAGGAGCTGGGTCGCTTGGGGGAGGCAGGGGGCATTTCTGCAAACTGGAGGCACATGGTTGCGTTTCCGGAGTTCTGCTTCCCTGTTACAAGCAAGGACGGTTATTGCTGGGAGTCAGTCACCTTAGAGATCTGGCTTTTCCCACTCATAACCATAACTTTTGGTTGATCCCTGAGAAGAACTGTGTCCAAGAATTAATTTTCCTTCCTCCATGTTAATGGTATTCAACAGCAGCAATTTCATACTAAATAATATAATTTGGCTGGGAGAATGGAGGGATAAAGTTACTCTGGTGTTAAATGCAAGCCTGACCAATTCTTTACAGTTCCCTGTTTTGTTTGTTTGTTTTGTTTTTAAGACTAATACCTTTATTTATATTTCTTTTTTATTAATTTATTTTTTATTTAAGTATAATTGGTATCTAATCTTATATTAGTTCTATTAATTTCAGATGTACAAAGTGATTCGACATTTTTATACCTTATAATGTGATCACCCCACTAAATCTAGTAATCATCGGTCACCATGTGAACTTATTTTTAACCATTAAATATAGAAACAATGTTAAGAGAAAAACCTCCCTGTGTCACTCTAGTCTCCTTCAGGAGCAACCCCAAGTCTCCAGTAAGTAAGACGGACGCGTACCTCGAAGGCCCTCTGTATTTTGACAAAGTCTCCTGCACTGAGTTGGTTTTCAAGCAGGGCCATGCCGTGGTCTTCCCCTTCCGTCCTCTCTGGCCCAGGCTGGGACCCCTGATTCAACCCAGGTGCAGCACTCCGGCGTCTCATCCTGTCTTCACCTCTTTTCAGAAGACTTCAACTATTTCTGTGGGTTTTTTCCCTTCAACAGGTGTCTTTGAAAAGAAACCCAACTGAGCAATAGAATTCCAAATAAAAGTGCATTTCCCAGCAGAGCATGCAAGACGAGAGGGAGAGAATGAAAGCCCTCAACCCCACACTCCCTTTACCCCACAGTTTATTTTCAAAGTCCACAGTCTAATCGTTTTAAAACACCCTCTCCTTACCCTCTGTTGAACCTGACTTGGTTGATAATGGGTAAAGCTTCCCCCATGTTTATAGCAACCGACACTGAGGGCAGCTTCTAATCCTCATTTCAAATGCATTAGAAAAGCAACTCCAACCCTCATTGGCTAACCTTGCTTCTATTAACATGTTGTGGTTTTCAACTCCATTTTCTTGTCTGGAGACATTAGATGGGGCAGCGGCAAGGTTTCTGTCGGAGCGAAGCCTCCCCTCGGAAGGCCACCTTCTCAGCAGCATGGAGTTGCTGTTTCATCTGTTCCTGCTGCTTTTGTATGTTTCCTGGCAACCCACACAGAGCCAACTGCAACTTTCCCTGTTCTCCTCCCCCAGCCCCCAACCCATAACTGACCTGCAGGCTCCAACATATAATGTAAATGCTGAGGTTTTTTAAAAGGAGAATTCAGCCCACTCGTTTTTCATTAAATTTTATCGCAGTGTTATTTAAAGACAACTTTTATCTTTTCTAAGAAGCATGTCATCTATTATGAAATGACATGATTAGCCAAAGAAAATAGCATGACATTCCATTCAGGAATTATGTTTTGCACATAGGAAATGCTTTTTTCTTATTAAATAAGAATCCATTCTTTATATTCTCTTTGTCTTGGTTTCTGGACATATAAAATGGGGATGGTTTGAAAGAATTTTCAATTCACTGGAAAGAGGAAAAACACAGCAAAATATAATATGATAAACCTTATGATAAAACTACTTATAATTCCATCACTGGTTCAGCTACTATTAATGAAAAGGAGGAAGAAAGAAGAAAAGTTAACATTTTTTTTTTTTTTTTTTTAGTATTTACCATGTGCCAGGCACTACAATAAGCACTTAACATTCCTTATCTTTTCTAAGCTTCGCAACAACCCTACAGGCAGATGAGATCACTATCCCCACTTTATCAATGAAGCAGATGCCAAGGGCCACAGGGTTGGTGTGGTGTGGATACAGGAGCCTGCCTGCTCCCTCTTCCAGCACCTGCGCTACAGATGAGGCCTTCTCCACACCTTATTTTCATCTCTGTAAAACTGAAAAGTTGTCACTAAATATTCTCTAGGTCCTTTCCACTCTGTCATCCTGTGAGCTGGTGTTCACAAGGCACATGGTGACATGCAGTTCATTTCCTACAACAGAGAAGGAAGCATCCTATAGACATTCCTGTACCAGTTTTAGAAAAATGAATGAAATTTCATTTATGCTTTCATTAATTCATCTAGCCTCTTTCTATCATTCATTCCAACAATTATGTATTAAAAACCTATTCTATGTCAAGTCCTGAATTGGACCTCGGACCTACCCCAAGGGGTTTACTGTTTTTTTCAGAGCAATTCCTTGTCTGATTCATCTTTCAGGCCAGTCCCAACCTCTTACTGCTTATAGCGCTGTGTTGAGGATTCTGAAGTCATTTCCAGGCTCAGAGGAAAAGAGTGGCATTATAGATTATAGATTATAGGTGTGTATCACAGGCACAGAAAGGCAAAAGGGACATGTCTACCACAAAGTTCCTTGTTTTGGTTTAGCCCTTCATGTAAGTTAGGAAACCATTTTTAAGCCCTAATATTATAAATTCCCCTAAGTTATCTCACGTAAGAACAAAATTTGTCTTATACCATCCTCACGTGTAAATTAATAATAGTTTAGATTGGTTGAATCTGTCCCGTAAATGTTTGCAAAATGTTTTGTAGTGGTATTCTGGAGAGCTGGGCTTTGCTCAGGGAGAGACACTAACGAGGGAAGCTGCAGGAGAGGTAGGTATTCACTGGCTAATGATGCAAAATTCTCTAGTTATTCTTTCCTTTTTTAAAGATTTTTTATTGATTTTTTGAGAGAGAGGAAGGGAGAGGGAGAGAGAGAGAGAGAGAAACATCGATGTGAGAGCGAAACATTAATTGGCTGCCTCCTGCATGTCCCCAGTACCGTACAACCTGGGCTTGTGCCCTGACCAGGAATTGAACCAGCAACCTTTGGGTGCACGGGATGATGCCCAACCAACTCAGCCACACCATCAGGGCCTGTCTAATTATTCTAAGACTGTCAAACTTCCTGGCCTATTTAGCCCTCACAAAGATGAAACTCTAAATGTTTTCATTAGTCAAAACAGGAAAATGGAATGAGCAGCTTACAAATTACTGTAGAAGTTAATCAGTTGACACCATTTTCTCTCTGTAAAATTATGGCATTAAAAATAGTTCTTGATCGTAAAGTTGTAAACAGCTTTAAACTACTTTGTAACTGTGCGGTTAATTTTCAGGTTAAATTTCCACAACCCTGTAAAATCCATAACTAGCCTCTTGAGCCTCAGCTGAAATATATCTGCTTGCTTGTCATGAAGCAGTGACGATTTCGTGAATAGCTGCCACATGCCTACGAGGCTCTTCGGGGAATGGTGTGGAGAGGAAGACGATCTGTGCTCTCAAGGAGTGCACTCAGTGGGAAGAGGAAGCTACAAACAAACCAAGGGTTGCTCCCATCTCTTTCAGGGACAGGCTGACGCTCACTAGCATGCTGGAGAGCTAAGCACCCGAGAGAACAAAGCAGCTGATACATCTGCTCTCCTTTGCTTCCTTTGGAACGGTCGGACTGACTCACCCTCCTCACTGAACAGACACTTCCTATGTGTCATCTCATCTCCCCAGTGACCCCCAAAACCTTGCTCTCTTTTTCCCCAGTAACTGATCCGACATAAATGCAGGCCTAGTCTTTCTTCTAATTCCCCTTCCCTGTGTTTCCTCTCCCCTCACAGTGAGCCTGTTCTTACTGACATTCTTAACCTGTGTCTGGAATTCTCCCAAACACCTCCTCACTTTCACTCAAACCAGCTTCCCCTTGTCAACCCCATTTCAAGTTGAGGCTGCTTCTTGTCCCAGTTCCTGTCCCTTGGGGCCAGTAGGAGGGTGGCTTCCTATGGTCTCCTTGCTTCTTTTTTTTTTTTTTAATTCTTTTTTTCTTTATTGACTTTAGAGAGGGAGGAAAGGAGAGGGAGAGAGAGATAGAAACATCGATGAGAGAGAACATCAATTGGCTGCCTCCTGCATGCCCCCCACTGGGGATCGGGCCCACAACCTGGGCATGTGCCCTGACCAGGAATCAAACCGGCAACCTCTTGATGCATGGGTTGACACTCAACCACTGAGCCACACTGGCTAGGCTCCTTGCTTCTTGATCACGGGCCTTCCCAACATGGGCCAGGTGGACAAACTTTCCAGGGCTCATTTTATTTATTTATTTATTTATTTATTTATTTATTTATTTATTTATTTATTTATTTATTTGTAGTATAACTGTTTTTTTAATTAATTTATTTTTGTTACCGATGTTTCTCCTTTTCCCCCATTGACATCCTCCTCAGGATCCTGCCCCCCCCCCCCCAGCATTGTTGTCTATGTCCAGGGCTCATTTTAAGCACAACCTCCTACAGAGCCCAAAGAAAGACAGCACCAACCTGCCTTTGGCAGCTCCTAAGCCCTCAATAAATATTAGTTTCTTTCCTTCCTTGTTCCTGATCCTCCCGGTTCAAATTAATTATTCCTTCCACTCTGCAACCACAGCATTTTGTTTGTACTTTAACTGCAGCACTTTTTCTTTCTGCCTTGCAATGTAATTAGTTGCCTGTGTGTCTCTCTCTCTGACTACATTAACTCCCTAAGAACGAGGACGACACCTCGCTGATGCCTCTGGCCTGTCGCTGCCCAGTGCAGAGCTTGCGTCAACCACACAACATACAGCAGTGTGAACTCATTTGTAAAACAAGATGGGTGGAAAGTGAAATTCAACTATCGCTTTGAGTTTGCAGGGTAGGGATCTGAGAACGGGCAACATCGAGGCAGAAACAGAGGCAGGATTCCGTGAAAAAAGAAAATGAGGGAAACAGAATTTGAGATTGCATCTCCAAGGCATTTTTATTTATTTATTTATTTATTTATTTATTTATTTATCCTCACCCAAGGACATTTTTGCATTTATCTTCAGATAGAGAGGGAGGAAGAAAGGAAGGAAGAGAGAGAGAAACATCGATGTGAAAGAGACACATCGAGTGGTTGCCATCCACACGACCCCAACCAGGGCCGGGGACAAACTGCAACCGAGGTACGTTCCCTTAGCGGGAACCGAACCCAGGTCTCTCTGGTCCGCGGACCAACGCTCCAACCGCTGAGCCAAACCGGCCAGGGCCTCAAAGCACTTTTAATACACCATTCAAGCACTCTTGAAACAAACCGTTTTATTTTTTATGTTATATACATACAAGTTCCACGTAAGCGGAAAGCATGTGTTGAGGTCCGACTCTGGCCAGGCGCTGCTCTGGCACCGGGAAAGCAAAGATGAATGATTGCGATACAGCTCTGTGTGTTGCTCAGAGACACATGTAACAGCAAATGGTATTTTAAATTAATCTTATCTTTTGAGAAAGCAGGTCCCCTGCTAAATCTTAGGCAACACAGTGTTTGCCTTTTTTTGATCTGCTGAACAATGTCCAAAGTAACAAAACTATTATCCTAACAGCATTTCTCAGATTGTTTATGTATTCAAACACTGAGAATTTATGAAATAATTTGTGAATTTATTTTATGAAACTAAAATAATTAAATGTGTAATTCCACAATACATTTCTTGTCATTGTACTTTAAGTTCTAGTGTAAGCAAGGAGTGGTGGGAAAATTTAAAAATATATGGAAGTGGAATGTGAAATTGAGAAAATACCAAACATTGACTTAATAATTTTAAAAAGGCCATTGTGGTTTTATCAGTAGACACATAAGATCCACTGAACTGAATATTGAGAATCAGTGCTTTAAAAATATCTCAAGTTCAGACTTTTAACACAAATTCTGGTGGGTCTTTCCAACCGTTAATCACTTTTGCGCCCCTCTTTGCTTTAACAAATTCTTCTCTTTGAAATCCAAGGTCCATGTTCAAGGTCGTGTGTGGGCTTGTTGGTTGTCAGCAAGGCTTTCACCAGGGAGCCACTTTCTGGGCAATTACTCTGAACTAGGTTACCAGATTCCTTTATGGTGCCTCTCGGAGAGGACGCTGTGTTTTATTCTACTTGGGGCTTTAAAACAGTTTGTCAAAGTCACCTTGATATTGAATACTTGCATCCATGTATAGAACCACTAAAAAACAGTCATAAAATCATTGCATGAAAGGAGTCACTGAAAATCCAGTAAACATTTATTGATTTCCTCTTTGAAGAGAGAAAGAAAGCAGCTAGGTTGGAAAGTAACCATTATTGAGTCCCTAGTATATCCCAAATACTGTGTTAGTCACTTTCACAAATGTTATTTTATTAAACCTCATGATATACCTGCAAGATACTTAATATTGTCCCCTTTTATATACTGACGATGGAACTAAACAAGATTAAGTATAATATAATGTAATATAATATAATATAATTAATATAATATAATATAATATTGTCATGCTATGGTCTCCGCTAGACTTTACATCAACTTTTTGTCATTTAATTCTCTTTGAAAACTTATAACGTAGACACTATTATGGCCAACATTTTATAAATAAAGAAACTGAGGCTTAGATTAAGTAATTTGTCCAGTATCACCTAGCAAAGAAGTAGCAAAGCTGGAATTCAGAACTCAGATTCTTCGATGTGCTCCAGAGTGTAAAACCCTGTACAGAATAGTCTGCAAAATACCATTGTTAATTCGAATCCAGTTTGGAGCCGTGTGAAAAGTGAGGAAACAATAAAGCATAGTCCAGGTAACAAAGTCAAAGGAGCTCAAGTTTTGGATCTCTCACTTTCAACCCTATAGTTGACTCATTTCTCAAAATGAAGATAGTAATATTGTTTATCTCATAAAATGGTTTTAGGGTTAAAATGAGATAACAGTGAAAACTGACTGTAAATGGTAAGAACATTACGTGCATGAATCAGCATTAATATTAGTACGCAGTCAGAGGATTGGAATATTGTAATTGTAAAACAGAATGAAGCAAAATTATCCATGTCATAATACTACATATCAAGGCCAAGAGTCTATAATCATTTGTATTGCTTCTAGGGTGTTCTAATGTCTACATCCATCCCATATCAATATTTTCAAGTTTGATTATTAATATAAAGTGTGTGTATGTGTGGTTTTTAACACTTTGAGAAAACATTTTCTGCCCGAGAATGAGTCAGAGCTAATAGTAACTACAGCAGTCTCTTCTAAGAAGAACTGGAGTGTCTGGTACTGTCCAAATCTAATTTTAATGACATTAGAAATGGCTCTTTCTCATAACCAAAACAGTGTAACTACTATCTGTCATAAAGTGACTCTCTTAGACAGTCTGAGTGCCCTAACCCTCAGAATGAGATGTTTTGTTTATAAAGTTTATAAAACTCTATCCTAGAAAGGAAGTGGATTTTAATTCAATATGGACTCTCTGAACGGGTTAACCTCTAGGGAAGATTATACATATACATATACATATACATATACATATACATAAACATATACATATACATATACATAAAGACAGAGGGGAGACTGAGAGAGGGAGAAAAGAGGATATGTGTAAGAGTATAGCTTCTCAGACAAGTTGCCTAATGAACAAAGGAGGATGGACAGGGCGTAGTCATGGAGTGTTGGATGAGCACTGATCACTGATTGGTTGGCAAAGGTGTAATTTGGAGATGATATCCCCAGAAGGGAAAAATATGAGATAAGAGCTGTAAGGTCAGAATCAGGAGATCTGGATTTGAATGCAGTCCCCACCACATCTATATAACTCTGGATACTTACCTTCTCTGGTTTCAGTTGTACATGGAGATAATTCCTACATGCCCTCTTCAGATGCTTGCTTTGAGGCTCGAATGAGATCATGTATGTGAAAACATTTGCTATCCAGAAAGGGCTATGTAAATATCTATCGGTTGGCTCATTCATTCATTTTACAACATTTTTATGTGATTTAACCTGTGCAGGCGTCACCATGGTGATGCCAATGATGATCACTCATGGGTTTTAACAGTAAAGGGATAAATTTTTTAAAAAATGAATCATATAGGTAAAATATGTTATAGATAAAGTACTATGTGGGTTCAGTTAAACAAGAGATTGCTTCAGCGTGGCTGAGGGAGTGTGGTGGGTGGGGCGGAGATGGCTTTGGAAGAGGGGACATTAGACTTGGTATTATGGCCTGAATTGTGTCCCAGAAGGTCTTTGTTGAAGTCTTAACCCTTGGTACCTCAAAATACGACCTTATTTGGAACAGGGCACTGCAGAGGTGTTAGTTGAGATAAGGTCATACTGGAGTAAGGTGAGCCCCTAATCCAATGCGAGTATGTCCTTATCAGAAGGGGAAAGTCGTACATAACTGCATACACACTCACGGATGCCACGTGAGGAAGGGAGTCCAGCTGCCACAAGCCAAGGAACTACCAAAACCTATGAGTGAGACCAAGCCTTCCCTAGTACCTCCAGCCTCCAGAACGCGAGATAATACCTTTTTGTTTAAGCCACTCAGTTTGTGGTACTTTGTACGGCAGCCCTTGAAAACGAATATCATTGATTATATAGATATACAAGAGAGTTTATGTATAGAAATGTATGTTATTAATATGTTTATTATTATCAAACACCTAGCACAGTGCTTGGCACATTATATGCAACAAATAAATAAATATTTATTGAATGAATGTTTTTTTTCATTGTTTTTTTTTTATCCTCACTCGAGGACATTTTTGCATTTATCTTCAGATAGAGAGGGAGGGAGAGAGGGAGGAAGAGAGAGAAAGAAACATCGATGTGAGAGAAACACATCGACTGGTCGCCACCCACACGATCCCAACAAGGGCCGGGGACAAACTGCAACCAAGGCACGTGCCCTTAGCGGGAACTGAACCCGGGGCTCTCTGGACCATGGGCTGACGCTCTAACCACTGAGCCAAACTGGCCAGGGCTATTGAATGAATGTTTTAATAAATAAAAAAGATGTCACAGAAAGAGGAATGAATTGGCATCAAACACATATATATATTATGTGTTTCATACTTGTGCCCTTGGGCCAATCCAGTACTTATCTCACACACACACACACACACACACACACACACACACACACACACACACAGAGAGAGAGAGAGAGAAGCAGAAAAATTTGCACTCCTCTGAAAAATGCTGCCATTTCACCTTTCTTTACTCTAAGAAAGTCTGTCTAGGAAAGCAAAGAAATTTTAAAAAATAAAAGGCAATAAAAAGGAATTCACAAACGTAAAAATCAAAGTTCTAAGACAAATGCACTCTAAAAGATGGAAAGCTGTGGTCCCGAGAGAAAGCACAGCCACCATAAATATTTCTCACAGGACGCTGTGCTCCCCATCGGGCGCTCCGATGAAAAGCCCTGAAGACCGAGGGCCTCTGTTTCTCCAGGGCCAGAGCAGCAACAGTCAAATTACCACCCGAAGTGCACTCCTAAATCAAGCTGTTAAGTGTGCTCATAGAGAAGGCGTCTTGCAAAATGCAGATGGAGCTTTCGCAATCACTGCTGAGACCAAATGCTGTCAGAGAAAATGGGTCTTAATTTACTAAACATATTTTGGTTTTGCAATTTTCAAGATAAATTCTTGCCAATGTCTGAAAAAAAAAAAAAAAAAAAAAACCCACGAGGTCCTTTAAAGGCAAGCTTTTAAAATGCAGTCTGGAAAGAGGTAGGGAGTCTACAGACGGTGGGCTGCTGATTACCGTGTTCATGTCCACTCCAGATACGTGTGTGTGTGGAGAGGGGGGCCGTCAGCGCAGGGAGACGAGCTCATCCACCTACTGGGAAAATATAGTGATGGTCGTGGTCCGGCTCACGAATTTACCCAGTGGGATGCTAAATTTAGGGACGTGAGTCAGGGTTTCAACAAAGGAGATAATGATACAAATCTATGACAACAACCAGCTGCTTGACCTTGGGGGAAGTTATTCAACTTCTCTGGTTTCAGAATCTTCATCTAAAAAATTAAATCACATGATTTTTAAAGTCCCTTCCAATACTTAATTTTAAAAAGAGGGGAAAGGAAAATAGAAGAATGCCATGACAGAAAAAGATGTTACGCGCCAGGCAGTATTATTGTAGTCATACGTGTAGCACCTGGAACATGAACGTGGGCATTGCCAATAATTTTTAATGGTGAAGACTGAAATCATCACACGATCAGCGAATGGATCTGCAGCGTGCTGAGGGAGCCCTACACCCCCTGCTTCTCCTGGGGGATTACCAGTGGGGATTTTGGTACTTGGCAAGTGAATTCTCTCAAAGAATACAATGTAAATATGTTTGTTTATTCACTCCTTCATTAATTTCCTCGTATATTGATTGATACTATGGGCCAAACACAGTGCTGGGCACTGGTGATATAAAGTGACAAACACAGACTGTCCCCTGCCTCGTGAAGCTCACAGTCTAGCAGGGTGAGGTAGGCACAAGCCGAGGACGACCACCTAGTGCTCTGAGTGCAGTGATGAGGTGCATTCACGGAAGAACATACGGGGCTCCCGGAGCCAAAGTTGGAAGATGAGGAAAGATGTGATTGAAAGAAATCGTAGCTCTGATGGCACCTAGGTGATGATTAGGTATTTGCCAGATACAGTAGGAAGAAGAGGGTCTAACAGAGGACACAGCATGTCAAAGGTCTGGGGGGACCAAGTTGATGGTGGATTCTGGGGATAAAAGTAGTTCCGTCTGGGGGGCTCATGCAGCACCGTGGAGGAGGGACGGGGAGAGGGGCAGGGTCTGGCTGTCGATGGAAGCTGGTCTAGATATGACAGGTGCTGAGGAGCCGGTGTGCGTGCTGAGAACACAGGAGGTATGGAACCTGTGAAGCGGAAGATGTAACATGATGAGATGTGCGTTAATGGAAGATCACTGATGCCCAGTGGTTCTCATCTGGGTGGGACAACCTCACTCAGGGAAACCAGTGGCTCCGGGGTCAGCTTTTACACCTGGGAGTCACCCAGCACCCCTCCTCCCACCCAGGTGCCCAGGACCGTGCTCTCTCCAGGGTAGCCTGCACCTCATAATACTAGTTACTGGTTTCTCCATAATCATTTGCAACAAGGAAGTACAGGTGCTTGAACCATTGGAGTCCTTGGTTGGACTCCCATTTTCCTTAGGTCCAGCACAAATAACCTCCTTACAATTCTTGGAGTTAATGTGTCAAGAGTGATTCTATAAAAGGGGAAATGTCATGTATTTCTGAGGCTTATATGGGCAACTGAACCAACTATTAACCTTTTTCTTCTAGACATCTTGCAGTTTGGGTCTCCTGCACACATCTCTCCCGTGCCTCTTCTTGCTAACAAAACCCTCATTTCATGTAGAACCCTGTGTCCAACACCAGGCAAGGTTACCTGCTGTTTTCTCAGATACCTTACAGACAGAAATGGTCACATGACCCAATTCTGGCCAGTGAGACTACAGTGCAAGACTGTGGTGGGTCCTGGAAAGGCTTTTGCTTTATGTGGTGAAACAGAAAAGGTGCTCCCTTTCTCTTCATCCCGCCTGAATTTGGACATCATGACTGGAGTAGTGAGGGGAAGATGACAAATATCTCAGAAAGTCATTGCCTGAGCCAACATCATTAACTGCCCTTTTCTAGATTTCCTATTTTAAAAAATTCCTATTTTAAAAAATTCCTAACAAAACATGCAAGTTTTGTTACTTGCGACCTAATACTTCCCAACAGATACAATTAGGAAGATGATAACATTTGTCTTCTTAGAAAAATACTAGAGAATATGCAAGGTTTAAGCAATAAATGCAGTTCTATAATTGTTAGACCAGGTTTCTGAGACCCAGCTAAGTGGGGTGTCCAATCAAGAAGGGGCTACAGATGTTGCCGTGTTTTGTTCATGTTTTGTATTTAGGATGGAAGGAGGGAGACAAGATGGGGGCACCAGCGCAGATCAGGATTCTGACCATTAATCAAGGAAAAGCTACCCCTGAAGTCATTTTCCTGTTTCTGTGCCTTTTGAACACAGGGGGCAAAGGAACAGGTAAGGATTGTTCTTCCTCGTGCTTTCCTGTTACCTGGGAAGTATCTGTTGTGTGTGTTTTTCTCTGTTAAGGAGGAAAGAAAAAGCAAATAAACAAAAAAATCTAGCTGCCTTTTTTAGATGGTGATAGAATTGTAGGCATCCGTTTCTAAATTATAAGGAGATTCTGATCAGCCAGGGGAATTCTGCAGCTGATGACTGTGCCGACCAGCAGAAAGAAGAGCAAAGCATAATCACACTGGCCACACCTCCCTCCTCTCCCCTCCTTCATTTTGGTGGTAAATTATCTGCAAAAATGGGGGGGGGGGCAAAATATATTGGGGGAATTGAGAAATTAAGAGAATAAATGCAGTATTTTGGCATTAGTAAAATAAATGAATACCTAAATATTAATATTCCACAAACAGAGCTACTCAAAAGCTACCATTAAGCAATGTAGGTCAGGCTATTTTGGTTATAAAAACAAGCTCACTCAACCAAGTAAGGAGGATTTGTTATATAGTGCTATCAAAAAGAGAGAGGGAGGGCGGAGGGGGAAGGAGAAGGAGGGGGAGAGAGAGAGGGAGGGAGAGAGAGAGAGAGAGAGAGAGAGGGAGGGAGGGAGAGAGAGAGAGAGAGGGAGAGAGGGAGAGAGGCACTACTCTTGGAGAAGTAAGGAATTACAGCACTACCAAATTTGATGTAATACTAAAAAGTACTGGAAGGTTGTCCTGGAACACAACCAGGGCTGGGAATTGGATTATTTGATCTCAACAGCAGTCAATTGGATTTTCATCTAAATGTAACTTGAGAAACTCCCTCAAGCTGTTTCCTTTTTTGTTTCTGCACTACTTTTTCACTGCAAACTGACAATTGACTCTCAGAGCGATTTCCCCACCTCATCCTCACTCAGTTTCTGCTTCCTCCCAGTGTTTCATGGGCACCCCTTCTGCTTTATAGCTTCAGTGTTTTTTCAGCTTCCTCTCCTACTGCAACCAATCTTTAGAATTATCCAATTTAGAAGCTGGAGCAAAAGTCTGAAGTGGCCTGGCTCATCATGATTGAGCAAAGCCATGCTACGAACTGGCCATCTCAAAGGCCATCACCAGCAATTGTTTGCCCTTAGATAAGGTTTCTATTCCTGTTCCAATCGGTGTAGCTGGGAAGGGTCACGTAGAAACAGCCAAGATCCCTTTCCTTCGGCAAGGACCATGGGTGGGGCAGTTTCCCTGAGACAGGGAGACTGGAGGAAACCCTGACAGCTCATCTAGCACTTCGGAGGACAGGTGCCACCATCAAAACAGGAGCCAGATAAGAAACATGGTACTGCTATGCAGAAAGGAACTTTCTACCCATACTCACAAAACCAGACACTAGGATAATTATAGAATCAAATGAGATATTAAATACGTGTGTGAATATCTGATTCGATTTAGAAAGATGACTGCTATTTCCCTGCAGTGGTATCAAATGACTAGGTTTATTTTCTCAAAGACCTTAGTAACACATGCTTGAAAAAGCTTAGCACTTTTGCTTGGAATATAAATGTCAAACTGTCAAAATCATAAAAACTCTCAAAAACAATTTTTGGAAAAGGCTTAATAAAAAAGAAAAATGCATAAACATTTTAAAGAAAACAAATATAAATGCCAATCAAGAAAGTAGGTGAAATAGACCAGTATACAGCCATGCCCCCACCCCACAGAAATCTTAGCTCACTTTGGAATTTAATCTATATAATTTCTTCCTTTTCAAATTCCATTTAGGATAATGTCTCGTTGATAATGTGTAGCTATTTAGGCAATGTGCCCAGGTGAGGAGACATCTTTTCTGAAGCGCTATTCGCTCTCTTATTTAGCATCTTTACAAAACAGAAACAAGTATCTTAATTATTTAATGTGGAATGAATTATTTTAGTAATTTCTAAGGTAATGTTATTTAGAACCGTCCTCTAGAACATTACCTTTTTCCCCTAATTTATTTTTTTGTAGCTGAAAGGCATATATGCAAATTCATTTTTACATTTTTGTGTTTTTTTTCCATGGGTTTCATCCCTCCTTTTTTTAGTATCAATTTTAGCATCTATCTTAGATCTTCCTTAAGATGTCTGAAGGTTCAATAGTTTTGGATCTCATTCTCTTCCCTGATTCTTTTCTCTGTTGGTCTGCAAGGAAAAAAAATAATCCTGTTTTCATTTAACACCCTTATTCATGTCTTAATCTTCTCTAAAGATTTTCTTAACATGTATTTGATATTATTGAAGCAAAAGTAGTTTAATGGGTCTCTCCTTCAATATTTATGAAGTGCCTACAAAGTATTGAGCACTGTGCTGGCGGTCTTTCCTCTTCTGGTGTCCGAATGTTTTTCTGGACATGTTTTAGGAAGAGGGTGGCATTCTGTAACATTGTAATGTCAATAAAATTATTTAACAAGTATCATTTATTAGTCCTATTTATTTTTCAGCTAAAATAAACTATATTTCATCTTTCTTTAGGCCTACTTGGTAAGCTATAGCTTGGGAGGGAGAGGGATCAAAGTACACCACTGATTTGCCAAATTCAAAAATTAAAATCATTTTATATTCAGCCCAGCTCATGTGGCTCAGTGGTTGAGCATTGACCCATGCACCAAGAGGTTGCCAGTTTGATTCCCGGTCAGGGCACATGCCCAGGTTGTGGGACCAATCCCCAGTGGGGGGCATGCAGGAGGCGGCCAATCGATGTTCTTTTGCATCGATGTTTCTATCTCTCCCTCTCCCTTTCTCTCTCTCTGAAAATCAATAAAGAGGAAAAAAATTTTTTAATAACTTTATATTCAGAACCCAAATTATTGTAATGACTGACCTCATTAGTGATGTCAAAATCGCCTTTCAAAGACAATGAAATATTTCACATATGAATAAAATTCTAAATTCAGATTTTTATACTGTTAGTTCTAGGTTGTTCTGTCTCCCTTTACAATAAGTCTTAACAACAGATCCAAGACTCCCTCCTTGCAGTCTGTAATGGTTAGTTTTATGTGTCAGCTTGACTGGGAGAGGGGTACCCAGATAAGTGACCAAACATTATTCTGGGTGTTTCTGTGTGGGTACTTTGGGTGGGGTTAACATTTAAATCGGTAGACTGCGTAAAGCAGATTGCCTCTGTGACGTAGGTGGGCCTCTTCCAATCAGTTGAAGACCTGACTAGAACAAAAAGGCAGACCCTACCTTGAGTACGAGAGAATTCTTTTTTGCCTGATGGTCTTCGAATTGGGATATTGGCTTCTCTCCTGCCCCAGACTGGAACTGCACCATGGGCTCTCCAGGTTCTCAGGCTTTCAGACGCAGACTGGAACGAAGTGATCGCTGTCCTGCGTCTCCAGCTCGCCCACTCAACTTGCAGATTTTTGGACTTGTCAGCCTGTGTAATCACATGAGCCAATTCCTTTCGTTGACATCAATCTTTCTCCCCTCCCCCTTCTCTGCCGTGTGAGCACGCAGTGAGAAGGTGGCCAGTTACAATCCAGGAAGAGCCCTCCCCAGAACCTGACTATGCTCACACCCTGATCTCAGACGTTCAGCCTCCTGACCTGTGGGAAAATAAACTGTTATTGTGTAAGGCATGCTGTTTACGGTGTTTCCTTATAGCAGCCAAAAAGTAGACTAATACACATGAGTTCAGCCATCATTAATAACACTAGATTTTACTCAAAATTCATACTTATTCTATCACTTATCACAGTTAATTTGCATAGTTCACTGGATGATTGAAAATAATCACTGGACTCAATAGACATTATATCTTAATATGAAGCCCATAAATATTCTAGTTTAGTCAACATGAATATGCCATTTAGAACTTTCTTGGATCACAAAAGTGTATCCCCAGTGAACCTGCAAGTGGGCAGCGAGAGTGCCAAGACCGGGAGAGAGCAGTGGAGCTCATTGCCTGCCAGGGCTGCCTATGGCAGGGGGCAGCAAGAACGGAGGGGCACCGGTAGCTCTCTCCTGAATCTGTCCTCCCACGAAAAACACCGGGTGGTGATTTATCCCTAAGGCTCAGTCTTTTATTCCATAGGTCTTAGGGATTTTGGACTTCACAATCAGGCAAAATTATTTTAGACACTGAAAAATGAAATTTCAGGTTTGGAGAACAACAGTGGTTGATTCTTAATATCCCCCGTGTCCTCCTAAATAAAAACAATTAATTTCAACAAGGAGTGTAAGTTAAACCTCAGATGACATGTGCCTTCAGTAGTAGGAGACAGTGATCACTACAACCTTCAAATCACCTGTAATTAGAGAAGAAAAATTCCAACAGCACTCACACTTCTCTCCTGCTGCTGGCAAGCCTGAGTAAGGAGAGCAAGAAAGGAGAAGGCGAAGGGATTCTGTGAAAGGGGCAGAAGAGGTACAGAGGACGCAGGAAAAGCAAAGGTAAAACCATCCCTAGAAAGTGCAGCAGTAAAGGCCAAAATTCTGAAAGTAGGTAGTTACTGGCTAGTTAGATGACAGAACTAGTTACAGGAAGAGGCAAGACCAGAGTGGCAGCTTTCATGAAGCATGGCATCCAGAAAAGAAGGAGGCAGTGGAAGGAAAGATAGTAAGAAGGGGATATTAAGTAGTATCTGGTGGTAATAAAAAAGAGACAAGGCACAATGAGCTTTCTTTCCCCAACATCAACACAGTTCATTTCTGCTGCTGAAAATCCTCTCCTTCCAAAATACCCCAAGGAGCTAAATAAAACCATACCAGTACAACCCCAACCAAATAAAATATTCTCCAGTCAACATATGGCATATGAAAAAAGTAGCCTAAATCAGAAGTACTAAGAACAGAAAAGCACAAAAATAGGAAATTAGAGTTGATTGAATGCAGGAAAGAAAAAGAAAAGAGAAATTATACCAAAAATCAAGATTAAATTCAAAGGTGCTTGAGAGAGCAGATTTGGATAAAAATTTAATAGTCTTGAAGAAAAGTAAGAGAAAACAACCAAGAGAAGTGAAAATGAAATAAAGCAAGAAGTTAAAAAGGTCAGAGAAAGTTAAAACAGAAGACAGGCAAGGAGGGTCCAACATATGTTAACTGATGTCTCAGAAGGACAAAAACAACAGAACAGAATTAATACTTAAAACTGTAATCCAAGAAAACTTTTCAGGCATAAAGGAAGACTTCAATTTACACATAGAAAGGGCCCATCAAGTGCCAGGAAAACTGAGCTGCAATGAAAATTCTGGTACATATCCTAATAAAACTTCTGGATTCTAAAAATTAAAAAAAAAATAAAAAATCTCCACGGTTTCCAGGCAAAAAGATAAAACAGTGTAAAGGCAAGAGAATTAGACTGATATTGGACTACTCGACACAACATACAGGGTGAGGCAAACAGGTTTACAGTCGTGAGTATGCAAAACATAGAGTTTATTCTTATATCACTATTTATAAATTATTGCATTATTTTCCATACAAACTGTAAACCTACTTTTGCCCCACCCTGTACAAAACAAGTTAACAGTAAAGCTACATTTTCATGAAACTTAAGGAAAGAAAATGTGAACCAAGCATGATTTAAACACCCAAGATATCCTTTGAGTATCAAGACTATAGGAAAATTATGTTGAACATACAAGAACTCAGAACACTGTATAAATGTATAGTATAAAAGCTCCTAGAGGATGAGTTTCATCCAGCCTTGATGATTGAGAAAACTTAGGCAAAAGTACTAATCAGGAGCAATTGATATATTTAATTGTTGAGTTTAAACTGAAACAATGGTGGGCCCAGTGGTAGAAGGATAATGTGTAAATATCTGTTTCGATAAGGTAGAAAAACAAATAAAATGAGAGTTGGGAGAGAAAAAGGGAAATGTAGAAAAACAAAAAAACATTGACTCTCATTTACATAATAGGTGAAAGTTAAAAGTGCATGATTTAACCTGGCATTCCAGATAGTACAAGTTTAAGAAAAAAAAGAGATTAAAAATCCTATAAAATGTTAATCCAAAGCCACAACAAGGTTAAAAATACAAACTTTCTTAAATACCAAAGGAATTAAAAAAAAAAAAAAAGTGGACACACCAAAAAGGAAAATATACACCCAGAAATGATAACATATAACAGAATTAAGCCCAAACACAACAGTCATCTCAATAAATGTGAATGGATTTAACGCAAGGTCAAAAGACAAACTTTAAAAAGCATTACTAGACAAAAATGACATTTTATAATGTTAAAATCCACATTTCACATTTAGGATGTAACAGGTATGAATATCTATACAATAAATAACACAGTAACAACCTGTATAAAACAAATATTACTAGAGATGCAAGGGCAAACAGAGACACCCACTTCTAATAGACACTTTCACAAACAGCACAGCACAGGGCCAGTGAACAGCAAAAAACCTCACAAAACAAACAAACAAAATCTAAGGATATGTTTTGGATTTATATTGAATACTACATCCTAATGATAGAGAATATACAATCTTCTCAAGTATGCATGAAATATTCACATAGATATGCAAAATTCTGACCATATATTAGGACACAGAGAAAATACCAGGTAACTATAAAGTTATTAAAAACTACTTGCTAATTATAATGCAATAAAAATAGAAATTAATATAGTGCAACCAAAAAAGGTTCTTCCACTTGGAAATTAGAGATATACTAATAGACATAACTCAGGCAAAATAGAAAATAAAAACAAAAATTACAGAATTCCTGAAAATAATGATAAATACATCTGTGGAATACATCCTAAGCGGTAATCAGAGAAGATTTCATAGCATTAAATAACTATCAATAAAAATTAATTAAATTTCCATCTGAAAAAGCCTTGAATTGAAATTTAAAAATTAAAATTAAAGAGGTAGAGAACAGAAATAGTATATTAAATTAATGAGTAAAATCCTATAAAAGCAAAAATGTTGACAAAGGATGTGCTGGTTTAATGAAGAAAAGGGAAGAGTGTAGCCAGTGTGGCTCAGTGGATTGAGCATTGTCCCAAGGACTGAGAGGTCCTGGTTTGATTCCCCGTCAGGGCACACGCCCGGGTTTTGGGCTCGATCCCCAGTGTTGGGCATGCAGGGGGCAGCTGACTGATGTTTCTCTCTCACATTGATGTTTCTCTCTCTCTCCCTTCCTCTCTCTCTAAAAAATCAATAAAAACTTATTTTTTTAAAAAGGGAAGAAAAGTGCAAATATACAGAATAAAAAATAACAATAGAGAAATGGCTATTACTAGAGAAAAAAATTAAAACATAAAAGATTATTTCACTCACTTCAATGGAAATACATCTGAATACCTACAGGATATGGATACTTTCTTAGGAAAATACAGTTTAGCAAAATGACTCCCGTACAAAGTTTAAAAAGCCAATTTGCATAAAAGAAAGTTATCAAGGAATTACTCCACAAAAAAGCACCAAGCCCTGACGGTTTCATAAAGGAGTTGATAAATTTGTCTACATACAATTTTTAAAAGTTTATATGGTAAAATAAAAACCATAGCAAAATCAAAATCACAAAACATAAAATGGTCCTTAAATATGAAAGATTTTTACTTTAGTTATAGTAGGAGAAATACAAATTGAAGCTACAATGAGATACCATTTCTCACCCATCAGACTGGCAAAAACTCGAAAGCTTGACAATATTTTGTTAGTGAAAATTTGTGAAAACAGTCTCACACATTCCTGGTGGGATTTGAATTGCCACAAACTTTATGGGAAGAAACTTGGCAGTATCTAATAAAACTACACATGCAGCTGTCCTGACTCAGTAATTCCACTTCTAGGAAATCTACTCTGAAGCTATGCATCAAACACAACGGAAATTCATATGTAAGGTCATTCACTGTAATATTATTTGTAATTTTGCAAGATATTGACCACCACCCAAATTCACGAGCATAGTGAATTGATAGGATAAAATATGGTACCTACACACCATGGAACATTGAGCCTCTCCAAAAAAAAAAAATGAGAAAGATCTCTATGAACTCACATGGAGTGATTACTGGAGATGTTTAGTGAAAAATGCAAAGTCCATAGAGCGTGTATGTGAAATAGCTAATAAGCACATGAAAAGGTGCTCAGCTTCATTTATCATCTGGTAAATGCACTTGTAAACCATGAGATACCACTTCGTATCCACAAGAATGCCTATAAAAATAGTTATTAACAAATGTTGGTGAGGATATGGACCAACAAGAACCCTCCTACATTGCTGGTGGGAATGTAAAATCATAGAGCTACCTGGAAATCAGTTTAACAGTTTCTTAAAAAGTTAAATATAAATTTATCTATCATACAATCCAACAATTCCATTCAAAAGAAATGAAAACCATGTCCACATAGACTTGCAGGTGAATGTTCATTGCAGCATGATGCATCATAGCCAAAAAGAAAGCCATCCAAATGTCCATCAACTATTAAATGGATAACAAAACATGCGTAGTCAAATAATGGAATGCTATTCAGCAATAATACTGATAGAAATGTTGGTAAGTGCAATGACATGGATGGATTTCGAACACTTTATACTAGGTAAAAGAGGCCAGACTCAAAAGATATCACTATTTCTATAAAATGCCCAGAAAAGAAAAATCTGCAGACAAAAAGTAGCTATTGGTTGCCTGGACTGCGGAGGACCAGGGTGAGGTGGGAACAAGGTTTAACTGTAACCAGGGATGAGGAATTTTATTGGAACGATGAAAATGTTCTAAAACTGTATTGTTGAGGTCATGATACACAACTCTTACAATGGGTGAATTTTGTGGCAATAAAGTTTTTTTTTTAAAGGATATATACGTTAATTTTATAAATTACACATCAATAGAGTTTTTTTTTTAAGAGCATGTATAAAAAATGACCACCCCTCCCAGTTTGCCTGACTAGCCCAGGTTTAGCTTTAACTCAAAGTTCTGTGTCCCAAGAAAGTTCAGTACTAGGCAAACCAGGATTGGTCTCCCTACATGTATGCTACCTTTTGTGTAAGAAAAAGGGGGAATAAGAAAACACATTTACTACTTTTCTTCATAAAAAGAACAGTGAAGTTGGATACGTATAGGGTTGGGGTGGCAGTGGGGGACATGGGGCTGAAGAGACATGAGTAACCTCTCTCAGTGTACCCTTTGGTATGGTTGTGATTTTTAGAACCATTAATGTTTTATATTTAAAAAATAAAATTAAACCAAGCATGGAAATCGAAGCGGGAAGGTACCTTGAACTTGAAAGAAAACTGAAACAAATGCATCCAATTTATTTCAAACAAATAACAATCACAGTGAAAGAGAGAGAAAAAAGAATGAATCGAAGTAATTTATGAACACAGAATGTAATTATATATCCTTAGTCTTGAGCAGGGCACAGATAGGGAGAGAATACAAACAATCTTGCAGGCTTCTAAGCGTGTGTTTTTTTACAGTGATACGGGCAAAAGCAAGACAAACTATTTTAGATGTATTGTAGGATTGAACAAGTGAATAAATTGGCGGACTTTTTGGGGAGCCAGGATTCTGAGGAAAAAGGGACACAGAAATCAATGGGGAAGGCAAGAAAAGAACCCTATGAGGATGGATAGAATTGGAGGTATTAGTGTGAATGATTTCTAAATCAAACGTGGACACAAGCACATGTAAAATGTATGTGTACATGAATATCTGCATGAATATGCACATTTCCTAGTTCTGTCTGCTTGCTGAATAGGCCTAGCTAGCAGCAGCAAAACACCTAGTAACAATGAGCACACTCAGCAGCCAGGGCTTCTTGGAAAATCTGCCAATTCCAGTTCCTGGAACATCTTTTATTTAAGATAATGTGCTTGGGAAAAAAAAAAAAAAGAAAAAAAAAGATAGCAGATGCCACAAGGAAACAGGAGCCAGATTGAAGAAGCCCCTTCTGGCCAAATCTAAGACAATTTAAGCAGCAAAATAGGTAATGAAATACAAGCTGTTGTAAAAATAGAAAACCAGGAGTCCAAACAATAGTTAATATAAATATTCACATGGATAGCTGTGGATGAAGAAGAATGAAGTGTTCCTGCTTACAGCAGAATGCTGCGTGCTAACTGGTACATGAGAAGAAACGCTGGAATTGGAAAATTACCATTTTGCAACTATCAAAGACAGAATAAGCAAGAATCATCAATGGATGCTAAATCCTGGGGGGGAAATATTGCTGTTAGCATGGACTTAAAAGAGTCTCCCACAAATTGCTCAGTATATGCAAGGCAAAAACAGTAACTATATATCGGAGAAACTGAACAACACCCTGACCTGGTTGGTGACCAAAACTAACATTACCAACGAGGAGCAGATGGTCACTGTAGGCCTCCAGGTGTGACACCTGATGACAGCATCACCAATGTAGTAACTTAAGAATGCACACTCTGAATCTAAAGAGGAAACCCAAAATGAAGAACATTCTATTTAAAAGGGGGGTAGAGAAGACCAAAAACTGTTTTCTTCAAAAACATGTTATGTCGTCCAGCCGGTGTCGCTCAGTGGTTGAGTGTCGACCTATGCACCAAGAGGTCGCCGGTTCAATTCCCGGTCAGGGCACATGCCCAGGTGTGGGCCAGATCCCCAGTGGGGGGCAGGCAGGAGGCGGCCAATCGATGTTCTCTCTCATTGATGTTTCTATCTCTCTCTCTAAAAATCAAAAAAGGAAAAAAAATTAAGAACAAAAAAACATGTTATGTCAATGCCATGGAAATTATTCGGAGTCAAGGAGACTTCAGGGAGGGTAAACAAGCAAATGTTAAAATCGCAGTAATCGGTGAATCTGCGTAAAAGACATATAGGTGTTACTATTCTTGTTTTGGCCAATTTTCTGTAAATTTAAAATCATTTCCATAAAGTTATTGTTTGTACTACTCTTGTTTTGGCCAATTTTCTGTAAATTTAAAATCATTTCCATAAAATTATTAGGAGGGACTGATATTGGGTTGCCAATCTCATGTTTTGCCTGATTAAGGTTATTAAAACAAATAAACAAACAAAAAAACCTACCATCTATGATTGTATCATTTTGTTTAAAGAAAGTGTGAAGAGGGGGCAATTTAAACATCCAAAAAATAGCCATGATGACCAAATAAAAAAATGACCCTTTAAAATATAATTTAGATTTATAAAAACGATTTATCACATTGTCCTAGTTTTTCTCCCCTGTGGATCAAGGAGAGCCTGTCAGTTTGGTGTTAGGGAATTAGTATTCTACACAAGTCCATTTCTGGCAACGGATGAAGTACAGTTTGGTGGAAAGAGCATGGAGTCTGGAGAAACTGCTGACTTCAAACCCTGGCTCCAGCCGTTAGCAGCTCTTGCAACCTAAGCTCTCTTAGTTTCCGCTACTGCAAGGCAGACAGATAAGCCATAGGACTATTAAGAGAATTCAATTAATGTACCTAGAATAGTGCTTCACAGAGAAGGTGCTCCCACGGGCGCCACCTTTCTGTTCTGGAGAAGTATCTCAGTGGGGCCACATTGGCCCTTTCCTTACCGACCCAAATTCAGCGCCACTAGGATTACCTGAGAAACTGAATTATCCTGAAAATAAGCCTCCGTTCTGGAGGCAAATTTCATGAAAACCAAAGCCAGAGATACTGGATGGTGGACTAAAGAGATAAAAGGCGGCTTATGAAGCAGACGGCTGTGGCATGGCTAGCAGCGATGTGTTCTGTTAAGGAGGTAACAACAACAGGAAGAAATACTGGTTCATGTTAGAAAAGTCTGCTGCTCAAAAAATAAAACAAAATAAAAAAATGTTTTTCATATATTCATGTCTATTTTGCAAATAATAGTTTATGTAAAAAATAAATAGTATTAAGATCATCAATTCTATTTGTTTTACTAGTTATGTATCTTGGAAGAAAAAAATCAATTCAGAAAAATGTCTATAAATTATGAGATTTCATCCAGTAGTCAGTCTATTGTTTTTTTGCTTCTTTACACATATTTTCTATTTACATCTAACAGGGTAATTCATTCCTTTTCTATTGCCAATGATAGTAGTTCTTTTAAAATATTTTTAAAAATGAAGAAAAGTTTAAAAAATAACTAAATTCATTATAGCAAAAAAAATTATATTGCCAACAGAAATTTAGTTTTAACATTTAAAACCTTTATAAAAGGTAAACAAATTCTAATTTTCCTTTATTTCACCATAACTAAAAAATGAAAATGCTTAACATGAATATTTGATACATAATTTCCTTAACACTTCTTTATGATGAAACAAAACTATATATATATTTAAAGAGAGTATATAACATCAACACTCATGACAATTTCAAAACAACTAGCATTGGTATAGCTTTAAATTATTATTAGTTGTGGCTATTTTTGGGGAAAAGGGTGCAAGAAAGACTTAATTTTACATTGTCAGAGTTCAGAAAGTGGCATCACAGTGTGAAGACACTACAAATAGCCACCTCTCTCATATGTCTCTTAAACAGACTGGAAAAATAGTACCCTACATATAACTAAAAAAATATTTCCATTGACTACTTCTCGCCCAGTGATTAAGGACAAAAAAATAAATAAAAATTCTTGCTGCTTTATTCTCTGATAAACTACTAATAAGCTCCCATTACAAGGTCTTTAGACATTAACCCAAGTAGTCTTGGTCTTCTGATCATATTCATATATATATATTTATATGAATATATATATATATCCATTTTTCAAGTAAAGAAATGTTTAACAGATGTAAACTATTTATTGAATATTTGCCACCAAATATTGTTAAATACATTATCTTGCAGCATATCGCTTTCAAGTTAAAATGTCAGAAACAAACACCAATATTTACAATTCTTTTAAGGAATGTTATATAATGACACATTAAGGCGTAAATTCTTTTGGCTTATAATTCTTAAAAGAATGATAATAGCAAAAGTGATGCAAAATCTTCAGTGTGAGATTATGATTAAGCTACATTTTACAAAAATATGGTGTAAGATGGCAATAATCCCATTCAACATCCTGGATTAGATCCCTTCAGGAGGGACTGATAATTTATACAGTCAAACTTTAAAATTTACAGATAAAGGCAGTTCATACTGCCACTGAGAAGTACATCTCCTAACATATACAACTTTCAGGCCACAGTTTTGAAGGTCTGAAGTATCAAGTTGGTTTGATGAATTAGTCGGTTGGCACTTATGAACACATTTATTGCCCTGTTCAAAGAAAAAGAAAAAAACAGGCATTAATTTTATCCAAAAAATTCATTCTTTAAATATATTGACACTAATTCCATCTACTAACAGTAACAATGAAGTCAATTTATTACAAAAAAAGGGTGAAGAAGTACCAGTATCATAACTTTTATTCCAGGTAGGAATTGAATGGCCCTCAATCATTTGAAACTATCTAGGAATTACTGCCCCCTAGTGGTTCTGGTTGGCAATTAGGTGTTGGTGGGCTGCTAATGATAGGCGGAGCCTGAACCATCAGGGTTCATTTACAGGTCGAACAAACAACTGATTCAAATGTAGTCTCCAGCTGTGGTTTCATAGAAATTACCAAATTAAAATCTGCAAAAGTATTACACCCAGTCTCAAAATGTATGACGATGGGCATTACAAATACTTAAGAAAAACCTAACTACTTTCAAATATGATTCATTCAATCTCTCTTTACCTTCTTTCAAAAAAATTTAAGAATTCTGAGCTGCTTTTAGAATTATTCTACTTTAAAAAAATTTTATCTGCTGTTGAAAGTATTACAGATGTCTCTTCTTTTTTCCCCCAATGATCCCCTCCTCCCCATTCCCATCCCCCACCCCCAACTTCACCACATTATTATCTGTGTCCATTGGTTATGCATATATGCATATAAGAGCTTTGGTTTATCTCTTCCCACAGTTTCACTATTTTGGAGCTGACAATGTATACAAATATGTTCTTAAGAATTATGTTGTGTTGTACCACATTTCCTATCAGGCCATCTTCATGCAACTAGAGGACAGAGCTGATGTCCTACTCCCATTGTGTGGCCTTATTGGTTTCTTAATTGCACAGCTGAAGATTTTATCTTCATCCTAGACATTTCTCAAAAAAGAGGGACCCTGAAGAATTCATTAAATCAATGCAAATTTATCCCCCTACTGAAAGATAGCTCAAAGATCAGGCTGTAGTAATAACTTTCAGTTTGAGGAAACAGGTACAAAACTGATGGCACATCATTCATATATAAATAATTATAATTTAAAGAAGCTGCCGAATGGAGAAAAAGTAGTGGCAGGAAGCCTGAAAAATCCATATGCCTATCTGAACTGTTAAAAATAACTTTGGGGCCAAGGCACTGGGATTTTTAAATAGTGAACCCAAGCTCAGCCAGTGTGGCTCAGTGGTTGAGCGTCGACCCATGCACCAAGAGGTCACCGGTTTGATTTCCGGTCAGGACACATGCCCAGGTTGTGGGACAAATCCCCAGTGGGGGACATGCAGGAGGCAGCCAATCAATGTTCCCTCTCATCGATGTTTCTATCTCTCCCTCTAAAATCAATAAAGAAAAAAAAATTAAAATAGTGAACCCAAGTGATCCTAATTGCAAACAGGATTGAAAGTAAATAATTTCAGATTAGTAAATATTAGGTTCTAAAATGTTTCTATTTTTCAGTGTGCTTATTATGTGATAGTTCTTAATTAGTTAGAATCAGAAATAATGATTCATGTAACATGTAAATTATTCTTTTAATGTGTTTTTTGGTTATTCAGGCTTAGCAGAGGAGATCCCCCCCAAAAGAAAACAGACACAAGTTTATTTTCAGAACACACCTGCCAGCTTATTAAACTAAATCACGAAGGAGCATTTACCCGAGACAACCTGAATAGTAGTATGAACAAAAAACCATTAATACTTTAGCTCAGTATCTTTAATTCATAATATAAACGTAAACATTTTGAACTATAAAATACAGCTTTAAAAATCAACAGACCATTCTAATGTATTATTTTATTTCTAAATATTGTTACAATATTGAAATAATTTGACATAGATATAGGGATCTTATAACTTCTATGGTAGAATAGCATGTTAGAGGTCCCTGCCAATTATGGCTGAAATAATCACTAATTATTTTTCTGACTTTAAACACTGTTAAAAAATGGTTTTGTGGACAAAAGTTTCCTGAACTCTACTTGATACAAAAAAATTCTCTGTAAGGCACGATGCTGCCGAAGACATGGCCTCTGCATCAGCTATATATTATATGTACATGTATATATATATAAAAAAACACAAAAAAGTTTTGGTTTTCTGAAATGTTCAACAGCCAATTGTATAAATATTTAAAAATAATAACCTATTTCCCTTTTAGTATACTTCCTGTGAAAGTGTCCCTCTTGCCTGGACAATGAATCACAACCTTCAAAGCACTTTGAAATCACCTAGCACACTTGTATAAAACACCTAATCCCTGGCCACACTCTAAGCAAACTGAATCAGAATCTCTGAAGGTGGGTGGAGCCAAGGCACTGGGACTTCATAAAACTGAACCCAAGCCTGGCCAGTGTGGCTCAGTGGTTGAGCATCGACCCATGAACCAAGAGGTTGCCAGTTCGATTCCCAGTCAAGGCACATGCCCAGGTTGTGGGCCAAATCCCCAGTGGGGGGCATGCTGGAGGGGACCAATCGATGTTCTCTCTCATCGATGTTTCTATCTCTCTCTCCCTCTCCGTGCCCCCCTCTCTCTCTGTCTAAAAAAATCAATAAAGAAAAAAATAAAATAAAATAAAAACTGAACCCAAGAGAATCTAATGCACAAACAGGATTGCGAACCATTGCTTCAACTTTAGTGCAGCAGCTCTCAAGACCTACACATCAGTATCATCTGGAAACTTCTTAGAAATAAATGCAAATTCTTGGGCCCACTCTAGACAATAAGAAACTCTGGGGGTGGAACCCACCAAAAGCAATTTGTGCTTTAACAAGTCCTCCAGGGAATGCTGATGTTACTAAAAAAGTTGGGCCAGTAAATCAAATCTCACCTTGTTTCTGTATGGACCGCATGCTAAAAATACTTTTAAGTTTTTTAAATGGTAAAATTATAAAAAATATATATCAAAATAGTATTATGTGACAGGTGAAATATATACAAAATGGAAATCTGTGTCTATAAATAAAGTTTTATTTGAATATGGCCATAATACCCACTTGTTTCCATATATCTACTGCTGCTTCTGCACCACAACAGCACAGGTGAGATGGGCAGCTGCAACAAGCCCACCAAGTCAAATATTTGCTTTCTGGCCCTTTCTGGAAAAAAGGTTGCCAACTCCTGCTCTAGAATGGTATGGCTGGATTAGCAACCATTCACTTTTTATTTTTAACAGTTTACCTTAGTCAGTAGTTGGCGTGATTATTAACAATACAGTAAAAATGATTTAATTTATATGGTTTTAGTATTATATAAACCATATAATTTATTTAATTTTAAAAGAGAAGGATGGTAAGTGAAAGTACTTACTTGCCATCTTTAAAATAGGTTTTCAGAGTATCACTGAAACTTTTGGAGTACTTTACAAATTCTTTCTTTTGGTGTTCAAGTGCCTATGGACATAAAAAATAATAAGAAAAAATACTAAGTAAGAGAAGAGAAATAACACAAAAGTAAAGTCAAAGACAGGAGGTTATTCCCAGTAATCAAACCACCTTAGCATTTAATTCAATGAAATAACTAGGTGTGAACCAACATATAGGGTGGCACAGGGTAAGGCTTCGAGTAAACTTACCCTGCGGTTCTGGTACTGATATTTCTTGAAGACATTGTTCACTGTATCAAGAAGTTCTTTTATTGCACTAGCTATATCCCTGTTGGATAAGAAAAAAAGAATCTTCTTAAAATCAGCTACATTTGCACAAACATTTGACTGGCTGGTGGAGTGGGGGTTTTAGTGTGTACCCTTCTGTGATCCTGACTTCTCTGGCACTGATGGTCAAATATTCCACAACATCAACCTTCCCAAATTAGTAACATTTCATTCAGCATTACTTGCTTAAATTTAAAAGATTATGCTTCTGCTTCTCATCTTTTCCAATTATAATTTTTCCTTTTCTAATATAGCTGAATTCAAGTTACCACATTCTGTTTTTGCTATCTCATTAACAAGTCTATGAATTTTTGCTATTACATGTAATTTATGTCTGTATTTACCAACACTTCCAGTTACATATCTGATAGTTTGTTTTAAAATATTTCCTGCTCAGACATAGCTCCTCTTAAAACATTTACCTTCTATCCAACAACCACGGATCCTCCCCTTCCAAAACTATATTTATGTGCATCAACACTTCCCTCCTCTTACTAAAGAAAGAAATCTATAATTCTCATTTGACTATTTTTCCTATTCATGCACCATTTTTTTTTCTAAACTCTTCCTGTCTTTTATATGTATGCTCTTTTCAATTTTCATGTTCTAACTTCGGAGCAAAATTTTTTTGTGTGTGTCAAACTGAACTTAACATAATTCTGCATTCACCAATAGTCTCATTCTCCAAGGCAAGCCTTCTCTTTTCACATCCATTCTCTTTGCTGTTCAAATGCATTCCAAGTATGAAGATACAAATTAGTAAGACATCAATCCAAACCACCCAAAATATAATTTTTTATTACTGACTTGTTAATTCACAAATGTCACTTTCAGTTATTTCATACCAATAATATTTTAGCTTTGCTACTTAAAGGAAAAAAAAAATCAGTGTCCAGACTGTCCAGTTTCCTGTGTGTGCATGTGTGTGTTTCACAGCATATTTCTAGTAAATGTGTGGAAAGTCTAAAACTTATAAATAGATAGGATTTTGATATTAAAAAAAGGTATTTTAGCCTATTCTAAAGTAGCAATGACATTTCAATAAATATTTACTTATTACATCCTGCATGTCTAACATCAGCATCAGGCTGAAACATTAAAACATTAAATATTCAAATAAGACAAAGAATTTTACATAGAAATGACATCTATACATTTTTTTGTCTCTAGTTTAGTAATAACCGTTTTCAGTTATACAACTGTTCCTTTCATTTATGGTTTTAAGCAAGTAGAATCCTCTGTGTTGCTGCGATGGCTGTAAGTCCACCTATGCTAATAAAACGGTGTCACACAACCACCTTATTATATGAGAAAACTTATAATTTCAACAAATGAAAAATGTCAAATCACTGAATATGAATGATTCTTTAAATCCACAATGAGCCTATTTAAAACAAAGTATAACAGTGATCAGAGAGCTATTTATATACAACCATACTTTGTGGTACACTTTAAAATTCTGCTAAAAAGGATAAAAATGTGCATGCACTGCTAATCAACAACATGAACATACATTCCACATACAATGATACCGGCTGTATTCTATAGGTCAAAAGAGCAGTTCTGAAAGTGGTTGCTCACTCACTCACCTGGCAACAAAAACAAAAAGGGATGAAGGGAAGAGAAGGGAGGGTTTAGCGGATAGACAGTACTCCACCCTACTAATAAATATTGGGAATTTGTCTGTGCTTTAAAAGAAAAAGGAAAAAAAAGTCCCCAGGTGGTTTTGCTGATAAAGCTGGTTTGAAAACCACTGTGTGGGAACCCAGAACCTGGAGCTAAGGTTTGATCCATTATTTGCCACAGAGCTTTATAAAGACCAAGGATGTTTATCCTTAGGCTTGGCCTTCTCTAAAACAATCCACAGCAACTTATGTCAAATATTATGTCATCTGTATGTACACAGAACAACATTTTCATTTATGGCACCAAGGAAGTTAAATTATATTAGTGAATACTTGAGGTTTTGGTTCCTACAGGAGAAAATACCAGTGCTCGCACACACACACATATGCACACACGCACACATACAATACTTCAATTAAATAGATAAAGAACTAGGGAAAACTTGAGGCTAAAAGATCTATAGTATAATTATATGCTGGAGTTAATGGTTTCTGTGATAAGGGACACAGAGTATGGGTATAACAAGAATGAATTTTGGCAATTTGCAGCTATTTCATGGGGCAACTTTGAGGAAACATACATACTGAGAGGACAATAGGCATCCGATGAAATATAAACACATCTTATAAAAAAATTGCAGAGAAACAAACAGCTTCTAATCGTATCACCCAAATTTGTAAGTGTTTATGCAAACACTCTAAAGGAAGGAAATCCCTATGCTGTATGTTTAGTTTGCTCTAGACTGGACAGCTCTGGAAAAACTAATTTGAAGCCATCGTGGAAACTAAACCCTGGCAAATTTTTGCCTATGAATATGCAAATGAAGATTATAATGAGTAAATAGATAAATGCATAGCTTTATGGTCTATTGAATTACAAGTTTCTACTAGTCACCCATTAATTGGAATGTGTCAGACTTAAAAAAAAAATCCCATGCATTAATTTTATAAAATATTTGCATAAGCTCAAGTGTAATCAAACAGAAACATTCATTAATCAAAAGTACTTTAAAATATTTGTTTGCTGGATCATTTTTCCTAATCAACTCCGTAGAGAGAAATTGAAAAAAACAAACCTTATTTCACAATGCTAATATGTGCTAAGAGTGGATGCTAGGTTCTGTGCTAGGCACTTTATGTACGTCATTTCTTTCAATCCTCACGACTGTTACCCTCATCTTCATAGGCAGAAACTAGAATTACAGCTCACTACCTCATCCAAGGTCACACAGCTAAATACTGGAATGGAGATTCAAACCTAGGTCTGTTCACACATACAGAAACAGCCGAATATTTGTGAGCTGACAGGAATCTGTTTTCTACTCTAATGTAACCTAGTACAGTACTTGGTATAGTAGGTATCTGATACATGCTTATTGAAAAATACTGCTAAAATAGGTAAGTGGAGACCTAACTACTTTAAGTACAAGAAAGTAAAATATTTTAAAGAAAAATAGTAACTGAAAAATATGTGTGCCTAAAGGATCAATTTTATTTTGGTAAAATTTTAGCCACTAATTTGTTAAACAATTTAAAAGTGGTAACAATATATATCAAAATCTATCTATATATATCAGCAGCACAAATAATTACACCTTTAGTTATGTATGCTAACTCATACATCATTTAATTTTAGTCTCAGAAATAATACATATAATCAACAAACTTTCCATAGCAAATTATCCCTAAAATGTTTAAAAAATAAATTTTTATCTCAATTCTGTTGTGCAGAGTACACTCCAGAGAACAACTGAAATATTACTATTTTCCGTAAATGAGATTCGGCCTCTGTCAATTACTATGGACAAGAGTCTTACGCTCTTGACCTCAATCAACATCCTTAACGATTAAAATGCGGCTGTTAATATAGTCGTTTTCAAACTGTATTTCTCTACTGGGTTTATTAGCACAGATGCTTCAGGGACTCCACAGGGAAGAGGGAGTCAAAGGAGCAGGACAAGGCTCTGGGCCAGTCAGTTCTACCCCAGCTGCAACCACAACACTGTTCTCCGTTACCTTTTGGCATTCTGTTATAAGATGTCCTTTATCACACTTCTTCCAAACAGAAAATTTTCATTCAATTACCAGATTAGAACAACATTAGGAATCTCTGGTAGAAAAGCATCAAAGAAGACCCTGAAGTCAGTCTACTTGGTTTCAAATCAAGTTCTATCAACTTACCAGCTCTGTGAACATGGGAAAGTTATTTAATTTCTGATGCCTCAATTTCCTCATCTCTTACAGGGTTTTATCATAAGTTAATATGTATCCAAGTGCTTTAAAAAGTGCTTAGCATGTAAGTTCTACATAAGTGATTAATATTATTATTTAGATGACATTGATTCTGTAAACCTCTACTTGAATGACCTGAAGCAAAATTTGCTGAAAATATTATTTTTAAAATGTCAAATCTTCATAGAATTGTACAAAAACAATTTTAAACTTAATTATTAGAAAATTGTAGAAATAAGTTGTTTAAATAGCTGTGTTTGAGATCACTGACATTTATCATTTTATGGGCCAAACATGTTTATTTTATACCAAACTAAAAATAAAAATCCATAAACAGTTGATTGTCTTCCTTCTTCAAATATTAAAAACAGTTAAAGGAAGTTGGGGCTTCTCAATAATGGTAAAATATTTACCTTAGGGTTTGTTCCCTGTTGCACAGATTTTGGCTAGTCAATGAAGCCTTTATTATGCTTTCTGATCCTCAATTAGAAGAGAAAAGCAGAGGGTCACTCCTTGATAGCTGGGTTGGGAAACCCTCAGGAACCATTATTTTCTAAAATGAGTCATACTCCTCCCTCTGTATCACTCAAAATAGGTACCCAAACTAGCTAAAATAGTATTTTGTAATGTAAATTTACATAGAATACTATTTCTGAGAAATAAATGTTAATATTTATTCCAAGTGAGCATCCTTAAAGATAAGATCTAAACCTTTCCAACAATTTCTAGTTGTGGTTTCACCAACAGGTTGTGTTAAGTAGTGCCACTACAATTATTCCCAGCTTTCTTTGTTTTCTATCCATTGAGGCTGAAGAATACTAACAGATGCTTCAGTTTAGAAACACTCATCTAGAAGTTATGTTTGTAGTCCCTCCCCCACCCCAATTCCTCCACCCTCTCACGGGGATACAGTGCCCTTGGTTAGAGAACCACTGCTCTATGATGACCCTTGTCAACAGCCAGCCTCCTGGCTCCCCACAGTTTTAGTCTTTATAAACCGGCATCCCAAAGGCAAGGATTTGAAGCTCCATAATTTGGTCAATCAGAAATGCTACTCACAAGAAGCATATAACTTATCTTAATGACTAGTGCCATTTATGAAATAAAAACAATATTGGTATCCTTTGTTATCAAGCTGTATAATTTATCCAATTTCTCTATTCACTTTAATCTGTCATTTAATTTTTCCATTTGTATGTAGTTTAAACTATATTCCAGTTTGTGTATATTTCACTCACTGTTTTAAAATAAAACATCTAAAAAAAGTTATGTACTCTGAAGCTAAATGCCATAGCTTAGAATTTAATAAAGATGTAGCATTTAAAAACTCCAAATTTATTTGAAATTAATATTTTAATTTAATATTAATGTCATACCAAAATAAAACATCTAGAGTGAGTGGTTCTTTTGAAGTACTTAAGAAGAACAAAAACAAGAAACTGCTTACTTGATTGTCTGCAGAAACCTCACTCTGTCGTTGATCTCATCTGGGATCTTACTGAGAATCTGTTTAAGTGCTCGTGCCTTTTCATTTAGGTCCTGGAATTCTGGCTCTGGTCGTTCAATCATGTACTCTGATAAAATAAATACATAATAAAAAGCATCAGGCAACTCCCCATCAAATGCTAGTCTAAGAATTCCTAATGTTGATCAAGGAGGTGAGGGAGGGGAGCAGAAAGGCCATATGAACTAGGCAAGGCAAGGTTGCAAAGCAGAATTTGTTCGAGTTCAACTTAGTCTGGAAATAACAGGGTGCTTATCAAATAAAATAACAGAAGATGAAAGATTAAACAGTTTCAACTGCCCATGAAATCATAATAAATAAATTAACTGAAAGGGAGTCTTAATCAAATTTATCAATCCTCTAAAGCTACATTTCTCATTAAAACCTTAAAATAATGACATTCATGACACATTAGATGACAATATGCACCTGCCAAGGGGAAGATGAATTTAACAAAAGCCCTATATTGAATATACAATGGCTCATTATATCAAAACTCAAACAATCTTTAGCACGTTCTTGAAATCTCACTTAAAAACAAAAAACACTAACCAAAAATTCAACACAAGGATCAGATCACAGAAAAGCAACTTTGGAAAGTTCAATCACACCTGGAAGAGGTAAAAATGTTCCTAGCAGATTCACTGTAGACTTGGAAACATTACAACCCTACCACCAATCAATATAACCTGGCCTCACAGGTGGGACAAGCTTCAATTTAGAATAATGATGAGGACTTTATAAGTTATGGAATCAGTTAAAATACTTACTTTTGTTCTCCCTCAATAAATATGGGAAATTATACTTCTATTTTTTTCTTAATTAGGGGGAAAATGGCTACTAAATTTAAGTGAAACCCATTTCTAATTATTTAAAAAAGCAAAAAATGAGAAAGAATGGTTACTATATTATTCTCTCAAATCTGTGATTAAAAAAGAAAACACTATCCTAATGTTAAAAAAAAAACACACCAAACACCCTTATTATTTCAAACTGCTTTTTGCATAAAGTCAACACAAAATTAAATAACCATTGCACAGAGTTTATCTTTTGGTGAAACCAGAACTCATGAAACATACTAATAGCAGGAAAAATTAAAATGTACAACATAAACACTTTAAGTAATTAAATCTGACAAACATAAAACAAAAAGCAAGAACTACTTTTCTGTTTTATATAGTCCCCCTGTCCCCAATATTATCATAATAATAACAAGAACAGAGAAGAGAAGCGGGAAGGAAAAGGGGGAGGCTGAACCTTGTCAAATGACAAGGATGGGGAAGAAGTGCTTTCCAGCAAGTGTAAGAAGAGGAAGCCAGGCTCCTTCTGATTACCTTCTACGTCATCAGCTGCCATTCGAAGAAGGGACTCTGTGAAGTTAACGTCTACACTTTTTTTCTCTAAAATTTTCATAATGATGTCTTGTGTGAGTCCTGGATTTTCTTTTTCAGCCTATAAGAAAGACAAATCTAGTTTGGAAATATAGAAATTAAATCAGAATTTCATTATTAAGAACCTTTGGGAACGCTGATCAACTTAGAAAGGCAGAAATCTCTGTCAATGAGGGGTGGTGACGGCATTCACTTCTGTTTTCATAAAACTTAAGCATCAGTAACTTTTTTTTTTAATCCTCACCCCAGGATATTTTTCCATTTATCTTCAGATAATAGTGGGAGGGAGGGAGGGAGGGAGGGAGTGAGGGGGAGAGAGAGAGACATCCATGTGACAGAGACTAGGGCCGGGGACCGAACCACAACTGAGATACGTGTCCTTGACTGGAATCGAACCCGAGACTCTTTGGTCCTCGAGCCGACGCTCTAACCACTGAACCAAACCAGCCAGGGCATCAGTAACTTCTTATTATAGTCATGGTCTACTTTCCCTTTGAACATGAAGTACTTAACATTTCCTACTTCTTCTCTACACTCTCCTGCAATCAAACTAATAGCAAAGATAGAAATAAACATATATATTTTGGTAATCCATCAATTACTGTTTTCAGTAGTTTAAATATACTGAGAATTTTTATATTTTTTTTTCATTAGCTAATCTTTCAACCTGAGGTTCCAGCAATTACTCATCTTACCAGTATTTTGCAGATTTTTGGCATTTAACAAACTGTCAGGAAAAACCAGAACAAAAAAACAGGATTTCTTTTGTAAGTTGTATTGAAGCTGTATTATCCCTTAAATACTTTCCCACATAATGACTTTCACTTTGTTTTATTTTTGTAGCAAGAATACTTCCTTCACTAGTTTTTGGAACATCATTAATCCTTTTACTACCTCCTGAGCTTGTTTCACTAATGACTTTGTACTGGTTCTATGTTACTCCCCAGGGCACGAAAATCGTCTAGTCATTTCAAGACTGAGCATAAAGAGTTCTGAGTTTACCAAAGTTAATTTTCAAAATTTGTGTTTCCCCCAGTAATTTTGTCCCATTGTATAATTGTTTTCAATTTTATAATCGTACTCAAAATTTGTTTCTTTTAGGATAACTGCCAATTTTAATCATTATACTGATGCTTTCCTATCTTTCTTGCCCTGATATTAAACAGAAAATAGAAACAACTTATGATCTTAACCAGATGGCAACTTATTTGTTTTCTTATGTGTCAAGCACATTTAACCTCGGCCTTTTCAGTTCCACTCTGGTATCACTACAGATCCAGCTTTCTGCTGTTCCTATTGTGCTCACTCCATTCTGACATCTTGTTTCTCATTAGATTTCAGTATCAAAAACTACAATATTGTGGAATGAAATGGGAGAAGAAAATACACACATTTACTTCAATCCTGAGATCATTTTAACTGTTGTTAAATGCTATCAAGAGAAGTCATTTTGCTAGATAATTAATAACAATAAAGGCTGTGTCCCACTGAATTCCATTTCTTTTAACAGCAGTCCCCCCTCATCCATGGGGGAGACCCTCAGTGGATGCCTGAAACCTTGGATAGTACCAAACCCTATACATCCAGATACTCCCAACTTATGATGAAATTACGACCCTATAAGCCCATCAAAAATTAAAAATAACCTAATTCAAAAGTGCATTTTATATATCTAACCAACTGAACATCACAGCTTAGCTAAACCTACCCATGCTGAGAACACAGTATCTAAAAAACGCTGGCAACAGAGTACACTGAAAGTTTGATTGTTTACCCTCATTATGGGGAGTGCCTGGCCGGGAACTACAGCTTGTTACCACTGCCCAGCATCATGGAGAACTGTACCACATATTGCTAGCCCAGGGAAAGATCAGAATTCAAAATTCCAAGTACAGTTTCTACGGAATGGGGATAGCTTTAAAACCACTGTAAAGTCAAAAATTGATAATAAGTTTGGCACTATCTATATTATGTTTTTCCTATACTTACATATCTATGATAAAGTTTAACTTATTAGGCACAATAAGAGACCAATAATAACTAATAAAAAGGACAATTATAACAATATACTGTAAGAAAAGTTATGTAAATATGGTCTCTATCAAAATATCTTACTGCAACCGCCCTGGCTGGATTGGCTCGGCGGTTGGAGCGTCGGCCTGTGGACCAGAGAGTTCCGGGTTCGGTTCCCGCTAGGGGCACGTACCAAAAAAAAAAAAATCTTATTGCAACCAACCCTTACTTGCAGTAAATGGCTTGGTGTCACTCGTTTCAGGGGAACCCTTGCTGAAGTTTTCACATAGGCTCAATGTTTTCTGGCACAACATGTTTTTGTCATCAATTTGAACATTTTCTGTTCATGTTTTCCACCCACAAATTTAATGACTTTTTTACTTAATTAAATAAACACTTATCATGCACTGTGGCCATTGACTTTTGCAGTTTGAGATGTGACAATAAACTTGCACGAATTTTTCTTTCTTCACAATTTCATGAATAGATTTGTTTTTTCCATAGGCCTTAGCGACCTCAACATAAAAAAATTTTCTTTCCTTATTAAGTCGAAAATTTTCATTTTTTCACTTAAAAGAAGCACTTTGCGGCTTCTCTTTGACATATCCAAATTGCTAGTAAAACTGCTCTTGAGCTTTGGGGCCATTAAGTAAGGGTTACTTAAACGCAAGCACTGCCATACTGCGACAGACTGATCTGATCACTGAGAAAGAAGTGAAGTCAAAAACTGATTATAAGTTGGGCACTATCTGTTTTATGTTCTTCCTATACTTACAAAATGGCTAGTGGACGGGAGCACATACAGGATAGAGATACTGGATATAGGGATGGTCACATCCTGGGTGGGACTGGGTAGAATGTGTGAGATTTCATCACAATACTCACAACTGAACAAAATTTAAAACTTATGACCTTACTGTTATTATTTATAGAATTTTAAAACATAAATTTATAATTTAAAAATTATAAAACGTATTATTTATGGAATTTTCCACTTAATGTTTTTGGACCGCAGTTAATCACAGGTAACTAAAGTGTAACTGTGGATATGGAGGGGGGGGGGGCGTGACAAATATATAATCTGTTTTAATTTCTTCTTCCACATAGATATTAAAGATAGAATCTACTTAAAAAAATAAAATGAGTTGCCTTTAAAAGAAAAGCTAGCTATAAAATTTGGCTTAAGATGGTATAAACTTTATTAATTCGGTGAACTGACACAAAATTACCTATAGTTCACTATTTAACTAGTCAGCATTTGATAATTGGTTTATCTTTCCTAAGTAGCATTAAATTATCATATTGTCTTGGGAAGTGGAGAAGCATTTTCTATATGCTTCCAGACAATGCCTGCAGAAAACAGTTATAGTAAGGTGCTGAAACATTAAATGGTGAAAGCTTGAAAACAAAGTTTTCAATACCAGGTTGGTCTGGGGTTCCAAAATGCCAAATCGGGAACACTAAAGTACTGATGTCTTAACAACTTAGTAGCCTTTAAAAGATACACAAATTGAAAGAAAAGTATTTACTTTCATTCTTAAATAACCATAATTCCTTATTTGAATGAGATATGTGCACTCTACTGGGCATTGCACAATGTCTCAAATGTTGGAATTAGAGTGGACACTCTACCTTCATTTCCTGTTGTATATTGATTTTCTTGTGGTACTTGCTTTTTATCACAGCAACGGTCAAAAGTTCAGCTAACAAAGACATGACATCATTGAAAGGAATGCAGTCCAATCAAATATGTTGAAACAGCAAACTACTGCAAGCAAGTAGTTCAACTGTCAATCAGATGCTGAGTATCAGTTTCTTCAAAATTTTAAAATATCTCATGACACCTGAGTTTGCTATGGGGCCTAATGGGGCCTCAGCACACAGTCTGAGAACAGTTAGTTGTCTTATCTTCTGCCTGAAGTCTTACTTAAGCTATATTTTATTTTAAAAGACTTAAATTTACCCAATGACTCTGACTGACAAAATAAATAAATCTACCATTAAATCAGAGACTATATATCTATAGCTGCCCGCCCCCAACCAATAAAACCCTCAACTATATGGGTCTCCAATTTTTATGAAGAATCCAACTATGAGAGAAAACTATTCCCAAGGGCAGTAATATCCACTCTTGTGAATTAGTGATTCTCAACAGCACAAACTATCAGAAACTCCAGAGGGGAAAGGAATCAAAAGTAGAATAGATATTCACTAATATTATTTTATCTTGAAAAAAAAATATTTTAACTTCTTTCCCTCAAAGCTTGAGAAATATAACTTGCTGTGGTCCAAGAACTGGAAATATGGATATAAATATAGATAAACAAAACAATCTTGCCCCACTATAATTTCATCTGAAAATTAACAAATTAAATGTGGTAATTAGGAATAAATCAGTGCAAAATGACTGTTTTCCTCCAAAATAACTTTATACCATCCCCAGTTAAGACTCTGTGCTGTGGATGGCAAAATTTATCCAAGTATCAAACCCGATCTACAACAGCCACACACACATATTGTTTCCTCTTGTACTTCAGTGTTAAAACATGAGCTTATATATAAGGACATTACAAAAAAAAAGCTTCATGAAAGTCATTATTTTATCTCTTTTATGAATGTCATCTAGTATACCATCTACTGCTTCAGATAGGGTCTTCTTTACTGGAACACACAGGAGAAAATTCTCTCTGTTCTTGGTATCAGGAAAGCTGAAAAACTGACTTTTGCCTTACCAATATACTACATTGTATAACCTATCACCTTTCCTTCTTTTCTTTTGTTACAAAGATGCTTAAAATAGTTGCCATTAAGCCACCCTAATGACCAAATATGCCATTCCAAACCACACTAATAAGGAAAGAAAGAAAGAAAGAAAGAAAGAAAGAAAGAAAGAAAGAAAGAAAGAAAGAAAGAAAGAAAGAAAGAAAGAAAGAAAGAAAGAAAGAAAGAAAGAAAGAAAAAGAAAGAAATGATAATGGTATTGATTTGATTCTCTTCATTAACCCAATGATTTGGCAAGGATATGTTTTGTTTTAAAGAAGCTAGTATGAATGTGTACCCAGACACTACATTTGAGAGTATTAAACACATTTAAACAGTTCTAATCCAACATATATAATGTAATTTCTTGTGGAGAAATAAGAGAGATGTTGGGTGACATTATGAAGGCTATCAGTTAAGACTGGTATCTATAAACTAATCTTTGGCATAAAAATATTGGGTGGATTTATAGTTTCAACTCCAATGAATCTCAACTATAAATTTATTCTAGATTTAAACATTAAAATACTTTACCTAAAACATAAGTTGTTTGAACTATTGATGGGAACAAACACACAAAAAGTAAATAAACATTAAAATTTCGGGAACCCTGATATATATTTTGGGGGATGGGGATAGTTTTATATGAAAGAATGCACCCAGTATGTAAGGTAGGACCATCCAATAAAAATATAATGAAGAAACAAGTATAAGCCTCTGTAATCTTAAATTTTCTAGTAAGCCCTATTTAAAACGTTTTTTTAAAAATGTAATTACCTTAAGAGTACATCTAAAATATTATCATTTCAACATATAATCAATATAAAATACTACTGAGTTATATTACATTCTTTTTTTTTTGGTATCAAGTCTTTGAAATCTGGTGTGTATTTTATACATGCTGTATGTACAACTCAATTGGAACTAGCCATGTTTTAAGTGCCCCACAGCAACACGTGGCTAGTGATTATTGACTGAAAAATCTCAGGTCTAGAGACAATGAAAAAGTTCATGCTGAGTGACTTAGCTGTATATTCTCAAAGTTTCCTTAATGTGATGTACACACAGGTCTTATTTTCCCCACTCAAAAACATTGTTTTGTACTTATGTTCTATAATTAAACAATATGAAGAAAATCTTTTCAGTTACAATTTTACAGAAGTTTTTAACAAGTCAAATAAAAAAGAATTTAAAAAATCTACTCCAAAGTTAACGAGGGAATACTCCAAAGTCAGTTTCAAAAGCATAAAGTGGAAAGATGAATTTTAAAGAAAGAGCATTTGCTTCAGCTCACTTTCTGGAAGTGTGTTAAGCTTTAGAGTACACCAAAACTGGCACAAGACGGTTGAAAGGGTTGTCATTAAAAGGAAATAAACTGGCAATTATCAGCTGGTTCTTAGATTTATGTGTAACACACAGTTTAATAATCACAATAAGTTACTGTGCCTCACCTTAATGAAAGCTGCTCTCAATGTCTGAGCTGCAGACAGATTTACTCGTTCTAGCTGCAATAAAAGGTTTAAATCAAAATTAGTATCAATTTTCTTAGAAAAAGCAACATTTCTGATATTGTATTCTATAGTAAGGACATTGATACACACATCATTCAACTAACAAAAATACTTGCTAAATCACCATAATTATGCAGAGAGGCTACCTAAAATTTTTCATTAGACACCATAAAATATTAAGATATGCATTTCAGTTCTTTATTCCTTAAAAAAAAAAAAAAGACACTGTACCTGTACCTTAAAGGTACATTTATTTTAAGCACAGAATACAAAATAATTAAGTCCCTACAGAAAAAATATAGATATTTACTTGAATTATTAAAAACAGGAAAGGTTTAAGATTAACTCTCAATGCTCTGCTGCAAATACATGGCAAATTGTGTGTTTGTGTATTGAATATAAAATAACCAATTCAGAGAAAACATTTACTACTTACGATTCTTTGTATTTACTACCTTACTCCTTAATTGCTTTTCAATCCTCTCAGCCAAGGATTAAGCTCAGCTTAGTCTATTTTATTAATTAGCAAACAGTGCTGATAAAAGGTTTGTTTGACAATCAAATTGAAGACTGTGATCATCGGATTTCAGAGATGCTTATAGCTGTCCTCTATTTTATCAGGATTAAAAAATAGTTACCTAAAATACTATCAAAAGTTCAATCCAAATGCTTCAATTTTTATATAAAAAATGTAAGGTTTAGCCTGGCTGGTATGACTCAGTACTAGATTGAGTGTCGTCCCATGGACTGAGAGGTCCCAGTTCGATTCCAGTCAGGGCACATGCCCGGGTTGTGGGCTCAATCCCCAGGAGGGGGCGTGCAGGGGGCAACTGATGGATGTCTCTTTCTCACATCTATGTTTCTATCTCTCTCTCCCTTCCTCTGTCTCTAAAAAAAATCAATAAAAACATATATTAAAAAAAGGTAAGGTTTATAATTTTGAAAGATGAAATGACCTTATTAGACACTTTATATAATTCATTTTCAGTGAGCCAAAGAAAGTGTACAAACAATTTCATAAAAACAAAAAAAAAAAAAAACCTCTTCATTGAAGAGTTAACTGCCAGGCTTAAAATAACTATCTTCAGTTAAATTTAGATTTCTTTAGTCTCTAAGGATTAGGCCAGTAACGCAATAAAACTCAGTGTATGTATTTTTTATTTGGGGGCAATATTAAATGTTAAAAAGCATTATAACTTTTACAAATTTTTATGCAAGTAGAAAATTTCTACATAACCTTATAAACATATACTATGCAATAAATATTCCTTCAATCTCTTGAGGCAATGAAAATGTAGGTTTTCCTTTATAAACCACATACAGGCTGGGGCAAAATTAGTTTCACAGTAGTGAGTATGTGAAAAAGTTTATTCGTGAATTATTATTTATTATATTATTTTCATACAAACGACAGTAAACCTACTTTTGCTCTACCCTGTATAGATGCACATAGACATATCTAAGGAATCTCCACTATTTTAAATCAATTTGTTAAACAAGACAGAAATGTCAAGAACCTTATCTCCCTATGAGTTATTCACCTTAAGCACAGGCAAAGGCAACAAAATCTGCCAAGATAAATACTTTATCTCCAAAAATAAACAGTGGACTACTTGATTTAGTATTTAACTTACCTTCTACACATCTTGCAAAATCTAACATTGCCTTGGTAGGTAAAAAGGAAACACAAGGGGACCATGTTGGCAAATTAGCAACTCAATCAGGAGTTTATAAAACTAACAAGGAGGTATATCTCAAAAAATGAAATTTTCCCCCACAGAATTCATTTAATTATAATGAATACAAGTGAAGATTAAAATAACAGTAGAGCTGCTCTGACCTCAAGTTCTTGTGCAAGAGAAGCAAAAGGAGACAGGATGAATGTTTCCACCCTGATAGAAACCTATTTCCTTATTTGGGTTAACACCGCATGCTGACCTCTCTCAACAAGTCAAAGGTCTGAGTCAGATGTGTGCCTTCCATTACCAGCAATATAACTCATTCTGTAATGCCTTGATATGTGAAAGGGTCAAGGCAAGTAAAAGAGCCCAAGAAAAGTCAGTGAAGAACTCAGAGGATTAGCCAACTTCCCTTACCATCAACATTTTTAGATTTCTGGATTAAGTTTACATATGTGTACCCTAGCAAAAGGGGGAATGTCAGATGTAACATACTAAATCAAATCTGTGAGCTGTGAAGCACCTCACCAGAACTCTGTGAGGAGTCAGTCTGGGATACACTTTATACCCACACATCTTGCAATAAATCCACTAGGCTTTATTACCTATATGATATCCATATTGCCCAGGGAGTACCAGGCATATATAGGCACATACAAATTTTCTTAATTGAACTTAATCTCTCATCCATAAATTTATCTAAATTGTTCTTGAATCTATAATTTCAGACTATAATACCAAGGAAGCAAGATATGTTTGCCTCTTTCCTATTAAAAATGCTTCTCACTTGTGATATATGATTTCATAATAAAATCATGTTTATCTTACTATATACCTTTCATCAGTATCAAGTTCTAGTAATATTCTAACAGCAGCTATCCTTTACTAAGTAAGAACTTTTTATGGACTTTATTATAGAGTATTCTTATAGAGAGTATCTCTAATCCTCACAATAAACCTGGAACTAGCTATCATCTTCTCCATTTTACAGAAGAAACTCATGTTAAACAGCTCATTAGTAGAGACAGGATTCATACCAGATATCTCTGACTCCAAAACCCATGCACAAAACATTAATGTTACCCTGCCTCCCTATGCTACCTTCTCCAGACTGGAGTCTATCCTATCACTGAATTTCTTCAACTACTTAAGAACCAAAACATTCCTGAGTTTCTACCATGTGTAAGGGAGAGAGTGTGAGAGATGCAAAGAAACAGAAGATAGTCCTGGAACCCCAAAAGACAAATTTACGTAAGCAGCTACAGGAAATTAATGGAACCACTGTCAACTGAAGTAGAAAGTATAATATAAAGATGAGATCTGAACTGGTCCTTGAAGAGTGGCCTCTTAAAATCACCTTCTTTGGCGGTTCTCCCTCTTATGGGTTTCTTCAGGGTTGTAACATGGGGACATAATGACTTTATGTAAGGTTGGAACAGAATTTCCATTTTGTTTCCAACACTTTTACTATTGAGTTCAGCATTTTCTTTTAGCTTTTGGGATAACAGTCTTTGGCTGAGGTATCTTTAAAGAACCAATGCAATCACCTTTTGTGCATACAGCTCGAGTCCAAAGAAGGAAGAGGGAACCTATGATTACACCTGCATTAATGGACACTGCGACAAGGAGAGGTACTCCTTGGGCCTTTGCCACATAGAACTTCCATGTCATCAGTAGAAGAGTAAAGAAAAAGAAGAAAATCAGAGCAAGAGGAAGGGGACATAACATCTCATCTCACCTAAAAGAGAAGGAAAGTGCCTGCTAAAGTACATTCGGAGAGAAATGATAGGGAGCCTAACATTAGGTCTCACTCCAACCTTACATTCTGACTACTCTGTTTCCTGAGCTCCTCCTGCACTCATTCTTGATAGCTTTTGAGAGCACAATTAACTGCAAACTTGTAAAATTTTACTCTTTGGATTATTTATTAAAATATTTTAAAACCTTAAACATAAGTCTGACTCCTTAGAGCTCATTTTTTATTTGCTCCTTCCAGAAGTATCAGTTCACTCCTATACTTTATTTTCTAGTATCAAGGCAGTTTCTTAAACCCATAATTTAAAACACTCCATTTAACCCTTTGGTTGCTCAAGTTTTAAAAAGCCTTGCAAAAAACACTTTGAAAGTTTTTTTCAAGGTCAAAAGAATTAGGTTAGTTGGTTCTGAATTGTCTACAAATCTTACTTCCTCAAAATCAGACATGATTTGCCATACTGATTATTGATCCTATTCTTTGAAAGGAATTAAACTGGGCCAAGACAAGAGAATAAAACTCCATGTACATCTCTAATGATGATTCAAATGAGAATAAGGTGAGTCAGATTAAAAAAAAAAAAAAAAAAAAAAGTCAGAACAACAGTAGATGGAATCAAAGAGTCCACCTACTAACTTTTGTGCTGCCAAAGAGAAAGAAAATGCAATTATCATGTTTTGTACATAGTAAGTTCAATAAATGTTTCTAAAAGAATCAGTTCCTGGGGTTGCCACAGTGTCTGGCAAAAAAAGGTAAGGAGAACCACCTAACTAGCATAAAAATATTCCTTTAAAACATTGCCTATAAGTATGCGAAATTCTAGGGTATAACCACAATTTTGTCAGAAAATTACGTGGAAGACTTCTTAATAATAACAGCTAACACTTACTAAATGCCTGGTACTATTCTAAGCACTACAATATATATTAACTAATTTATTTCACTGTGTTGTGAGAATTATTTTTATCCTCATTTTACAGATTAAAAAAACTAAGACAAGATTATATAGTCTAACAAGTGATAGAGCAGTAATTCAAATGTAAATATTAACTATGATTACTTCTGGATGGTGGGATTGCAGGTGAAACCCATGCCTTCAATGTGAAAAAGGATGTTTACTGTGCTCAAAATTTGGGATTTGATTTTTTTTTTTCAACTAGGAAAAAAAAGGGGATAGGTAAGTAGGTAAAGTTAAATATTCCCAGGATTAATCTCCTTATTGGTAAATTAACAGTTGCTAATAAACAAGCATATAAACCGTTGATGATGTAAAATTCATCTTTGGTTGCAAAATTGTTATTTCTGTCTCAAAATACCTACTTCTTCATAAATTATATTTCACCTTAAAACAATTCCTCCAAAAAGTCATAGGAAAATAAATGGTGTATCTTTTTCTTGGAATGAAGAAATGAACCATACATCTCTCCTCTTCCATATATAAAGAATTAGTGAAAATAAGTACATGAGAACCTGATCTAACATTTGACATGAGGTTTCTATAAATTCATTCCATAATGCAACCAGGAGACCTATTTCACAGTACATTTACAACACATGCAATACACTTGGACTCTGAACTCCGCAGCAGCTGATTAAGCAAGAAGTCCACTCCTTCAGCTGTCCTAGCACAGCTTCATTAAGTTTAGCAAGCATCAAGCTCCCAGAATGCCATAAATAACTTTGCCTTGTGAGCTGGAGTACTAAAATTTCCTCAGGTGTAAGGATGTACTACTGTCTAACAATCTGTTCTACAAGATGACTTCAAGACCCACCATTGTTATTATTATGGATATAATGTTATGGTGAGAATGCATAAGCTTTTTAATTCTTATATTACACTGTGGACAAAATTTAGTGAATCATTTAGCTTCAGAGTAAAATGTTCATCCCTACTGTGGTACTTACTCTCTGTAAGACTGATCTGACAATCATTTGTCTTTAAATCTGCATAGCACAGAAAAACAAAGTCAAACTAACTAATTTCCCTATTAGTAGATTTATAGAAAAATCCACCTCTGAACTATGAATATTAATTTATTAGGTGTCTTATTTAAGATTTTACATGAATACACTGGAATGTCACAGAACAATGCTAGTATTTTATTCTTTTTAACCAAACACTTCATATTTGAAGGCACTAAAATTACTTGCCTGCATTCCTAAATCTAGCCAAAGATTTCATTTCTATCAAAGAGGAAACACACTACTACCACTATTCCTAAAAGCCCATTATTTCTGAATACTCTTTTTAAAATATATGGCAGAAATAATTTTTTAAGAAGCTTGATATCATGATGTTTCATCAGTAAATCCAATTTGAGGCCCTGACAATTTGATGTAGTATCTCTGTCTGCCACACCTAGCCATTTCATTTTCAAATTTTACTTCTAACAATTAGTTCTTGAATCAACTATGAATCATTTGGCAACATGTTCTAATTCTGAGCCCATTGACCTATATGTTTTCAGATCTCATCTGGAGAGAACCACTGCCTTTATTTCTGAAAGAGATTTACTAGTCCATTCATAGCCATTTCTTTTTATTTCAAGTTAACTTTCCTTATACGTGAATAAATTAGAAAAGGTGTATCGGTATGAATCCCAACAGTTCATTTTACCAGAATCCCACATCCTATACAATTATTTTCCAAAATCAAGACTGAAATAAAATTTTCCACATGTAGAAAAAGATCACCCAAATTGTTAGAAAAAAAGGCTTTTTTTCCATAAACTAAAGGATAAAACTGAAGCTCAGAAATGTAACTGCACTCCCTTCAACAAAAGACTCAAAATAATCGGATAAATATAGAATATTCCCCCAAACAACTTGCCCCGATAGCTTACTGCGTTAGCTATAGAGTTAGATTACAGACATGAAAAGAAAGAACACTCTGGAAGGAACTGTCATAATGGTTCTTGAAATACCTGAGAAGTCTAAACATTAATTGTCAAGATAGACTACTCACAAGCTTTCAGGGACTGTCTCTTTACTTCATACCTGGTACAAGGATCATTAAATAATTTATTTGCTTAAGCGTCTGTGTTCCCTACGGTTCTTATAAAAGAAGGATGTTGCCTTTTTCTCCCCCGCATCTCCAGACCCTAGCAGAACACTCAGCAAATAAATGGTTGGCATTTAGTAAATATTAAACAGAAGTGAAGCACTTGCTTCTAACAATAACTCTAGTCTTGCAACAAACGGGTCAAATATTAGAAGAAAATGGTGGAATTAATTACTAGAGCGTCTGCTACAACTGCCAGAGATCAAAGATGGGTGTAGCCAGCCCTGAAAGAGTGCCTCCGAAGCTAGCATGGTAGCAATATAACAGAGACAGGTTTTTCAAAGGATGCCTCCTACTTTCTTCCTCTTTAGTAGCAAACTTCTACATTTCCCAACCTCTTTTGCAGCAAGGTGTGGTCATACACTCCATTTCTGCCAATGAAATGTAAATGGCAGTCTTATATAGGATATTCAAAAAGGTTGTTAAGAAAGTGGAATCAGCCCTGGTCGTCTGTGTGGCTCAGTTGTTTAGGCGTCATCCCGGTCCCAAGCACCAAAAGGTCACGGGTTTGATTCCCCTGTTGTTGTGGTCTCCATTCCTGGTAGCGGGAGTGCAGGAGGCAGCTGAGTGATGTTTCAGTCTCACATCGAGGTTTCTATGTTTCTTTCTCTCCCTCCCTTTCCCTTCCTCTCTCTCTAAATAGTAAGCTAAAAAAAAAAGAAAGCGGAATCAGCTGGAAGTAACACCCCCGGACCCCCGCTCATTTTTTTGCCCCTTCCAGAAAACAACTTAGGACATGATGAGCCTCAGCAGCCATCCACATGCTGAAGTGATCTTGATAATGGAAGGCGAGCACTGAGGTGATGGGACAGAAGATAGGAACCTGAGGTTCTGACAATATTGTGCCAAAATACTAGCCCTAGTCCACTTATCTCTAGAATATTTTATGTAACAGAAACAAATTTTACCCAAGCCACTGTTTTGCATTGTCTTCTATGGTCACTGAGCCTAACACTATTTAGTAGGCAGTGTTTGAAGTTCAAAATATTCGTCTGAAATGGAAACTAAGTCTCTGGATTTCAAGTTGAAGAAGATGAATCACTCTCTATTGGCCCTAAGACATTAGATCCTAAAATATGTCAAATACATTATTATTAAATCTAATAATGTGGGGAAAATGGTTTTGAAACCCACAATCTTAGTGTAATATAATAATTTTACAAAGAGATGAAAAGCGGTTGGAAGTGGTGAGGGCTTCCAGGCTATAGTAGCAACAACAAGGGTAATGGCATCGACAGCTCTATAATTAATTAAATTAATAAAACAGCAAAAAAAAAAAAAAATACAACTGATTAAATAGACAAAAAACCTGAAGCAATTGAATCTGGAATCCTAGATTTTAGTCACAGGTAATTTCAGAAAAATAATTTCACAAATCAAGACCATAGTTCACCATTAAAAGGAAGGGAGTAATTAGATTATATTTAAGAAATTTTCACAGCTCTAGAATTCTCCACATAACTTACCATATTAATGTTAATTTAAAAGAAAAACTAAAAATGTGTTGATATTATTAAGTCCTAAAATATTCCTCAAATAAAAAAAGCAACTACATCTCTAAATACAAAGCACTGGTATGTTCCATTTAACAGTAAGAATCTTTGTCGCTACTGATTGTAACTCATTAGGGTATTTTGTGCCTGCGCCTCTAGCTATCCAAAACGTGCTTGTCCCCAACTCTCAACTGTCTAACCTTTATTTATCCCTTTCAGATCTTAACATGCTATCTCTTCTTCAGTGAGGCCTGCCATGACCTCTAAAACAGGTCCTACCTGGTATTTTTTTAACTTCATGGCACTTACCACAATTTTTCATTTATCTAATTATCTGTATTTTTCTGTTTAATGTCTATCTCTGCCACTGCAGTGAAATCTCCAGAGGGAGAACAATATGTCTGGGGTTTTCCCCAACTGTTTTATGTCCAGTCCTGGCACGATTCCTAACACACAGATGGAGTTCATTTATGTAAGTGTTTGTTATATGAAGAAACAAACAAACAAATGAAGAAATGGAGTAGGCATTAAGGAACTGCAGAGACCCTGAGAGAAAACATTTAGTGACTTACCTCATTAAACACAGGATACATGACTGCATAGAGGGGCATAGAAACCATGGAAGTGGTCTCAGCTTCATTCTTCATCTCTTCCATTGTCATCCTCATTCAAAAGCCAACTACAGTAGAAAAAGCAGGGCTAAAATGCAGAGGAATCTTCATTCACTGCAGTATTTCTTTTCTCTTTTTTTTTTGTAATAAAAGAATAGGGCACAAAATATATACTGACCTGGTTAAAGGGGGAGAAAGAACAAAGATTTACTATATTGAGCAGAAACAAGTACCAATGATTTTCTTTTCCAAAGTAGAGTCCTTATCTTATGAAAATCAGATTTGTTAATATATCTTACTTATAAAGGCAGCCCTGGTCAGTGAGACATCTCTATTTCCCTTCTTAAATTTAAAATTGCCCTTTCTTAACAACTGATTGCTCTTATTAGGTACTACTTCACAAAGCAGTGTTTCATGCACCCACTTAACTTGAACTCAGAAACAGATCTCTATGAAGCACTACGGATTAATTATGTCTCTAATGCCATCATATGCAATCTAGGAAACAGCATCAAAATGCGTAATTATAGCATTTATATGTAATATAAAATTATAACCATGACATGTACAATGTATAAGTGTGTATGGACTACAAGTAAAGAATTAAGAATAAAGAAAGTGTGTAACACTTTCATTAAAATCCTTTTGCTAACTGTTCACTGATTTTGTCACCTAAAAATAACAATAAAAATATAAGCACTAAATAATTTAAGAAAATCTCTACCAAATGTGGTCCGTTTGGGAAAAATAAAACAAAACGCTATTTAATTTTGCCAGTGGTACTTTTTGAATCTCTGTCCAAGTCTGATACAAAAACTAAGACAAGAAATCCACAGACAATGGCTGGAATTAAAATATCAAGAATTCAATAATATAAGAGAGAAATTTTACCTTGAGGAGCTGAGGAAATGTGTTGCTTATTAAGAGAAAGCAACTATATTTATTTCCTTTGCTAGGCTAAAAAATAAGCCTAATTATAAAGTGAAAGTGCAATAGTAGTGACATACCTATATGTTAACAATATATATTAATATATTAAACAAAAAGCAATCAATTTTTAATAATTTCTACCATTTGTAAAGCATTCTCAGGTTATATTTTTCACATTCATTTAGTCCTTAAAATAACTTACTTTACAGTAACTGTCATTCTAATTTTACAGATGAAAAGTAGGCTCAGAGACAATAAATAACTTGCCCAAGATCACACATGCAGAGGCCCAAGACTGGATCCCAGTACTTCGAATCCAGATCTGATACTCCCACATCAGAAAATCAAGTCTGAAGTGAAAACAAAGAACTTGAGCTCATCATCCCCCCAAGAAAATTCCCAGAAGTAGAACTTATATATTCACTGAATAAATGTATGTTAAGCACCTACACACACATGCAAGATGCAGTGGGGGATGAGTAAGACACCCTAATCAGTAACAATGTATCTGGGCCAGATTGTGGATGACCTAAGCAATTTGAAAGATAGTATCAAAGGCCTAGAGTACTTAGAGCTTCAAAAATCTCCAATAACCCATCCCACCTGAGAAATGCTTACTATCCTTCCATATCCCGACCAGTGATGGGGAACGAAACACCTACTTGAGCAGTCTGGTCCCATTTCTGGTAGTTCTAAATATACAGTTTTTCTCATTTCTGAGCTGAAGTACACTCCCTGACCTCACACAACAACAACAAAAAAGGCCAATTCCTAAATTTTATTCTATAGGGCAAGAGAAAATCATTACCTGATCAGATCATTGATTTAAGCAGATTGCTTTGGTCATTGCATTAAGAATGGAATGGAGGAACAGAAACTGAAGGCAGGGAAACCATATCTTTACAAGAGATCAACAAAACCTGAATAATAAGCAAGAGGAAGTAGGTAAATATCAGTTGTGGCCCTACTGTTCCAATTTAACTACTTAATAGGCCATTTGGTAATCTACTTTCCCACTTAGAAAGAAATTGTGAATACTTTTTTATAGTAAACTTGGAACAAAGAAGAGGGGTTGAAATACAGAAAAACTAGTCACAATGAAATGATGGGTACTGTATTTACAGTTTAATAGTAAAAGAAGGCATCGATATCAATGAAAAAACAAGTAAAAAGTAGCAGGACAGGGTCAATAACAGAACCTAAAGAGCTATCTCAGTGGGTGACAGAAAAAAAATCATTTATTAGGCTTGGTACTAAATAGAGACCGGTAAACAAGGCTAGACAGTTTCTGACCTCATGGAGCTCATACTATGGAAGGAAAGACAAAAAATGAACATTTGTGAGTATGACATAGAGGGGAAGTCAGGATGCTATACTGCTTTGGGAGAACTGAATGAGAGAACCAGCATCACAAAAACCAAGCATGGACAACAATTTATTTTTATTTTTTATTTTTATTTCTTGGTGAGGATGACAGTAACACTCGAAGAATAGGATCATCGCTGCAGGAGCTGATACAGTGAGCTGGTGAGAGAGAAGTCTACAAGAATCTCGGTAAAAAGGAGGTGAAACATGAAACACTAAAGGAGACGAATACACTCCAGTCGGCTCAGTGGAATCATTTCTGTCTTTTACTCTTTTGAACACATGTGCCTCTCCCTGCATATAAAGGCAGGAGATGAAGGGATCAGTCGAGTGGCTAGTAACTTTAGAATTCCTGCTGACATCTACCTATATACCACACTAAACTTATTCAAATACTCCCTTTTTACCTTTTGTAAATACTGGTGTTGAAGTCTTCTTTTTTCAACTGTGTTTAATAAGTAGTATTGTACCATGTCAGGAAATCTTCACTTAAGATATTTATGATTCAAATTAATAATATATTTCCTCTAAACTAATTTTACAGTACTATCAGCTACTGTTTGTCCTCAAAAAGACAGTATTATAACAACAACATTCTGAGCTAAACAGAATGTGGCTGGACTACAGCACACTTAACCACCCTTTAATATTGTTCCTGTGGATTTACAACTTTTCAGAACACACCTTCACAAATTAGGGCCACTCATAGTTTCATTAGTATTTACACAAGATTAAAAACCACCAATTTCAGTGTGCTCTCCCTCCTCCCCCTTTCCCTTTCTCTGCCGGGCCTCCCTGTTCTTCCCCCACAGGCTTGCATCTCCTAAACTCTAAGGGACTCCAGGAGGCTTGCAACCAGGGGAGCAATGGTCAGCACATTCTTCCAGGTAAACCCCCTGAACTTGTCCCCCAGGCCCCCTTTTCTGTAATTTCTTAGTGAGTCAAAGCAGCTCAGCCTAGGCTCATTTCCGCATCTAGTCCTTCTGTTATCCTAGGCCCTTCCTTGTTTCTGTCCCTAGCTTTAATAAATGTCTTTTAAAATTAAAACAAACAAAAACCAATTACTAAAAGGCTAATTAAACTGTTCTGCTAATTTTAGCTCAAGTTAAAATATGCTGTCATTCCTTCTATATGGTTCTTTATTTGAAATGGTTAAATGGACAACCTGCAATCACTCCAAGCAAAGAGCCTGCTACCTAAGAGCAAGGGTCGGCTGAACTGAGGAAGGGCTGAGGCCCCGCCCCTTTGAGGAGGTTCCTTCCTTTCAGTATGGGTGTGGCGGGCTTGGCCAGCCAGGCAGTACAAAATCAGCCCTCTAAGGGATACTGGTTTCTGGAGTGAGTACTGATTATGCATATATAGTCTGAAGATTATTGACACTAAATCCCAAATCTGGAAAGACCTTAAAAAGGCACCTCATCTACCCTCTAGGTACAGCAGATACCAAAGTTCAAAAAATGATTTGCCCATGGTTACAAGTGCCAGCTAATAATAAAGAAAATAAAATTAATGTGGGTATGGTGGCAACATAGCAAGAACTATTTGTTTCCCATTTCAGATGTGTTGCTTTGGGGCAAAAGTTTTCATTTCAAATAAGCTTTGTTTCTTGAGTGGTTAGCTGGGGATACCAAAACAGATAGAATATAGGCAACCTATTTATTTATAATTTCCCCCTTATTTCCATGAATATTCGAAATAGCACTGCAAATTTCTAACACAAGGCAAATCAGTTTTAAATATCTTCCTGGGCTTGAAACAATTATTTGTTTAGAGTGAGGAGGCAACAAAAATAGACTCTTGGCCATTCCAATGCTAAACTCTCAGGGTTAGGAGTTCCTGCCCTGCCCAACCAACAGGAGCTTGCTCATTTCAAGAACTACACTTGAGTATGTCTCAAACCTCAGAATCAGCATTTCCTGAAACAGCCTCACTTTACTCCATCTGGGGCATGAGATAAACTCTAGAGCCAAAGCTATATTTACTTACAAATAAAAAGAGTAGACAAAGGGAAGTCTCTGATACTGATGTATGCAGTTCTTGGGGTGAAAAAGAAGCTTTCTAAGTAAATTTGACACTTAAAATGTTTCTAGACAGGTCTATTTGTCTTTTTTTTCTCTATAGTCAAATCTAGTCCTCAGCTCTCTTACTCAGTCCTAAATGCTTATAATTCCTTTAATTTCCCTCCCTAAAGAGAGAAGTGTTATTTATTATTGTTGGATCTCCAACCTGTCCATGAACATTTAGCTAAAAGAAGTTTATTCATTCTAGCAGTAAGCAGAATCCATGTGTTTATGTTACCATTTATAAGTTTTTCTTTTTCCCATTTGAGACTTTAGATTCGGCATAGCAAGTACATAGTAGACCATTAATAAATGTTTGTTGAATGAAAAAATTAATAAGATAAGAGATGGGCAATTTATAAATTGAATCAGCCTTGTTAATACTTTCCAAATTATCAAGCCTAGCAAAGCAAAAACAAAGAAATCTAATTAATTCTATTAACGAAGTCTGGACCCAGACACATTTACCAGTTTTAACTACTTCTTCCTATCCTAAGCTCTTCCTACTATACAAAGCTAAGAGAATATAAGCAACACATGACTGCAAATAAAATCAGAATTCTAGCAAATCTATATGAACAGCAAATAAAACTGAAATAAAAGTCAAGAGGTTATAAATTCTAATGTCTCATTTTTATTAGGGCTGCTAGAATATTTTTCAATTCTGAGGAAACAATTAGCGTATAATTTAATAGTTCACAAAATTCTCAAGGTGCAAGCATTTCCAACATTAGATTAACCTCGGTTTACACATAAGCAAGATCCAAACAGTTATTCCACTTATATCACAAAGTAAAACGTTCTCTATGGAAAAGGATGTTAAGTGATACGGTTTCCAAATGATGAATGACCTAAGCCATCACAGTAACTTCAGAGCCTACTAAAAACATATGTTCCCAAGACTACTCAATCAGAATCTTCAACAAAGGTCCAGGAAGCTGTCTTTTTAGCAGACAGTCCAAATGATACTTGTGGCTGGACGCCATAGGTATGGAAAGAACTGTGGCTACAATCAGAGAACCTAGCTGCTAAGGTCAGTCTCAGAGACACAGGTAAAATTAAGTCTGTCTAAGCACCTGAGACCAGTTTTTGGCTCCAACTTCGTCAGTGTTTCTCTTAATCACTGAATCCCCATCAGAAACAGAAAGAGGGCAAAATTGTATCATCTTAAGGCCTTAAAACTCTCAAATTCAGTGATAATAGTATTTTATTATGTATTGGTATCTACTCTAGGTTCAAAAGTAATCTCACGAAAAAGTTTTTAAAAAAAAGAAAACTATCTCATCAGATCATAAAAACTATTTACAAATTATAGTAAGAAAAGCCTCCTCAATGGTTGGTTGATTTAAGGTTTCAACTGACAACCCCTTACTTTCTTCGCGAGCACCTGGCATCACGAATCATCCCGTCAGGCTCCTAGAGAAACTGAATTTATTCCAAGGCTGTATACCTCTGTCTGGCCATTTCACATGGCTGGAAAGGTGAGCATGCGATATCACAACCTAGCTTTTAGGGTCTTTGCATGTCAAAATGTTGTATCCACTTCCAAACAAGCACAAAGGGGCTAGAGGAGGAAGCTAGGAAAAAGGGAGGTAAAGGAATAAAGTAGGTAGGAGATCCTACTCAGACCAAAGTGAGCTGGTAGCCTTTAAGATATACCTATGTCTCTCTCCTTCCTCTGCAAATTATATTCTCTATAATTCAAGGTCTTCCATTCAACAGTTTCCTTTTTAAATAAGGTAATGTGGAAATGGAACTCAACTTCCCTGAACATACAATACTGTAGTTTGGTATTTATTGAATTTTGCATTTAGGGACATCTAGAAACAGCCTCTTGCAGATGGTTAAGTATAATATGTGACACTCAGCCACTGTATTTATTTATATATACCAAACTTATTAAAGAATACTTTGAAATATCAAATGGATAATTTGTGCAGAGAAAGCGGTGTGGGAAAAGAGCCTAAGAATTAAAATCTAAAAACAAAGGTGCACATCCTCGTACTTACTGTCCACTATAAACCATCATGTCTCTCTGATCAAGTCACTAACCTTTCTACGCTTTAGTTTCTTCTACAGTGTGGACGAAAACTGAGCTGTATGTTTGAAAGATACTTGGTTAGAATAAAAGATGAGGTAATTTTAAAATCAAACCATAAAGCCTCTATATTAAAGATTTCATTTTACTAAGTTACTAAGCACTGTATTTTTGCACTTTTAAATAACTGCTCAAAGAAAGTCCACATTCCACAAAGAATTATCAAATCATTGGAAGGTCTACTCTACTCAATCAAATTTTTAAAGGCACTCTCTCTGTTTATACCACAATTTTGGGGTATCTTAAACCACTAACTAGTTGGAGAACTCCAGCTTTACTATTTTTAAAAACAAGATAAAAAAGATATAATTTTAAATGTCCCTGTAAACATGTCTGACCAAGTAAGCATTTGCTGAGCTATTAACAGAGGTTTTAACTAAAACAGCATCTGAAAATTGAGTTAACATGTCTTTGAGAACATTGGCAAATTAGAGCACAATGAACCATGAAGGAAAAATGTAAAAATGCTCTAAATTTAACTCCACTCACTTTATCATTTTTTGCTAATCTCTGTATATCTGTCACAGATAGGTGTTCTTTAACTAATAATATGCAGATTTTTCTAAACATATGCTTTATAAATACTCATTTGAAACTTACAATTTATTTTTCTATAAAAGGTTAAGTGTGAGTTAAGGTTCTAAGAAAAACTTCAAAATCCATATTGTTACCTAAAGGACAACAGGAACATGACTATTTCAATTATACTTAGCCAACACTAAAAGCACTATCATTAGAGAGATGAGTAATAAGCATAGTGATTCTAGAACCAGACCTGCCTGGATTCAATCTCGAGTCTACCACTTACTAGTTGTGGGAGTTGGGGTAAGTTATCAAACTTCTCTGTGCTACAGTTTCCTCATCTACGAAATGCGAATAATAATAGTATTTATCTCTTAAGATTGATGTAAAGAACAGTGCACGGCACATAGTAACTATTCATATTAGCTATTACAATTAAGTACATTTTAATCTAGAATGACAAGATCAGATCTCTTTCTAAAAGTCAGATCCTGCACAATCATCTAGCCAGGGGAATCAAGGACTCTTAAAAGCCACATAAATAGAGATAAATAAGTGATTTCAAATCTCTTTAAAATAGCAAGAGGCTTGTTTATTCCTGTTTGCCAAATAAAATCTTTTATCAAACTCTCTATATAAGATCAAATACCAAACTGTTCATTCATCCAATGTGTTAAGTAACTATAGTTTACCAGCCCCTCCCTCTCTTAGGAGCTCTTAACCACCCCTTTCTCGACAATTTGAAAACCACTACTCTAGAATAATTAGTACAGAAGCATTATAAACAAAGCATTTGAAGAACAAAAATGAACGATCGCAATAATAAGGGTATGGGCTGGCAAAAAATATTTGGACCCAAATTTCCCCAAAACTCAGATAGTTCCAGATCTCCAAATTTACTCTTACTATTGTCATATGCTTACACACTTAAGAAACTTAAATGTTAAAACCCTAAACTAAAAGCAAGAACAGTCATTATATATTATTTAGTCCAATATTTAAATTTCACAATTTAGAAATAAAAGTCCACAGAAATTCACATTAAGAAACAAAATGCAATGGTGACAGATATTTTAAACAAATATATGCTACTGAGTTACTACAGCCTACTGTACAGGACATGTTAGTCTGCTAAACTGAACTACTTCTAGACTAACCAGTCCTGCTCTGTGTCACCCATGGGTCAATGTTTGTAGCCAAGACCCCCAGACTCTATGCAGAATGTTTGGAGATTAAAGCCAGCAGGAATGTGGCTTTGATTCAAAGTCACTTTAAGATACTCAGCCACACAAGTTTGTGGATTCTCAATTTGGTGCTGCTGAGACCTCTGATTCACACACCTTAAAAGTTAAATACATCAGGTCAGTGTATGCACTTGCATATTCTGAGGAGTACTGTTTCTTAATACAGAAATGAACAGGAAATAATTACATTTTTCTACACACAGATGGACAGTATAGAACAGTAGGATCACTTGTTTGAAACAAAGACCCGAGTTTGAATTTTTGCTTTGTTGGGTCATATCATTTGTTATTTAAGCTTTCTAAATTCAATGAGAAATTAATGAAAATAATGACTGAAGTACTCACCTCACAGAATTATTAAGAGCACTAAATGCATATAAAGCACTTAACACAGTGGCTAACACACAACAAGCATTCAATACATATTGTTAGTTATTGATATTTTATCCAAAATTCAATGAACCTGACATGGCATCAGGAAATAGGGTGACACAAACCAGGCACCGAGAGCACAGAACTTAGCTCTGACTTGCATGGCAGTCAGCGCCGCCTTAAATTTTGCACCCTAGGCCCTGTTTGCCTCACCCTAGCCCTGCCCCTGCACAGCACACACGATGATAGCCTGATACTGATATCACAATATCATAAAGGCCATATGCTTTCATAGCACATTTTTAAAACCTTTTCTCCCCCATTTGCCAAAACAGAAGCATAAATAAATTATTGGGCCACCAAAAAAGTTACATATCATCCCAAGCAAATTACATAGTTTTGGAATACTTAAAATAATTTGGTCATCAACTGCATTTTAAAACAATTTGCCAAGCCCATTTAAAAATGATTTCTTATTCTTTTAATGTACATACATCAACTTAACAAAGAAAGTTGGGGCTCAGAAGTGGACTAAGAGTGAAATCAAGATGCGATCAAGGACTTTCTTGAGATAATTCATAAAAGAAGAGAATCTATACAGGATAATCAAAAATTGACAATAGAGTCCAGCCAGTGTGGCTCAGTGGACTGAGTGTCGTCCCATGGACTGAGAGGTCCCAGTTCGATTCCTGGTCAGGGCATATGCCCGGGTTGTGGGCTCAATCCCCAGTAGGGGGCGGGCAGGAGGTGGTCGATGGATGTATCTCTCTCACATCAATGTTTCTCTCCCTTCCTCCCTCCCTCCCTTCCTCTCTTAAAAAAAAAAAAAAAAAATCAATGAAAAAAAAAAGCTGACAATAGAATCAAAGGGCTCCTTACCTCTAATTAGTTGATGGGAAATGGGAAAAAGAAATATATCACTGACTTCTAAAATATTTCTGTACAACTGGTTCAAGAGAAAGAATACACATCTCTTTAGTTGTTAGAAGTCTCAATTATTTTTCCTATTCCAATGCCTAAATTTTTGTTAAAGCCGGGATGAACAAAATTTAAATGAAAACATTTGTTGGAGGGCAGGAAACAAATGTGTCCCCTTGAATATGTCCATATTTTGCCCATAGAGTTCTTAATCTAGTGGCTCTTGAATCAAAGAATACCTAACTGAATAATCATTAAGTATTTAATTGAGATACATTTTTCTATTTTCCTTAGTAGTATTTGTTATCTCCTGTTTAAATTTCTCCAATATAATCCCAAAACTTTCCTTTAAAATTCCTTAGAAATTCAACTCAATTTAAGCTCTCATACTGGTCATATGTTCTGAGATAGAAAGTACAATTTAAGGTGACTATACCACATGGGTCTGCTCTGTATTACCTATAATCTTTGATATCTACTAGTTAACTTAATGACTACTAATTGCCTACAGTCCCCTATGCAATGTATATTTTCTTTACCTTACCAAATTTCTTTGCACAAAAATGTTGCCACAAGACACTCAAATGTTGATAAATTAGCCTCAGATAACAAATTGACTCTGGCTCATTTGTTTAACACTAGGTGCTAATAAGGATAGGTTCTAGTTTGATAATGACATTTAACTTCACCTTTAGCTCCTAACTAATCTCAAATACAAATGCTGTTAGTCACAAGAAGGCATGAGGAAGACAGAATGGCATCTGTTTATATTGTATATACAACTCCTCACCTAACCTTCACTTGCAAAACTGCAATTCATTTTTTGATGAAGCACACCAAAATTAAGGTAGGAACTCAGAAATCTCTCAAGTTTTGACAATATCACCAAAGTGGAAATTTTATTATAGATAAAGGCATCCAGAAAGTATGTGATTTCTGCATCAAAGATAACAGCATTATTCAAAATCCTCTGGAATTAAATTAAGAAAGCCTTGCAACAATCTGAACTGGTATAGCCTAGAGGCCAGGTCTGACTCATTTACCATTCCCAACTGGCTTTTTTATAGCAACCTTATGTAAGTCTATGAAGGCAGCTGAGGTGTGACATTTTAGGGTTCTGTCATTCCTTAATTCCATTGGAGTTCCAGTTATCCTGAAGGCAGGATGGGTGAATAAAACAGGGCAGGATGTTCCAGTGCCAGCAACCAGATGGTAAGTTAGAGAAATTACCATTTTCCCCCCTTCCCAACAGCTCTAACCCAAATTATCAAATGAACTGATGAATGAGAAAGTACTTAACATATCAGAAAGGGGGTGAAGGGGATCAAAAGGTTAAAACAAAAAGAAATCTAGAAAAAGGCTAAATATCCATAAAATAGTCTTTCCATCCTCTTCCCCTTCTATCCATTATATTATAAATGCCCTAAAGGAAATTTTTATTCCTTTCTCTATTTCCTAGTACCCAGCAGAGCACTCTGCATAGTCCGCCTAAGTCAGCAACAGTGTTAGCTGGAGATGTGGTGATGAAAAGCCAGCTACAGTCCATGCCCTTGAGGGTGTGCAGTCTTGCAGGGAAGAGAGACAAAAAAAAAGTAAGATATGTCAAACCGCCACTGTGTATAACTCAAGGAGCATACCTGCCTTACATTTTATGTGTGTGTGTGTGTGTGTGTATATATATATATATATATATATATATATATATATATATATATATATATTTTTTTTTTTTTTTACCCTATTAAGTTCAACAGACATGCTTAACATTTTTTCAAAGAAAACGAAACAGAAAAATAACTACTGAAATACTTAGTGATCATAATTCCATTCCATGCACATAAACCCCAGAATAAAAGAGATAAGACATGGACTTATCCTATTCCACCGCCACCCTACCCCTGCCAGATTCAAAGTCACAGTGCCTCTTACAATGAGCAGCTCACCACACTGTTGATTCCTGTACTATTCCTATTAACATACATATTTCTTTTCCAACACAGCCTCTGAATAACAAGTCAAATACTTCACCTAGCACTCACAGAAAAATAATTCTATTCCAGCGCTAAAGGAAAAACTGGCTACATTGAAGCTGTTATTCTCAAAAGAAGTAACCTCCAAAGGGATTTTTTAGAATGCAAGTAATTTTTGCCTGCTACACTAACCTTAGCATCGAGGATACAACTTCTCTGAAACTGCAACTCTAAATCTAACTGCCCTTTAATGGGCTCAATCACTAACATCATTTTTACCACAATGATTACAAATATGGTCTCTTGAGTCTGTCTGGATTCAAATTCTAATTCTAAGCAATTACTGGGTTGTGTGACCTTGGGCAAGTTGCTTAACCTCTCTATGCTTTGGTTTCTTCATTTAAACTAGGGATAATAGTGCCTCTACTTCACAGAATTGTTGCGAGGATTATGAGATCATGTAAAATGCTTAGTATGATGCCTGGCACTTAGTTGTTGCTCAATAAGTATTGGCTTATCATATTATATCCTAACTCATTCTAAAGAAAATTTAGGGCAGTTTCACACATAATATGTACTCAATAAATATTTGATAAATGAATGAACCAAAGTATCATTATTATGAAATCTACACTTACTTCTGGTAAATTTATTTCCAAGGGACTGGCCTAAGTAAACAGTAGTGAGTACCATTTAATATGTTCCACTGCTATCACCCAATAATTCATAAGCCTGCTGTTAAAATCCCCTTTCCCCTTCCTTCCTTTTAATAACAACACCTGATTCTAGGTAACTATAGAAGAGTGAGATTGAATAGATCCAATTTGGGGTGGCTTAAAAAAAAAAAAAAAAAGATTGCCCACACAAAAATGTAAGGGTGACCTTGAAAAATAGGATTGTGATATTACAATACATCCAAGATGCAATTAATTTCGTAGATAAAATGAAAAAAACTGATTTTTTCGTCTTCATACAGATAAAAATGGACCACAAAACTACATTGTTTATCTTTCTGCAAATAATTTATAATTGCTGCAGTGAAGGTGCTTTCATTTTTTACAATGTGTGCATTTCGAAAACATAAGTCTCTAAGAATGCAACTTACTATATTTCAAATACAATAATATACATAATCAATTACACTAATTTCTAAATCACTTTTAGAGTTCATATTATGGAGAAAAAATTATTTATCATGGAATTAACTTTAAATTCTTAGTAACATTATCTATCATTTTGACCTGAAGAAGCCAACATATAAGAAGCAGTACTTCGCCCTGGCCGGTTTGGCTCAGCGGTTAGAGCGTCGGCCTGCGGTCCAGAGAGACCTGGGTTCGGTCCCCACAAAGGGCATGTACCTCGGTTACAGTTTGTCCCCGGCCCTGGTTGGGTCGTGCGGGAGGCAGCCACTCGATGTGTCCTTTTCATGTCGATGTTTGTCTCTCTCTCTCTCTCTCTCTCTCTCTCTCTCTCTCTCTCTCTCTCTCCCTCTCCCTCTCCCTCTCCCTCTCCCTCTCCCTCTCTCTCCCTCCCACTCTGTCTGAACAAAAAATAGAAAAATGTCCTCGAGTGAGGATTAAAATAAATAAATAAATAAATAAATAAATAAATAAATAAATAAAAAAGAAGCAGTACTTCAGTTTTATCCTCCACATCTTGGTTATAATAAGTAAAGATGAATTTTTTTATCTAAGATTCCAATAACAGGCTGACTTTTAATAAAGTAAATTTAGGACTTATCAAAGGCTTATATTTAATAATAAAAACTGGGAGAATTATCAAATTTTAAAGCTAAGTATCAGCAATCACTTTTTTGACAATGTCTTGTGGAAGAGTGAATTCATGAAAGCATATAAGTCTACAGCAACTCAGAGCTGTTGAATTTATTCTATGGCATTACTATAGTACTGCAAAGGATTAGAGAATTTGTTTTCAGGACCAAAATCTAATGTAATTTATTCCTGAAATTTAGTTTGCATGTTTTTAAAATGATAATCTTTTTACTCTCATAAGTATCTAGGTTGAAAGCAAATAAAATATTACCATAAAACCTACTGAAATATGAAATTTTTCAAGAAGCCCAAAATATAAGCTCCTTTGAAACAAGCAGTACTCAACTTTACAAAGGCACTTGTCTAAAGCAGGTAAATTTCAAAGGAAGATACCATGGTTAGAAATCAAAATGAAACAACAAAGTAAAAAGGAAACAGATCTTGCTAAGGACAAAATGAGATAACATTAGGGAGAATAGAACTCATTAAAAGTTAGTTTCTTCCATGTCTATATTTTGTTATAAGGTCTCCAAAATGCTCTTTTATACAGAAAGGTTGCTGTAATAGAAAATGACTTCTGCGTCATTTGCCTATAGAAAATTATCCTGATTTTAGAGACCTCCAAGAAAGAACATCTTTCTACAATTTATATCAAACTTCTTTCAATAACTCCTTTTTATTTAAGGGTGGGAAGCATGTCTGTTTTATTCATTTCTGTATTTCTGTCCCTAGAAGAGTGCTGGAGGTGCTGTGCATGAATGCACTCATTCATTCAATCAGCAAATACTTACTGGGCATTTACATTACGCCAGATACTGTGTAAGTAGAGAAGTAGGCACCTGACAAATGATAGGGCCCTGCCTACGTAGCTTATAGTCTAGTGAGGGAGACAGACATTTGTCAAATAAATACAAAAACAGTTAAGTTCCTAAGTGATGATGCTACAAAGGAGAAGTACAGTGTGGTGAAGATATCATGGGAACTTACTCTAATTTTGGGAAGGAGGGGTCAAAGAGGTCAGGAAAGGTTCCCCTGACATTTAAACTGAGACTTAAAAATTACTAGAAGTTGGCCAGCTTTGGGAAGGGGAGGGAAGCAATCTAGGCAGGAGGGAGGAACCTATACAAAGGTCCCCAAGTCAGGAAGGAGTTTGTGTACATAGTAACTGAAAGGCATAGTAAATGAGAAGGGCTGGGGATAAGGACAGAGAGCCCGACAGGAGACAAAAGATAAATTGTCAGCATAAAAACAGAGTAAGAGGGTAACAGTATCTGAATAGTTAAGTCATTTAAAGTCTTTTTCTCATGTAAAATAAATAATCTATGGGAACTAAGTCCAGAATATTCAAGATCTGTAGGAAGAAGACCTGAATAATGCCTTGGTCCCACCAGTGACCAGTTACATGCCCTTGCACTTAACCAATCTGAACCTCTTCATTCTCATTGTAAATAGGTACCCAATATTTACCTACTGGGAATACAATGATAATAGACAGTCCTGTTCTTATGACTTTACATCATTAAAAAGAAAGAGACTGGCCTAGATGGTGTGGCTCAGTGGTTGAGCGTGGACCCATGCACCAAGAGGTCGTCGGATTCTCGGTCGGTGGGGGCACCTGCCCAGGTTGTGGGCCCAGTGCAGGGCATGCAGGAGGCGGCCAATCTATGTTCTCTCTCATTGATGTTTCTGTCTCTCTCTCCCTCTCCCTTCCTCTCTAAAATCAACAAAGAAAAAAAAATTTTTTTTTAAAGAAACAAACTGTATATGGGAGACATCCTAAGTTCTGTAAGAGATAATGTCCAAAGGCTGAAAACAGAACAGTGTGAACCACCTGAAATTATTCAATGTACAGATATCCAAAATGGCCACAGTACTTCAGCATGTGACTGAAAGATAATAAATATAATAGAAACACTACTCCAATGCAAAATAGGTGAAATATCAGATATGGATCTCAGAAACGAAGACAAGTTAGTGGGAGAACTGAACCAAGGACAAAAAACAACAATAACAACAACAACAAAAACATGCTGAGCAAGTGCATTATATTCATTGTACTCAATTCCAAATTTTCCTGACTTTTAGTTCAAAAGTTCATTGTATAGCCTCATAGCTGCATGCCAAAAGGCAGAAAACTCATTTCACACTTCCCCAACAAAAAGTAAATGTCTACATTGCCATCTAGAAAATACATTAACATTCTTGCTTTACTAGCACTCACTCACTCATGTTCAGCTCATGGTCTACTGAAACTACCGCACCCTTCTAATTTAGCACAAAGCCGGTTAACCCCCACATAATTTTCCATTTGTTTAGTTGGTCTTCCTTCCTTGTGTACTGCATTACTCATGGTGCTACATTATCCTGATTTTACTGCATTCTACAGTATCATACCTCTCTCCTATCATAAATGTCATATTAATTTCCAGACCATCTTCACTTCAATTATAGGAGAACCTAATATCTCTGATCCTAGAAAAATGCTTTTGTATTTAAATGGTGGTAATATTAATAATTGCAAAGTACATTCAAAATGCAGTGTATTTCAATGGTCAACTTATACAACAGTAAACCATGACTGATTAGCTGCTATCACCAGAGACCTGATTCTTGTTTATAAACTTACCATGAAGAAATCCTGATGTAAATGAATATACTCCAAGATTCTATTAAAGAACTACCCAATAATACTCATGAACCATATTTGGTCATAATAACAATTATATAGGATAAGACTGGAACAAGTACACTACTTTACTACTCAATATAAAACATAAAATGTCACATTTTTTTCCATTCTTTAATTTCAATTAAGGATAAGTTAAAAATCACAGATGATGATGCTAGGAAAAATAAAATATGTACTAGCCTGATGTTATTTACAAACATCTCAAGCCAAGAAAATGAGGGGAAAAGTAAAATTTTAAAAAATGTGACACTACCTCCAAGAAATGCAATGTATCTTTTTTTCTGGTGATGATCACATTAAACTCTCTCGATGCTGTATTATTTGAAAAAAGTGTAAAATCAATTTTACCAAATAATTCCAATCCCACCATTGTCAGTTTTATAAAATGAGAGGAAAAAAAAAAAACAAAACAGTCCTAAGGTAGGAAGGGAAAACAACTGTCTTTTAGCTAAGGGATGGGGTGTACTGTTTTAAGTGATGTTCTCCTATATCACTATCTACCACATAAAGTAGCGGTACAGTCTATCACTTAACATACCCCTAATAAAATAAAATATGTAAAGTGAAACCGATTTTTCCAAAAAGTTAGTGTGTGTCCTTTTTTCATGGAGGAATTTATCTCCAGTTCAAAAAGTCTTCACCCCACAAATGGCTTCTTAAAAATACATAAAATGCATTACTTTGAAACTTTCTCCACCTTTAAAAACACCACCAACTCTCTTTGTGGTGCAGCAGCTCGGATCCAGAATCTGGACTACAAAGTCAGACGATCCGTCCCTACCTGTGTGACCTTGGACACATCATTTATTCCCCCAGTTTCCTCAGCAGCATCCCAAAGTGAATGCTCTTTGAAAACTGTAAAGGTGTACACATATCTTAGGAATTACACCTAAGAGGGTTAAGATTTCCTGCTTAGGGCAAAATTACCTCTTTAGAGGGGCCACACCATGAAACTGGAACCGAATCCGTAGATCTCTGTCAACATTTGACTCTTCCTTCGACAGTTCTTTCCTCAAAGGGCATAACCTGAGTCACCCCAAGAACAAACTCCCAAGCGTCCTTTCCTTCCTCCACTCCTCCCTATCCCACTTCTAAAGCAAGAAAAAACAGCAGCCTCACCTCCCCTCCCCAAGCCACACCTTAAGAGGACCCCACCCCAGGCACATCCGCCCTCTCCCTTCTCCGGGGGCACCAGAGGCCAACCTCGCCCTTCCCCTCTCGCCACCACCTAGGGGAGACTTCCTGGAGACGTTCAGGCCCAAGCAGGGCAGGCGGCATTTACAAACCCGCTTTACGCCACTCGCGTAGGGTAACCTCGCTTACGCCCATAGGGCCCGGCTCGCCCCGTCCGCTCCGCCTGCCAGAAGCAAGCCCGAGTGCCTCAGCCACGGCTCTAATGTGATCCCAAACCTCTTGTGCTCTGCGCAGGGATAGAGGGACTGGGACAGAACAGCCACACCTTACCGGCAACTGAGGCACTGACTTCACTTCCCACCTTGAAGCCCTCTTCAACTCCCGGATCAATTCACTCCGGCGACGCCGGAAGGACCCGAGAGGAACCAGGCGTTGTCCGGAATCCTGCCCAGCCGGAGTTGCGCAGGGGCCTATGGGGACTCGTAGTCCCTTTCGCCGGCGTCCTCGGCAATTCGTGCACATGCAAGACTACAATTCCCGACAGGCCGTGCGGTGGAGCCTAAGGCGATGGGTGGGGACACTTCTAGCCAATAGTAGGAGAGTTCCCTGCCTTTGCGGGAGGAGGTGAAATGAAGAGAGAGGGTGCACGGAAAGAAAAGGAAGGGAGGGGTCAGCTCTCACCTGCGCCAATCAGGGTGCAGGGTCGGCCCGGCGGCTACTCACCCATTGTGGGGGCGGGCTAGCGGAGCAGAAGGAGGGGAAGTGGGTTGGGGGCAGAGTTCGAAGTAGGGAACACTGAGCTACTGAGCTGTGGACGCCTGCGGAATGGATGCGTTGGGGGAATCGCCGGGGTGGAGGGAGGGTGCAGTGTGGGGATGCTCCCTGGCCCGAGGAGCAGCTTCCACGAGAGGGGCCGAGCCCCAGACATCTCGGGCGGCCAGACCGGCGAGTCGGGGAGGGAGAGGTTGAGCCTGGACTCTTCGCGGAGATGCCGGGGCAGGGCGGGAGGCAGCTCCAGGTGTGAGGCTACGGAGTGAGAGGAGAGGGGTCCCCAGGGAAAGGGAATCAGCAGAACAGCTGCAGGTACAGGACAGCAGCTTCCCGCCGCCTCCAGCCGGGGCAGCAGAAGAAACAGCAGGGGGAGGAGCAACAGCTGCCGAATTCGCCAACTAGAGCAGGGGAAGGCGGAGCTTGTGTCCCTGTAGCAGCCGAAGGCGCAGCCTGGACTTAGTTTCCCGGGAGAGGAGAGCAGGAGCGAGAGCGGAGCGGAGCCCAGCGCGGTCCTCTAAGCCTCAGCTCCCGCATCCCGCCAGGGGTTGCAGGTGTCTGGGAGGTAAGCCTGAGTGTTTCTTCTGGCGCCTGCACATTGCCCGGGAGAAAGCGTCTTCCAATAGGAATTGTATCAGGGCACGGCTAAAAAGGAGTCTCTCTGACTCGATTAGAGAACTGGTGCAAACCTTTTTAGGTGAAATGGACATTTTTGGACTTTGGCAGCGGGGTAGGAAGCAAAAGGTGGCTTGACTCTGGGTATAAAGGGCGTGGTTAGTATTTTTGGTTTGAGTTGTGCCATGAAAACTGTTCAGGGAGATGATTAAGAATGAGGGAAATCCTGTTAATTGAGAACAAGGTGAATGTTATCTGGATAGGTGCGTAGCTGGTAAAAAAAAAAAAAAATGCCACTGATACAGAATTACTTGAGAACTCTTTCACTAGGAAGATAACTTTGCATTTTTTCGATGTCTACCCTTTACATTGTTTTATCAGATTATTCTGCTACCGACCTGTTTTCCAGGGTAGTTGTACTGCAGGTTCCTAGAATTGAAAGAGATCTGTATTAAAGAAGCAAATGCAGGCAGGAATAATCAAGATGACTAAACCTATCAGAAGAACTTTTGGCAGCAATAATGTAAAAATATGTTTTAATAGATGGATACTTAGCTTTCCTTCCAGTGGCTCTAGACTATTGGAACAAAGACGGGGACTCAGCCTACAGTACGAACATATGGTGTACTTCATTGCTGCTCCTAATTCTCTCATTTGTACATATCCGGTAATATCTGTACATTAAAAAAACAAAAACAAAAAACAAAAGTAAATAAAAAAGTACCAGGAAAGCTGTAGGAGGATCTTTTCTGCTTAATCAGTATGAGCTAATTGATTACCCTTCGTATGTGTTATGATGGATTCAGAATTAAAACACTTGTTATAGTATCATAAAATAAGTTTATTCTTGGTATTAAACCATGTGTGATATAAGGTAATTAAATATCTGTGGATGAAAATATGTTTTAATACAAAGTATAATGAGAGCCGTACCTACCTTTGTATAACTATGACAAGATTACAGCCTATCCTTTTTAGAAAAGTATGTAAAAAGCTATTTGTCTAGTTCTTTTTCTTTTTGTTACAGAGGTTCCCCAGATTACATAGCTTTTAATCATAGTAGCATATTGCAGCACATATTGCTCTGAAATGCTTTCATTGTGACAGCTGTATATTTCAGAGTCTGCCTGAATATTTAATCTGGATTTTCTTGAACTTGGGTCAATAAAATGGAGTAATTACCTTCTATTTTCTTGTTTTTGTGCTTTCTTGATTTACTTACGATTTTTGGATTTTATTTCTGTAAAGCACACAAAATTCCTTTTTGAAAAGAAATGGCTGGAAAGAATTCTATTCATAGCTTAAAGTTCATTCCCACCAGTGTGCTACCACTGATAAACCTATGTGACTTATCAATGTATTTACTCCCTCCCACCAGCACCCCCTCCCACACTCTCATACACGGGGAAAATATATAGGCCGACAGGTTTTAGAAAAACAGCTGCTTTAAGATTGTCCCCAGGCAGATCAGGTAAGTATTAGAAGCAGCAGAGAGCTTAGAAGCAACAGTAGCCACTAAACTTAGCAGCCATGGTAAGGATCGGATTTAATCTTTGCTATATCATGGGGGAGTCTATCAGTCCACACAGCTAATATGACCCTGTGAAATGATTTTAGCAGGGATGGGGTGGTGGGGAATGGATGCTAGGGTTTAGTAAGGCTTCGAAAAGATTGTTTGCCCTTATTATTTTTGATTAAGTGGATTGTCCTGAATCAGTCTTAGATTCTCTCTCAGACTCTGCTAGTGATTCATTTTGTGAAATTGAACACTTGCTGTCAATGGTTTATTTTCCTCCTGTAATAATAATTAATAACAATACTGACAATGAAGTTCTTTCACAACCTTTATTAAAGATCTTTTGGGAAGAGTTTGGTTGGAGATCAGCTAATAATCAAGTAAACGGAAAAGAAAATAAATCTCAAACTGTTGAAATTCAGATGTACTTTGAATCCCAACTATTCATAGATCTTCTACTCTGAGGTATAATGAAGGATAGATTATCATTAGGAATAAATGAGTTTGTGGTATTAAAGCACTGGATTTTTCACCTGTTTCCAAGATGAATTCTTTTTATTATATCAATGAAAGAAATTGGGTTCCTATATCATTTGGGAATAAGAAGACCATGTTTTTATAAGGGAAGAAATCATTAGCAATATATGGTACTTGGGTATTTGTTACCTTGAACTCTTGACACATTTTAAATCGATGTTCACATTAAATCTCAGATAATCAGAAGACATTGATTGTATGTTACAGGTGTTGAAAAGGTTTAGTACGTGACAGTTCAGAATTTTATGTAAAGCACTACCTAGGTTAAAAGCATATTATTTATTCTGCTCTTGATTTTTATTATTTGTATATGGCTATCAGTGAATATATGATATGATGAGAAAAGAAAACCATCGGAGTGCAGAATTTCTCTCTTGAATGGAAGATGCTCTGGGGATTAATGTTCTTTAGCCAAAGACTTGGTTAATTACAAAATATATTTTGGACGTTATGTGTGTATGTGTGTGTGTGTTTAATTTAAAATTCTAACTCTAAGCCTATTGAGTAGCATGCATTTCTCTTTCCAACAGGAGAATTCACTGATGACTTAAAGGTTCAAGATCAAATGATTTTGGTGTAGTGGGGTAGGGTTGGGGGCTTTACAAGTGGGAATAGATATGAAGAAAACTGTTTGAGAGACATATCCTTAGCAAGAGCAAAGAGATATAATATTTTGTTGTTGTTGTTAAATGCCTGTAAGTGATTCCATGGCCTCCCTCCCTTAATCATTAATTTTTAGAAGCCTATATCCATAGTGGATACAGTACTTTCCTACCTTGTCATTTTAACTGGAGTCAGACTGTCATTAATTCCTTAGATTTTGAATAATCATGGGTTATTGAAGGAAAGCAGAAAAGATCATGCATGTACACAGTGATTTCTAAGTGAAACATTATTTTGGTATAATATTAAAAAGAAGTGAAAGTGTAAAATGATCTTTTGCCCCTTAGTAACGTACTTGAACCAGACGCTAAAGATGAGCACGAGTCATACACATACACCTGTCCCCTTTTAAACCAAACTCCTAAGGTTAAACACTGTTTTGGGGGTCGGGATTAATTATTATACAAAGGTAAGGATTCATTGTTGCTTTTAATCTTACCTCTTGTTTTCAGAATTTAGTTTTTAAAGTTTGGCGAGTGTGTTTTAAGTAACTAGATTAGCTCCTGTAGACTATACACTTTTTTCTGTCTTCGGCTGGTTCTGAGCCTTTATATCAGGCTCAGCATAAAAATAAAAAAAAAAGCCCTAGCCCTGCCTGGTGTAGCTCAGTTGGTTGGAGCATCATCCCATGCACCGAAGGGTCTTGGGTTCAATTCCCGGTCAGAGCACATACCCAGAGTTTGGGTTCGATCCCTGTTGAGGCACATATGGGAGGCAACAGATCGATGTTTCTCTCTCTCTCCCTTCCTCTCTCTCTCTCTCTCTTAAAAAAAAAAAAAAAAAAAAAAAAAAAAAAAAAGCTCTAAAGCTATTTACTGAATTAGAACCATTGACCATTACTTTAAATTTTTTTTTTTAATCCTCACCTGAGGATACTTTTTTCCATTTATCTTCAGATAGAGTGGGAGAGAGAGAGAAAAACATCTGCGTGAGAGAGACACGTTGATTGGTTGCCTCCCACACAACCCCGACTGAGGCTGGGACCGAACTGCAACCGAGGTATGTGCTCTTGACCGGAATCGAACCCAAGACTCTTTGGTCCACAGGCTGATGCTCTACCGCTGAGCCGAACCAGCCAGGGCTTGACCATTACTTTAAAAAAAAATTTTTATTGAATTTATTGGGGTGGCACTGGTTAATAAAATTATATAGGTGTCTGGTGTATTATTCTATAAATACATCATCTGTATATTTTATTGTGTTCAATATCCAAAGTCAAGTTCTCTTCCATCACCATTTATTCCCCATTTACCCCTCATTTACCCTCTCCTACATCCTCCCACCCCCTTTGCCTCTGGTAATCATCATACTGTTGTCTGTGTCTATGAGTTTATTTGTTTTGGTTTGTTTGTTTGCTTGCTTAATCCCTTCACCTTTTTCACCTAGCCCCCCAAACCCTCTCCCCTCTGACAGTTGTCAGTCTGTTCTCTGTATCTATGAGTATGTCTCTTATTTTGCTTGTTAGTTCATTTTGTTCATTAGATTTCACATATGGGTGAAATCATACGGTACATGTCTTTCTCTGACTGGCTTATTTCACTTAGCATAATACTGTCTAGGACCTAGACTCTAGGTCCATCTATGCTGTTGCAAAAGGTAAGATTTCTTTCCTTTTTTATAGCTGAGTAGTATTCCATTGTGTAAATACCACAGCTCTTTTATCCACTCATCTACTGATGGGCACTTGGGTTGCTTCCAAATCTTGGCTGTTGTAAACAGTGCTGCAATGAGCATAGGGGTGCATATATTCTTTCGAATTAGTGTTTCAGGTTTCTTCAGATGTATTCCTAGAAGTGGAATCACTGGGTCATAAGGCAGTTACAGTTTTAATTTTTGAGGAAACTCCATACTGTTTTTCACAGTGGCTGCACCAGTCTGCATTCCCACCAACAGTGCAGGAGAGTTTCCTTTTCTCCACAACCTCACCAATACTTGTTTGTTGATTTATTAATAACAGCCATTCTGACAGGCGTGAGGTGATATCTCACTGTGGTTTTAATTTGCATCTCTCTGATGATTAGTAACATTGAGCATCTTTTCATATGTCTATTGGCCATCTGTATGTCCTCTTTGGAGAAGTGTCTATTCAGGTCCTTTGCCCATTTTTTAATTTAACTGTACTTATTGAGATGTCTTGCACTTTGATAGACAAGAGTCATTTGACCTAACAGAATAATTACTATTAATTAAGCCTACTGAGACTGTCTTTGTGCTGGTTAACCTTGGCAAAAGTGTCAGTTGAACCCAGTTTGACTCAGACTGTGTGGGCTGCAAAAGGACTTAACTACAACTGTGTGTGCCAGTGTTTCTAAATTTGTCCCAAAGACAGGGAATATGGACGAGAGGAAGAGTCTCTGTCAGCGGTGGCACCAGCGGTCTTTTTACAACCAAAAGAGCCTGTGAATGGCTCACCACCATTGTACCTCATGTAAAACACCTTTGTTGGAGCTTATCTCTAAAGAACATATTTCATTCTATAAAAACTGAATTTGCTCATCAATTTTCTAATAATTCGTTCTTAAAAAACACAACAAGAAGTCATACTGATTGTGTTGACGCATATGTGGAGTTGGGTATCTATTGTTTTTTTGCATTTGACCTTGCAGAAATAAATTAATCTAATTAGTGTTAGAATTAAGAATTCAAATGTGTGGGTTCCTCCCCCCCCATTATTACAAGACCTGGAGAAGTCTAGTTAATTGTAAATAGTTCTCTAATAGTAAATTTAATAATTACAGATATTTAACTGTCTTTTGTGTTTTAAAGTTTGCTAGCATGCTGATAGATACAAATTGGCTTAGAGCTAATGATTGTTTAATCTTCTTTCATCATGTTCCTTTGGCATTTAATGCTTAGCACTATGCTTTGTGTGGAGCTAGCTGAGTTCATAACTGCCTTACCAGATGCTGAGTATCTTTAGAATTAAGACAGTTTCATTTACCTTTGTATTTACTTTGAGAGCCTTAGGCATAGTTTGTACTTGGTAACAATTTGTTTAAATATTTGACAACCTATAATGAAGTATCATTTTACATTTTTCACAGTCAAGTACAACTAGAAAAGTGAATTTTTCTTAGACATCTGTTCTAGCACCAGATTCAACCCTCTGCCCACAACAGTTGCTTATATAGAACTAAATGTAAATATTGCTTTCTTTTGTTGGATTTCTGAATGAATAGAGCAAACACTGCTATTAACTGCAACTTTGCATATGTGTATGTACTTTAGATATAAATTTATTAATTGGATGTTGTCTGGAATTTGTGTGGTTTCTCCTTGCCTCTAGAGCTGTGCTGACTGACTTAAAGATGTACTTTTAAGTGACACTTCCCACACATCATACACACACAGTTTAGGTCTATTTTTTCCTTGACACAGAAATAGAGAGGGAAAAAATAAATAAATGTAATAATACGAGGCTTTATCTTAACTAAAATTCAATTGGTCTTGAATGTTCTATTTTTAATGAAATGGTTGCATTGGGAGCCTTATTCAGGCTTATTATGCCTCAATTACACAGGCCTTTGTCATCTTTGAGCCAGCATGAGAAGGGATGAGTTCTGAGATTTGGCACTAACTGTGCACTGCTGGCCTTCTGTACAGCAGAGCTGCTGACATGTGTGCATGGCACCTCAAATACCAGCCACTGCTCCAAGGCCCCCTTCTGGTTCAGCCTACCAAAAGAATCTTCTACAGCTCGTAATTTAGTGTGGGAAGGAAGGCAGGTGGAATTTACTTGATTTAATAACCTCATTTTCCTAAGTGTATTGTTTTTCCCAGCTATAGCTCAGATCAGAGTTCTCAGTTACCGGAACTCAGGTGTCACAAAGTGATCTCCACAGCACAATTCAGTGATTAGCTATCAACTTTATAGTCCATTTCCCCTCCCCACTCCCCCAGTACCTGGGCTTCTTTTGAATGGACTCAGAAGAGCTCACTGGCACACTAACAATATTTTGCCCAACATTGTATTGCTGCTATCATTTTTTTTTAATAATTTAAATTTTGTTTTGAAAAACTAGTTTTATATGACGTCTTTTAAACCTATGTAACTTGAAGAGTTAATTTTATTGTTTTTCCAACATTAATAGTATGCTATAGATGCTGTATTATGATGTATAATTTTGGCCATTCACTTGAATTAAATCAGTTATTGAAGCATTTAATTGTTGTGTACTTCACAGAGCAATTTAAAATCATTGAAGCAATTAATGTTTTTTAAATATATTCAGCCTTCCAGTTAAGAGCCTCTACAAAGTATCCTAAATTGCTTATAGATACTAAATCACTTGCTCTATGTTCAAAGCAGGTTAAATTATATTTTATAGCATTTCATTTGACATATACACTGGATGAAACTTGTACAATATCAGTATTCTCACAGCTATGTAACAATGGTGTAATTTGTTTTTGCTAGATCAAGAAACCTTAAAGAAATTATATGTATTATGAGGTTTTGAGCACAAGGTACATTAACTAAATCCAAGACAGAAAGGCAATATTTTCCTGCATTTCAAAGTTTCTGATACATTCTTTTAAAAATAAAATGCTAATACTTTAAAATTATAAAGGCCTAATAATAACTATTCATGTTTTTAATATAACATCAGATTTAGCTAGTAATTAGTCATATAAAATTAAACATTTTGAGGGAGAAAGACATCTTTATCCAAGATTATCTTTTTTTTTTTTTTTCCTGTCTGGTCGGTGTGGCTCAATGGTTGAGCGTCGACCCGTGCACCAAGAGATTGCTGGTTCGATTCCCGGTCAGGACACGTGCCCAGGTTGTGGGCCCGATCCCCAGTGGGGGGCATGCAGGAGGTGGCCAGTCAATGTTCTCTCTCATCAATGTTTCTATCTCTCCCTTTCCCTTACTCTCTCTCTAAAAATCAATAAAGGGGAAAAAAAAAATTGAAAAAAAAAATTTTTTCTTTATTAACTCTAGAGAGAGAGGAAAAGAGAGGGAGAGAGAGAGACAGAAACATCAATGAGTGAGAACATCGATTGGCTGCCTCCTTCATGCCCCCAACTTGAGGATCAGGCCCACAACTTGGGCATGTGCCCTGACCGGGAATTGAACCAGCGACCTCCAGTATATGGGTCGATGCTCAACCACTGAGCCACACCAGCTGGGCTATTTGAGATTATCTTAAAAGCAAGTTTTTACACACATTGTGTGGCCCAAAAGTAATTGACAATTTAAAAAATATTTCTTAAGTGTCTATCAATTAGAAATGTTTTCAGCTGAAAACATTATATCATTATGCACAATGATATAAAGCAACAGAAATTTACTTTTCCAGAACAAGAAGTCTAGAGGAAAGTAGTTGTTTACTTAGAGGCTCTGCATTGTCAGGATTTTGTCTTCGTGCTTTCTCTCCTGCTTGCTGCAAGATGGGTGTTTCTGCTGATTCAGATATCACATTCCAGTTCAGGGCAGGAATAATGAGGAATGGGTGTACTCACTGAGCCTTTCTCTTTTAATCAGGAAATAAAAAGCTTTCCTAATGACCTCCAGCAAATGCCCACTGTGGACCTACTGGCCAATGGCATGTGGCTGCTCCTAGATTTTTTTTTTCTTTATTGATTTTAGAGAGAGAGAAAGGGAGAGGGAGAGAGAAAGAGAAACATCCATGAGAGACTGGGGATTGGGCCCACAACCCGAGCATGTGCCCTGACCAGGAATTGAACCAATGTCCTCTTGGTTCGTGGGTTGACGCTCAACCACTGAGCCACACTGGCTGGTGCTCCTAGATTTTAAGGGATGTTGAGATATTAAGGATTTGGGGCCGTTGTGGTAGATAAAATAGGGGAACAGTGGTTTGAGAATGATTTTTGAGTAACCAGTCAACAGTTTCAGCTGTAATCTGATCATTAAAACTATGTTAACTTTAAATTGTATTCCTTCCATTCTGACCCAGTGTCTCCCGTTTGTTTGTTTATCCCTGTATTAGGAAACTCTAATCTTTTTGCACCGAGTTTTCACTTCTGTGACTACCAAATTTCAAGTTTCTGGGCAAAGGCATTTCTCAGAGACTTGGTATCTCTGGTTAAAAAGTCATCTGGCCCATACCACATTTCATATTTGTCCTATATTTTTCATATTCAGTAACACTTGAAAGGGTAATTTTATCATAAATCTGCTTTAAGTCTCAAAATATCAAAAAATCTCTATATAGACTGCATTTGAGATTATGGGAATAAGGCAAATGAAAGAACAGAATATTAGGATTATTTTTAAGGAAATTTGTTTATCTGCCTGAAAAACAAAATAAACCATTGTTTTATAGAGAATAATTCATTCTAACAATTTTTAATCCTAGAAAATAGTATTATTACCCATTTCTAAATTGTCAAAAAAAAATTGACATTTGTAGTGATTATTACCTAAATTATGACTAATTCTTACAATAACACATCTTGGACTTATATTTTAAAAAGCTGTGATTCCTTGAAATAGGAAAGTCTGAGGAGAAAATTGAAGCTGAGAAAATAAAAATAAATACCAATATTTTTCTATATTAAAAACAACTCATGATCAAAGATGTTGACCATAGAACCTTGGCTATATTTTCAGTTTTCTGCATTTCCACATCAACACTTTATTGTCCAATTTTTACATTTTATCATGTGACCTTAGGTGAGTGGCTTTATTGGGACAAAACTTTCCAGATGTAGTTACATATAAATGTCTAAATTACTGTTATAGTCTGTAGCATGGGGTTAAGTACTATAAAGAGATATACCAAAATACGGGGTGGGACAGAGGTAGGTTTATAGTTGTTCATATGGATAATTAATAAATAATAATACAAGAATAAACTCTTGTGTTTCACATACTCACAACTGTTAACCTATTTTTTGCCTACCCTGTATATGTATGTGAAATCACTTATTCCTTAGCATAATCTTTTGTCAATATAGTTAACAAAGGAAGACATTACAAGATGACACATGTATATAAAAACAAGGTATATAACTTAGGACTGTGGTATTGCAGCAGTTACTCTGGTGGAGTCCAGAAGTAGAACTTGCTCTATATTTTCATCAGGGAAGGCTTTGAGAAGTAAAAGTAGAACAGCATGGTGTGTTGGTTAAGAGGAGGGGATGGTGAGCTACAGCTGCAGGTTCACTACCTTTTTTTGTAAATCAAATTATATTGGAACACAGCTATGCCCATCATTTACATATTGTTAAGATTGCTTTCTTGCTACAAGAACACAATTGAGTCATTGGGAAAAAGACCACATGGCCCACAAGCCTAAAATACTTCCTATCTTTCAACCGCTGGTTAAGAATATGGGCCCTGCAGTCAGACAAACTGGGTTCAAATTTGGTTTTGTAATCTGTAACTTGGCTCAAAGGCTGTTTATGTTGATATACTAATGTGATTTCATATAAAGTGCATTGCACAATACCTGGCATGTGGTAAATGTTCGTTAAATATTTTATTGAATTTGTTAGATTTTTATTATGACATTTTATAACTTTTAATTCAAATAGAGATTTGAAGTTCTAAATTTAAATGCTCCCTACCCCTAAAATAAATGTTTAGAAAACTGGGAAGGGTATCATTTAATCATAAGAAATTTTCAGAAGTTGCACAAAATGTTGTATAGGGACAATGAGATTGATGTAAGAGCCAAACAACCTAAATGTATGGAAAAGTAAAGCCCAGACTTTAAAATACAATTATAGGCATACCTTGGATATATTGCAGGTTTGATTCCAGACCACTGCAATAAACCAAATATTGTAATTAAGCAAGTCACACTAATTTTTTGGTTTCTGAATGCATATAAAAGTTATATTTACACTATACTGTAGTATATTAAATGTGCAATAGCATTATGTCTAAAAAAACAATTTACACACCTTAATTAAATTAAAAAAAATATCTATTGCTAATAAATGCTAACCATCATCTAAGCCTGTTGAAAAAATGGAACCAATAGACATTCTACACAGGGTTGCCACAAACTTTCAATTTGTAAAAAAAATGCAATACCTGCAAAATGCAATTCAGTGAGAGATGTCAATAATTAAGATCAAATAGCATATTGAATAATGTAGGAATCCATGCCAGTCAATTAAAAAAGAAGTAAAGATACTTTATTAGAATTTAGAGGAAAAATAATATTTAAAAGTGAATGTACTAAAGAAGGGAGATCACTACCAATCCTACAGAAATAAAAGAGATTATTAGGGAACACTGTGAACAATTGCATGGTAACAAATTAGATAACCTAGATGGACTGGACAGAAACACAAACTACCAAACAACTTAAGAAGAAATAGAAGTCTAAATATAGATTCAAAAATCCTTGACAAAATACTAGCAAATCAAATCTGGCACAATTAAAAATTATGTAGCATGATCAAGTGGGATTTATTCCAGGAATTCAAGGTTAGTTTAACATAGACACAGAAAAATATTTGATAAAATCCAACACATTTTCATGATGAAAACACTCAACGAACTGGGAATAGAAAGGAACTTCCTCAGCCTGATAAAGGACTACAAAAAAAACAACAACAACAACAAAAAAAACCCACTGCAGTCATCATTTTTAATGGTGAAAGACTGCATATTTTCTCTTAAGATCAGGAATAAGAGAAGAATATCGTCTCAACATTATACCAGAGGTTCTAGCAGAGGTAGTTAGGCAAGAAGAGGAAATAAAAAGCATACAGTTTGGAAATAAAGAAGTAAATCTATGTCTGCTCACAGATTAAACATCTTGTATTTACAAAAATCCTAAGGAATACACACTCACACACACAAACTATTAGAACTAATAAGTTCAAGGTTGCAAGATACAGTATCTACATAAATCAATGGAATTAAAAATAATTTCCTTACAACAGCATCAAAAAGAAATACTTAGGAATAAATTTAACAAAGGAAATACAAGAGTTGTATACCAAAACAAACAAACAAACAAAACCCCCAAAAACATAATGGTGCACAAAATATCACTAAAAGAGATTAAAGAATACCTAAATAAATGGAAAGATAGCTCATGTTTGTTGATTGAAAGACGGTATTATTAAGATGACAGTATTCCCTGAATTAATCTACAGATTCAGTACATCAAAATATCAGCTATATTATTTTGAAAAATTGATGAGTTGATATTAAAACTAATGTGGAAAAACAAAGGACCTAGACATGTATGTATGTAGCAGTGGAATAGAATTAAGAGTCCGGAAACATACCCTTACATTTATGGTCAGTTGATTTTTGACAAGAGAAAGGACAGTCTTCAGTAAATGATACTGAGTCAAAAGGATATTCACGTGCAAAAGAGCGAAATTGGACCCTACCTGATACCATATACAAAATGTAACTCAAAATGGATCACAGGCCTAACCATAAGAGCTAAAACTATGAACTCTTAGAAGAAAATGAGCAAATTGTTGTCACCTTGCACTAGTCTATGGTTTCTTAGATATGATACCAAAAGCCCAACTGACAAGAGAAAGTATAAATAAATTGGACTTCATCAAATTAAAAACTTTTGTGTTTCAAGGACACAATCAGGAAAGTGAAAAGACAAGCCACAGAATGGGAGAAAGTATTTGGAAATTAAATATTTTGGAAGAGGCTTGTATCTAGAGGACATAAAGAACTCTCAACAATTCAAAAATAAAAAGATAACACAATTAAAATAGGCAAAGGATTTGAATACATTTCTTTCTCCAAACAAAATATACAAATTTCCAATAAGCACATGAAAAGATACACAACGACATCAGTCACTGGGGAAATGCAAATCAAAACTGCAGTGAGATACTTCTTCACATCCTCTACATGGCTGAAATAAAATTTAAAAAGACAATAACAAGTATTAGAGAGGATATAGAGGAAATCAAACCATCATAAATTCTTGGTGGGATTGTAAAATGGTGCAGCCACATTGAAAAACAGCTTGGCTAGTCCTCAAAATGTTAACCATATTGTTAGCATATGACTCAGCAATTCCACTATAGACAGAGTGGAATGAACAGAGACTGAGATCTAGCCGCACTTTGCTAATGTTGTGTTTTTATTTAAATTTTACAATGAAGGGGAAAAAAACAAAAGCTAAACAACTTCAAACAGATAAAGAGAATGGAGATATCAGCTTGTCATCAGACTTCTTCTGCAGCACTTAGTGATTGAAGGTAATGGAACAATATATAAATAATGGCAACAAAATAAGAATATGATTCAAAACTGCCTATCTAGCTAAGCCATGATTCAGTGTGCATAAGAATAAAATAACAATCTCCTCAGTCATACAAAGGAGACACACACACCACCAACAACAGTAACAACAAATGCATACTTAGAATTCAAGATTGGGACTATAAAATAATGAAATAAATAAATAAGTAGTTTCTGCTACTTTGTTTTAAAACAATATGTAAAAAAATTATTATAAAATGTGATGCCCTGTGGCAGAGAAAATGATGTTGTGGATCAAATACTCCAAGATCAGTTCAAAACACAGAGGAAGATGTGTAAGAAAGCATATTTAAATGCCTTATTTTACAAATTGTGGAGTCAGTGCATATTGTTTTATTCTTCACATTCATAGAAAATGTATATTTAAGAACAAAGGAAAATATATATTTAAAGTCAAAGCAAAAAGGAAAAGAGTAAACAAGAACCATGACAAAAATGGTCAACAAATTTATTACAATTACCAAAAAATTTAGTCCTTTATTGAAGGTAGAAACAGACATGCTGGGTGGAAAACAAAATCAAACTATTTTGCTTCTTTAAGAGACTAATAAGCCAAATAGTAACAGTTGAAAGTAAAAGGATGGCAAAGCAATAATAGACAAAATCATTTAAAAAAATACAGGGTGGCCGTATTTGTAAGACAAGAATATTGATGGCAAAAAAACCTTAATCTGATTTTTTTAAAATAGGTAATTTATATCGGTAAAGGTGTAATAGCTATAAGCTTATTTTTATCGGTCATATAGAATTCAAATACATAAAACAATCTGAAAAAGAAAGCATGGCCCTTGGTGTCAGATCTGGATTCAAGGGAAACAAATAAACATAGGAAGTGAAGAATAAGGAAAGGACAAAAATGGACTTAGGAAGAAGCAGAGGTGATGACGGTGGCTCAGAGGTGGTAGCAATGATCCTACAGCATCAACAGTTTTTGCTTCCTTATTAGCTACAGCACAGGGATTACAGAACAAGTCAGAAGTCAGCCCCCAGGTAAGTGTGTGTGTGTTCACTGTACTTCAATGCCACTTCTCCATCACCAATATTCTCTGTTGCCTTACCTTGAGCTAGTTGGGGCTAAGGAAGAATAACTAAGGAAGTTGTGAGCCTGAGCAATAAGAGTAGAATGAATAATTGTAGTAGTACAAAAAGTAACGATTGTGTACACTTAAAAATGGTTAAGATGGAAAAGTTTTTATTTTCTTATTACAATAAAAAATAAGTTTAAAAACCTTTAAAAAGAGTAATGATTATAAATCAGTTGAAGCACTTAAATGTTTGTCTTAAAAAGATTATATTCATCTGCTTCAGTTTGCTTCATATTATGAAAAGTAATGGCTTATTGAGACAATGATATATCACTAGGTAAAAATTCTCACCTTGCTTCTAGATTAAGGAAGTTAACTTTAGTTAAAATACTGTCTCATTTCCTCTCTTGACATTTGTGTTATTACTCTCATATCACTTTCCTTTTATGTCATACTAATTGGAAATTTTTAGTTTTTGGTTTGACCTGCTTCTTAACTGCCACAAAACATATTAATTATGCTTACTGCCCTTATAAAAACATAATGTTCAGCTAGCTAACTAGCATGAAAAATCCACCACTAGGAATTATTAACCATCTATGACAAGCTAGAATTAATTGATATCTTTATATGAGTCAAGACAACCATTTGATTATAAGGCTGACAAAAGCGTGAACCCACTTTTAGTTTAAATATAATAGTGCACCAGCTTATATTTTATGTTTTCTTTCTTCCCTCTAGAATAACTTGTAAATTGAAATCTTTAACAGGAAGATCTCACTTATCAAATGGATCCAGAATTCCCACCAAAACACACCTTAGAACCCAGGAAGGAATTAAGCTTCCCAGTCAAATTTTATGTTATAAAATCCACTTTATTGATCCGGTAGCCCCTTAAGGCCTCGTTCAGAGCCTGTTTACTTTTAATAAACTGTTTATTTTACTGTTTAACAAATTAACAGTTATTTAACAATGTGAACATCTCGATATTAACGAGAGGGGAAACAATGGAATTAAGGAAGCGTAGTAGTCCGAGGTATACCTGTCTCCATACCTCAGTCGAGTCCAATGCACCTGTGCCCTGGGACAGTGCTCAGTAGGCATGAGCTGGATGAGTGAAGACAAGCAAGTTCAGGAGGTTGACGTTCAGATGTGACAAAGAGGATAACATTTCCAGTTTTCCGAAGAAAGAAAGTGGATTACACATTTTCTTAAAGTCTCATGCAAATGGTGAAAGAAATGTAGGTGCTTAAGTAAAAAATTCACAGCTATTGGCAAAATACCCAGCCAGGGTGACTTATTGTCAGAGAAATTAAGAAAACGGAAGTGTTACTGTGTATAATTCCGTATGTGTATTTTCCCAAATAGCTAAAATAGTGGTTGTTAAGGGTGATGTGTTGATTTTAGAGATGCGCATGGGAATGACTAGTGGTGCATTATTTGTAGGCTTTCTCTTTCCCGGGTTGATTTGGGAAGCTCTACAAGAAGTATCTCAGCTGCACAGTTTAGTGTGGGAAAATAGGAGCAGGATTACTGCACCTAGAAATTAATGAAATAGAAAAAGCAACATTGAGCAATGGGTTTACAATCATCTGCCTGACACGGGTTCACCTATCATGTGGAAACTTACTACGTGAAGAGAAAGTGAAAGGTTCTAAGGAAGTAGTATGTGTTGTCAGAGGGAAATCTACAGTGCTTTACTGTGGGGTTTTTTGTTTTGTGTTTTTGAGACTGGATTTTTACTGTTACCTAAGCACTGTGCTAGTATCTTTACGTGCACACATTATCCCCCCTAATTTTTAGAATAATTCTATGAAATAAGTACTACCCTGATCCTCATTTTATAGATGAGGAAAATGAGTCATAGAAAGTTATTTGGGTTATCCCGGGTATCACCACTTAGTACCAGGTTTGCAATTGTTTCTAGTCTAACCAAGTTTCATTCATTACTTCAGACATGACCCAAATCCTTTGTATTTTTATAGAATGGACCATAGTTACTACACAGTGTTTTGTGTATTTCACCTTGCATTCTGCAGCTATGAAATCTTCCATTCTTAAAAAATAAGGATTATAATTATGGGTGTGACCCTTTTAAAAAATAGTAAAATCAATATACAAAAGTTATAACTTTAGACAAAGTAGACTATGTCTAGTGATAATACAAGAAAGTCCACTACAAGTTTATTTTAAATGAGATGTCTCAGTTGTCAGCTTGGCAAGCTGAAATTCTCCTGTCTCATCTCATCCCAACTGAATTGTTTTGCAGAGTTTATGTTTTAGAAGAAAAAACATTTTCTTTAGGTGAGAAATACCCTTTTCAGTTGCCACTCCTCTCTACTACATTGGTCCAATTCACAATCTGACATCTGAGTTTGTAATCCCAGCTTTAAATCAGGAGCCCTTGTTAAATTTAAAATATGCTCTTGGATTATTAACATATTTTTGGAATATGTATATTTGCTAAAATTAACTAGACCTGTGATTATACAATGTAACTCAAATTGTATCAGAATAGTTTTTCAAAGTTAGTTTCTACAAGCTAAGATTAAATTATAGAGCATTTAACCATGTCTATTTCCTTTAAATGTTTTCTCCCTGTAGAAAGGAGTAGGAAATCAGAATTTTTTAAAAGCCAGACTGAAAAGTTAAGATGTGTGAAACTGCACGCGTACCCTGATGAATGTGTAGATTTACCAGGGAATAATATTGGAACTATCAATAGTCAGAACATGGTAATAAATTGTCAATGGCATTTTCAGACTGTCAGCTTAATTGCCAGGGTAAAATTAATTGGTAAGTGGTATGCAGCATGATTTGTTCTAATATTTTTGCATAAGAATCCTCTAATGTTAGCAAAAGATTATTCCTCAGGTATGACAGGGCAACATTTTAGAACTGTTTACTGTCTTGTGATATAAATTGATTTTATTTCAAATTTTGTTTATAAGGTTGAATTTTATGAATTTGCCAATATTTGGCTGTTTTTGACCTACAAAAAAAAAAAAAAAAAAAAAGACAATTTACATGGTTCAACCTCATACATCAGCTATTCCAACGTGGAGTGTATTGTTCCAAACTGGAAAAGTGTTTTTCAACAGAAACTAAAATACAGTTTGGTTTCTAGGTTAGTAATAAACATGCATTGTGTCCCTGCTTTCTGCCAGGCCTTGTGCTCACAGGAATGATCATTTTCTTTTTTCATCTTCCCAAGTCTTGCAAGTGTTGGACTTTCCCAGAGTTTAGGCATAGGCCATCTCTTCTCCATACTCTCCAGGGAATCTCATCATCCTGATATTCTTAAATGTGCTGAGCACTCCCAAATGCATCTCTATCCCAGACCTGTACTCTAGCCTTATTTATCAAACTATTCCTTAATTTCCCAAGTAGATGTATCATAAGCATCTCAGATTTACCTGTCCAAAACAAAATTCCTGATCCCCATCTCACCCTTCTCTGTTTTTGGTCCATTCTTCTCCAGTGAAGGGCACCCCCACCCTCCCAGAGGTCCAGGAGAAACCTGGGTGGCATCCTGACTCACCCTTCCTTTCCATTATTTATGTCCTGTTCAGTCTATCTCTTAAATAAGAATGCCCACAACCTATTTACTCCTTTTCTGTCTCAATCGCAGCCACCTTAGTACAGCCACTACTTCCTTTTACCTAGGTTGTTGCAATAACCTCCCAATGTGTCCTTAGCCTTCTACTCTAGATTCCCTATAACCCATTCTGTAAATAACTTGTTAAATGTTCTATGTTTAGGAGAAAAGGCAACGTCCTTGCTGCCTCCAAAGCCCTATACGATCTGTCCCTTACCTACTTGACCCAGTCTCCTCTTTCCCTTTAGTTAACTGATTTCTTTCAGCATCTTATATTCTTAAATCTCTTTCCTGCCCTTGGGCCTTCATTTTTCCATATATCTGGAATAGCTTCCCTCCTAACTCATTTATCCTTCAGCTCTCAGCATAAATGACACTTGCTCAAAGAGGCCTTCCCTGATCCCCTCCCCAATCTAAAGTAGGCCCCCTTTCGTATAGCACATTATTATGTTTTCTTCATTGCGTTAACACAGTTTGCAATTAGATACTCGTGTGCATTTATTGGGTTGATCAAGCTCCATAAGGCAGAGTCCTTGTCTGCTGTGCTCATAACTGTGCTCAGGGCCCAGGACCTACTGGATGCTATCTGCTTAAAGTGAACAACCCTCTCTCTTGCATGTTGGGGCTTGAAGAAATCCAGATTGTTCAGAAAAGGATGTGATGATGAGGGGACTCTGAAAGTGGGGTACATAGAACATGGAACACAGGCTGGTCTCAAATATCATCTTTGTTTTAGATGAGTTAACTTTTCTGAGCCCTTAGATTGTAAGCTTTTGAAAGCAGATACTTTGTTTATTTTGTTCACAGCTGTATCAGGGACACCTAGAAAAGTGCCTGGAATATAGCAGGTGCTTAATACATATTTGTTGAGCAAATGAACTTCTGTTTCCTCTTCTGCAAAGTTCCTTTCTCATGACACAGTGAGGGGTTGAATAAAAGAAAACATAGAAAGTGCTTAGTACATAGCAAGTGCTCAATAAATGCCGAAAACCCTAATGCCTTTTACATAACGTATTTTTTTTTAATGCCAGTGATTCTCAAAAGCCCTGGGCCCCCATGAGGATTGAGAATGGGGGTGGGGAGGATGTGTGGTGAGTTGGCTGCATTCGGATAACCTCCGCAGCTTTTTGCAAACTGCCTAACTTTGTTCCTCCCCTTCACTGCCTACTACATTGTTGTTGTTTTTATCTGCAATAATTGCCAGTTTTAGTCCCCTAAGAGACCCAGAGGTGATTTGAAGTTTACATTTTAAAAGTTATTTCATCAAGAGTTTAGGTGCCCCATTGCCCTTATAAGTTGGTTGCAAGTTTTTGGACTCTTATTAAAGGAACTTAATTCTGTCTGTTACACATGTTCATTAAAAAATACATATAAGCGAAAGAGAACCCACACCACACAGAAATAAGCACAGTTGAGTTTTTGATGTATGTGTATATATACACACACGTACATGCACACACACAATTTGGGATTTTATCCTATATATGTGAGCTGATACTAAATATGTGGCTTTGTAACTTATGTTTTACTTTACAATATGGAATGAACATATTTTCATGCATATGTGTGAAACTTCCCAACTAAAAAATAGACCTGGAGAATGGGTCAAAATACAAAATCCAGTAACAAGGAAATGACCTAAGTAAAATTCTACCAGATGATTAAAAATAAAATGAAGGTAAAGGATATATCAGAAAGAAATCAGGGGCCAGATTTTACCATCAGACCAAAAATAAAAAATTCCCGGCCTAAAGCAGATAAGGACAGCTGCGTGAATGTCTTTGCTCCCGATGCATCATCACAAACTTGTTTCTTACTCTTCTTCCCCGAGCCTTTCCAATTCATCGACTCCTCTTTGCATCTCCTCAGGGCCCAAATGCCCGATGGGAGTGTCCTCCCTCCGTCCCTGGATAGGCTGAGTCAGCCCGCTTCTCAGGTTTCCTTCTGCTGGGCTTGCATGTCTTTGGAAGGCTGAGGATTTCCTTCTGCCTCCTGTGCTTCCTCTTCTGAAGGGCAGTCTTCCTCAGCCATTGGCCTGTTCTGTGGTTTTCCTTCATTTTCTTCCTGAGACTTTTGCATGTGGAATATTTTTCTATTATTTCCCTGTTGAATACATTGCAGGGATTCAGGGGATTTTTCTCCCTCTCCCCTCACTTGACTTGGGCTGCTGCGAGGAGACCAAGAGTCCTGAAAGGATTGGGGGCACTTTTTCTCCAGCAATGGGAACCTCCAGAGTGCCTCTTTTTAAATATATTCCTCAGGGGGGCAGAGACAAAGGTTGAGAAACACGTGTCTAAATCTTGCGAGAACCACTGTCTCTGGAATAACAGCTGATGTGTCGGCTAGGTATCAGGGAACTGCTGGTGGTGTCGGGCAGAAGTGTATACATGAGACTGCGATGACTATACAGTGATGCTGCTGTCTTTCTGTTGGTAAGAATATCATAATGTGCTTGTAGAAGGACCTCTAGGTATATTACTCTGGATTTCATTCTAAATGCAGTTGCTAGCGCATTAAAAAAAAAAAAAAAAAAAAAAGAGGGAGGAAGGAATAGATTTCTTACTCTCCAAAATCGTGTATTAACCTTACTTCAAGCTCCTTTTTCAAGGGAAATATTTATACTCCTAATGACTGTGGTTGGAAGAGACTTAGTTATGCCACATTTACCTTTGTTTTATCTCAGTTTAAGAATTTGTGAGCTCTGCAGTCATTTTTATATCAGTTAATTAGGCATGAAATCCAGAAGGGAGAGAGAGATGAGGGTTAGAATCACCACAGGATGTCCTCAAATCCCAGAAATAGGGGAAGTGAGAATCCATCAACCAATAGAACCACTCATTACAGCCAGACCTTGGGCTACAGAGACACAAATTCAGCAATTGGAATAGATGAAAGTGCTTCTTAAAGCCCTCTACTGGTCTATAATTGTAAAATGTTTACAAGCATTTGGATCGTTTATGCAATTGAAATATTTAAGTAATTCTGAGTGCCCTGCTTCCATGGGGCATATGTTTTCATAAGTTGCGGTTTCTAGCATGAAACTCTGTCTTCTATGCTACATGGAGGCTGTTCAAATTTGAACATTTTAAATGTCAACATAGAATAAGATTAAGGTGTATGACCGGTCCTTAAGGAAATCTACAGTGCAGAATCTGAATTTACACAAATTTGGGACACACTGGGAATGGCACTAACCAGAGTACTCCGTTAGAAGTTAAACTACTTCTCGTAGAGCTATCTATATTCAAGAAGGGACGTTAATTGGACACATCCTTATTATTGGTTTAATTAAAGCAAACTCTCCCAGATTTGATCAACTAAATTCCTTAGTTTTCTTCCACTTCAGGACTTCTGTCTTCCATTGCTGGTCCACAGGCTCTGCATGGGGTCCAGGCTTACCCTCACCTTGTTCCTCTCTGCAGCCCCGGTAGCTGCTTGCTGCCTCAGTTCCCATCAGCACTGACCACCCAGTGGGTCACCCTGAATTATTTTCTTCCTTCCCTACTGTTCACAAACATCTTTGGGGACTCTTCCCTGCAGCCCCAGACAGCTCAGTGAGCCATCCTGTTGTCTGAACTGGTATTTCCAAAACATATTCATTTAACAAATCCAATTCTTTCCTCGCTTTAATTTGGATTTTCAACTCTCCTAGCAGGTTACTGGGTCCTATCTCTCACTATAAGAATTACACATACAACTCCACTTCTACATAAGTTTATCTGTAGGGGGAAAGGGATACATCTTAATCATGCTATATTTCAGGATGATAGTTTGGAAGCAATTCCTAATTAAGAATTTACTTGGTAGATTCAATATTTTAAAATCAATGTGCAAGTGAAAATCAGTTCTTGTTTAAAAATAATAACATGATAGTCTTAGATTCCTTCAAACAAGCCCATTGTGATATAGCTATACTTTGTAAAAAGATCTGTTATTTTAGGTTAAGGGGTTAGGAAGGAGGTAAATATAAGCAGCCTTTGGTTATTACTGGAACCTTGTACAATATAGACCAATATCACTGACTCTTCATACTCGAAATCGTAGTAAATATAAAATGTGAATTTGATATTATGGCATAAAGGGTCTTTTTTTAATATCTTGGTTTTCATCTGTTTTTCACTTTTCTTCTGCGTAATCTCAGATGCTAGTGCTAATGAAATAGTTTAGGTTTAGTTTAATAAACCTAAAGCCCGGTATTATTAACTATCAAAACAAGTAGCTGTTGCTAATTTTCTTAATTAAACTTTCAAATAAGTATATCTGACCATCAGTCCTCAGATAAGGCATCTTTCTCTTTTTAGAAGATGTAGGTACAAGCATATTCCCCTTGTCATTAGTATGGTCGTCATAGTCATGAAAGCAGCTTCTAGTCCACCACTACAATTACTTAGATTACTTATTTGATTTCCATTAATCAAAAGAAGAAGAAAAAGCTAAACTACAATATGCAATCAACTGTCTGCCTCCAACTTTTAAAATAATGTATTCCTATAGGTCATTTCAAAGAGAGCTTATGGGACCAAATCCAGGATCTCTTAATGCTGTGACCTAAGATGAAGTTCTCCATAGGATGTATTAATAATCGACACTCAGGAGTGCTATGTTTTCCTGAGGAGATATAAGGTAATAATAATAATAATAATAATGTGTTCTGAGTCTCAGCTGACTCTTCATTATGTCGAAGTCTAAGCCACTGTGTGAAAAATAGAGTTGGTGACTGTATGTAAATGAGATTTCCCACCGCTATGGAATCAGCTCTGTGAGATTCAGTATTTAAGCAGCTACAAAGGATTTATTAAAGAGAATAAAATGCGTCTATTACTGATTAGGATATTTTGAGAGAAAGACACATCAAACAGCCATTTTTAAATAATCTAGTTAGTGGATCACAGTATCAAACAACTTGAGTGCTGGAAAGATCAGAGACCACCCTGCCATTTTCTGGATGAAGCCCGAGCCTTTTCCAAGCCCACCTGCAACACTCCAGCTGTTGAAAAGATCTCAGTTCTACCATACCGCAAGCTCACTGAAGACGGTGTTTAACTGTTGCTCATATCCATGGTATTTGCACAGTGCTAGGGAATATTAAACATTCAAAGTAAGACTCTATGTGATGAATTTATAAGTGATTTTATGAACAAACGTGATCGTCTGTCTGCTGCACAGGGATTTGTGTTATACAAATCATACTCAAGATTGATTTTATGTGTTTTCAAAAGTTCTCTCTCATTAAAGTAGCCTAAACATTAATGGTCTCTCTTTCTGTCTCTCTCTCGCACGCACACACACATACACACCATGAAATATAGTTATTGAACTTGAAATTATACTTCTCACTGGCCTCTGCATATTCTGATTAACCAGGAGTATAAATATCCCTAATCACCTTTCTTGCCAATTGCCAGATGGCCAAACCTCCAGGCAGAGTATGAATGCCTGGGGTATTCAGTACTCTGAACTTCTATCTCCTTATAGGTCTTTGTTTTCATTTGGAGCTGCTGGTGTCAGGATCCAATGTCCTGTGCCCCTGATACCCCAGACATTTTTTTTTAATCCTCACCCAAGGATATTTTTACATTAATCTTCAGATAGAGCTGGAGGGAGAGAAGGAGGGAGAGAGAGAGAGAGATATCAATGTGAGAGAGACACATCAATTGGTTGCCACCGGCACAACCCCAACCAGGGCCGGGGACGAACCGCAACCGAGGTGTGTGCCCCTGGCTGGAATTGAACCCAGGACTCTTTTAAGAGCGACACTCTTACCACTGAGCCATACTAGCCAGGGCTACCCCAGACATTTTTTTCTTCTCCAGCTATACATTTTACTTTTTTCTCATATGCCACATATTCAAACAGGCATTTCTTGGAGTAAATTGATTTTTAGCAAGGCATTGATCTTTGTGAGTTGAACCATCTAAAAAGACCATAGCAAACCTAGGAAAATTTGAGAAATAAAATAGTGAGAGCAATGGACTATAACTCATAGAATAAAATAAATACCTATGAGTTCATGCTCATACAAACAAATGATTTTAATACATAAATAAACAAGAGAGAAGAAATAGCTCTTCCTTTCAGTAGAATTCCAACTGATGAATGTAGAAAGAATGATACAAGTAGAAAAATCAGCATTTAGCAAACACCATGGGATTTGTTGCAGCTAAGAATAATCAAGGGATGTTAAAATTTGTGGCCAAAAGTAAAATGAGAAATAAGATATTTGCATAGTCATAATGTATCCACCCACAAGATACTTTTTTAAACATTGCAGGAGACTAAGGAGACATGGCAACTAAATGCATTGTGGGACCCTTGATAGAGTGGAATAACTGAGAAAATTTGAATAAGGTCTATAGATCAGTTAATAGCATTATATCAATGTTAATTTCTTGGTTTTGATCATTCTACATCAGTTATCATTAAGATGTTAACACTTGGGGAAAGCAGGTAAAGGGGATGTAACAACTCTTTGTACTTTTTTCAACCTCTTTGTAAGTCTAAAATTATTTCTGAATTAAAATTTAAAATATTTTTTTTAATAAAAAGGCCATAACACTTTCTGATATTTGAGTGGTCCTTGATAAAAGAAGCCTAAGAAGAGATAAAGAGGTTCTTTGTTTTTAATTTTTTTTTTCCCTTTATTGATTTTGGAGAGGAAGTGAGAGGGAGAAAGAGATAGAAACATTGATGAGAGAGAACATCGATTGGCCGCCTCCTTCATGACCCCCACTGGGGATTTGGCCCACAACCTGGGCATGTGTCCTAACTGGGAATTGAACCGGCGACCTCTTGGTGCATGGGTCAATGCTCAACCACTGAGCCACACGGGCCGGACAAGATAGGGAGGTTTTTATGATGCACACTTGGCACAGGAAATAGATGCCAGCTGGTGATCTGCCCGGCTGCACATGCTGGAGCTCAGTGTTCTATTAGCTTCCCTTTCCCCGCGATGGCCCCTGCATTCTCATAACTACTTTACAAGGAAGTTGGAGAAGGCATTATTACTCCCATTTTATAGACTTGGTAAGAGAATCCCAGCAAGAGAAAAAGATTTGCCGTTTAGTGAGTGGTAGGGTTGGAACTCAAGTTCAAGTCTTCTCATTCTTAATCCAGTTTTCATTTATATTCCATAAATGTAGCTATTTCTCTCTGTTTTCTTCTGTTATGTGACAAACATTTGTTTAGCATCCTCTAGGCAGGACACTGCACTGAGCACCATTTATACAAAAATGGAAGGGACTTTGGGGTGGGGGCTGTCTTTAAGGAGGTCAATTTTGAAGGAGAAGCAGAAGTATCCAGGTGACAGAGGTTAGAAATTCCATTCTAAGTAATGATGGTGGTAACTCAGCCTCTAAAGATGGTAGCAAGAGGACAACAGAATTGGCCTTGACGCCCAGCATCCTTGAGGTCCCTTTTACTACTTCTCTGTAAACATGTAGTGCCCATCTACCAGGGAAAGGCCACTTACAGGCTGCTGCTTAAAAGTACACATGACATTTCTTCACATTAACTTTGCTTTGGGGATTGTTTTGGAATCTACTTAAATTCGGCTTCACTAGCAAACTTAAATTAGTCTTGCTGCCTGTACATCTCTGTGGTCCAGCTGGTTGGCCTCATCAATTCCTCTGTGTGGTGCCATCAATTGGATTTTACCAAAGTTATAGTGATTCTGGTAGGAGAAGGGCCAGCTTCTGGCTGGATAACGAATGTCAAGAGAGGATGGGCCTGCCTGGCCTTTGAACTCTGAGAGAGAGAACATCTGGCACAAGGACAGTAGAAGGCAACTGAGCAGAGAATACATGTGGCCTCCAGTACTCTCACACTATGTCCCTGGGTTGGACATACTGCCTCAGCTTACATTTGTGAGATGTCAGCACAAGATTCCTTAATTCTGGTAGCCTGGCTCCAAATTGTGCTGTGTGTGTGTGTGTGTGTGTGTGTGTGTGTGTGTGTGGTCTTGACTACTTTGTAACTCTTAACCTGCTGAAACCCTATGGATTATTTAAGTGTAACAGCTCTCCTGAATATCTAATTTGGCCAAAGATCACATAGTTCAAAATATCTGTTTGCCTTTCCTTCACTGGTTTCACATGTGCTCAGATTAGCCTGTGATGGGGATCCATGCAACACCATGGGGGTTTAAAGGCATTAACATTTAGGATTCATTCATCACCATTAACTGCAAATAACTGTAGCCAAGTTCAAGGAGAGTAAGACCAGATGATTATTCTCTGTGGGGTGCGTAGTCTTGGATCTCTAACTTTGGAGTGCCGTTGTTTGGTGGCATATGGAATATATACATCTGTATTTGAGCATGATTTAGTATCAGCACAACAGCTGCTCCTGATGCACAGTTTTGCCTGTACAAGAGCCCTCTTCAACCTAACCTCCATAGGAAGAAAACAGTGCCTCATATATGGTTTATTCAGGTGTGATCTTTTGTTCTGAGTCTGGCTTCAGACATTCGAATAATCGACTTTGGGGATCACTGGTTTTGTTATAAAGTTTATCCATTGCAAGACTAGCCACTGAGTTTCAACAGCTTTGAGACTTGAAGATTCTAAATAACAAGCCAAAGTTCAGTAATGGGAATCTCAGTGACTTGAACCATACATTGGACCCAGGTTAAAAACTTTATGGTCTCTACTTTACGGCTGAGAAATTTTCCCACATTCTCTGTAAATAAAATTAAATTCTCAATTGTATCAGTTTTCAAATGTATCATCAACTGTATTAGTATTAAAACTTTAAGCCATGCTAGCCTTCCAGTTTTGATTGATGTAGTAGGGTGGAGGAGTAGTGAGTAATACCTCTATTATCTGATTTATGTATGTCTTTAAATAGTATGTTATCATTCAACCAAAATTACTTGTTCTATATTAACCCTCTAATACTTGTATATTCTACTGACATTCTAATTTCATAAGAGATTAGAATGATTTCTGTTGCATAAATGATAGCTCTCATTGCTTATAAAATGTGCTTCGACATACTCAATAATGTCTTCAAACTTACATTGCATTGATTACATCTGGCAGCCCCATATGGTGAAACTTAGTTATGACCCTTTCAATTAAATTATGGTCAGAAACCCACTTCTGGGGTGCACATCTGTGATCTACTAAATTTCTCAGTGACATTCAGAACATGAAATAATTTTGAGGGAATAAATTTGTAATACAAATGGGAGCAGAGAAGAAAGGCTTTCTATCTGTATTAATTTATATTTCAAAATTCATTACTGGTACAGTTTACTTTCCAAGCTAATTCTAACCAAAGATGAGTAACACTGCTTTGGCAAGAGTATGTGCATAAGATATTTCCATATGTTTACGCAGAAATACCAAGTACAGTGCGTATATACGAGTAGCATGCAGTGAAAAATATTCGTAAGGCAGGTTCTCGAGCTCCTGCTCCCAGCCTTGTTCTCAGCTAATGGCCTTGCATCCTATTTCATGGAGAAAGGGGAATCCATCAAAAAATTTCCACAGCCTCCACTACCATAGGACCCCACTAAAAGCTTCTGTACACTTGGCCTTTTCTCCTTTTCCTGTGGATGAATTGTCTGCTTCTCCCCAAGGCCAGCCCTCCAGTGCTCAGTTCTCATCCTCTCTTCACTACACCACTCCTCAGTGCCCTCCTCCCCTGAACCATCGTCCCCCCCTCTCCTGGAGCATCCCTCCTAAAAAACAAGCACCCTGTTCTTTCTCTTGCCTGAAACAAACAAGCAAACAAAGAAAACCCTCTCTTGGTTACTGCCTTCTCTTGGTTACTCCTGATGTCTCTTGTCTTCAGGAATTGTCTTTGCTCGGTTTCTAAATCCTCTCTTCCTGTTCTTCCTCAGCTCACTCTGATCAGGCTTTCACCCTATCCTTCTCAACCTCTTCATTATGGCAGTGTTGGTTCTCGCTGATGTTTGGACTACTGATACCTTCCTTCCTCAGGCATTTACTCTTGCTAATCCCTGGCCTCTGACCCCAGTTAACAGTGTCTTGCTTCTTCCTTGAAGCCTTTGTTCAAAAACCACCTATGTAGTGAAGCCTTCCTAATCTTTTTATTTCAAATTGCCATACTCCTCCCATCCCTCATTCTCTTATCCCCTTTTGGTGAGTTGTTTTTTTGTTTTTTGTTTTTACAGGATATTGATCACATTCTAAAATACGATATTACTTATTTTATTTTCTCAATAAACTCCTTTACAGGGTTTTTTGAGGATTTGAGTGTGTAACAGACAGTGTGGAGATAGGTCTCCTCTGCAAACAAATGAAATGGCTCGTGACAAGGTTAAGGCTGTTGGGGGAGGGGTCTGGGCTTTGGATCCAGCCCTTACTGACCCTCCGCTCCCTGTAAACTGTGTGGTCTTGGACCATCTACCCTCTCCGAGGGTTAGTTTGCTCATCCATAAGTGCAGGTCACAAACCTGAAACATTCACTCAGCAAATGTTGAGGGCTTAGGCCAAGCAGCAGGCTAGGCCCAGACAGCCCTGAGTGTGCTTCCTGTCCTCATGGGCCTTGCGGTCTAGGGAGGAGGTAGGTAGTAACAGCAATCCTAGAAACAAATGTAAACATGTGAAGTGGTTTGTTTGTAATTAGTTCTACTTCCCCATTCACCTCCAACTGTCAGGGCCCTGCTTAAACTGCGTTACTGACAGATATATCCTAGTTAGTATCCTACCAACTTAGTGTCACACTTGATTGCATCTAACAGTCACCTGAAATGTCGTCTAACGCGGGCACAGGGGCCCATGCCTGGAATTTCTGATTCGAGAGGTTGGTGATGTGGCCCCCCCCCGCCTGTTCTCCAGCTCCCAGGAAATTCAGGTGCAGGAGTCCCCGGTCCACACACCGCGAAGTGCTGATTTAGAGAAATCGTTTTATTGTCTCCCTTTTTAATAATAGGCTATAAAAACATTTTAAAATCATGTCATTCCGAAATAAATTATGCTCTCCCAGAAGCCATTTAGTCTAGGACTTTTGCCTCACATTAATGATATTAATGACCCTTAGAGGCTACACACACACTATCTAATCACACCGGACTCCCGGTCTTAAAATAACTCACCCCCCTGGGGGCACCTTTTGTTGCCTAGCAGCTTGACTGCAAAAAACACTTGAAGACTTTTTGAAATGCCATCCATTTTCATGGCGAAAAAGTGAGGAACGGCAAAGAGAACTGCAGCCAAAAAGAAAATGGACCACAGAGAGCCTTCCTGCCACAGACACGGAGGACAGCCAGGGCAGATGGTGCCGACTGCTGCCACGACTGAGCCGGGCGGGCTCACGCACGGGCGTCATGTCACCCCGTTAACATAATTATGCCAAGGCAAGTAATGTTGAAATATGACGTGTGGCCATGTTTTGCGATCAGGCCATAAGCCCACCAAATTATTTCTTAATAACTAATCCAAAGGTAAGTTATTGATTACCCAAGTCAGACTTATTGAAGGCAGGAAAATCTGACTTGTGTGTCAAAAACAAAAGCACACCAATGACAATTTTTGCGGCGGCATGGATGAACCTGGAGAGTATTATACTGAGTGAAGTAAGCCAGTCAGAGAAAGACAAGTACCATGTGATTTCACTCATATGTGGAATCTACTGAACAAAATAACACACACAATAGAAACAGACTCATAAATACAGAGAACAGAAGCTGTCAGAAGGGAGGGGGGTTGGAGGGCTGGGTGGAAAAAGTGATGGGATTAAGCAGAAAAAATAAAAATGAACTCATAGACACAGACAACAGTATGGTGATTACCAGAGGGGAAGGGGGTGGGCAGAGGTAGAAGAGGGTAAAAGGGAGATAAATGGTGACAGAAAGAGACTTGACTTGGGGTGATGAACACACAATACAATATCTGGATGATGTATTATAAAATTGTAAACCTGAAACCTATATAATTTTATTAACCAATGTCACCCCAATGCATTCAATAAAAATAAAACTACATTAATATAGTTAGCTGAGTCTAAGGAGGAGTTTGTTTTTCTGTGTTTGCGTTTTCTAGACGACTGAAATGTATCCTGGTAAATATTCCAGTATTTTGTTTCAGATGGTTTATGGTAGTTTATATGGCATATGTTACGTACATCCCTCCAGAATCTACCAGAGTAAGTTAATATTTTTGAGATGGTTCAAGGGCATCATCCTCAATATCCAACACTGGGTGCTCACGCGCCGATCCTCACAGAAAATGCCTGTAGGTGGTGGTCCTAGACTTTAAGGTCTTATGTTAGATATGCAGAGTTTTCATCTGCTGTAAAACCAACATATTCTGTGGCTTCTTCCTAAAGTCAGTGTACCTGTCTCTATGAGCCCCTTTTTCAAAAATTTTTTTTTCTTTTAGTTGCTAAAAATGGGAAAACAAAACAAGCATGTAGTTAGAATTACACGTGGAATAAAACAGTCTGGAGTGGGGACCATGGCATGCCCCTCTGAGTTAAGTATATGGGCTTCAATACAAAATGTGTATCTTTATGGATTTTTAATTTTGATTTTAAAACACCTTTAATATTTTGCTTATTCTAGTTTTTCAGTTGCATTCTGGATAAGAGAAGTCATCTAATATTGTGACCTCTGCATGAGTGAGATAGAATTTAGCACCAATCCTAGAGGTTGCAGGCATATTCTGTCATTTCTAAAGCTATAGCTTTTTTGTCCACATCTATTTTTTCCCCCACAAGTCAAATTACCTTAAGGTCATTCTCTAATAATAATACAGTTTAGACCTTAATATTACTTTTATCAGTCTGATAACTGATAACTGTAATTAATAATTATTAAAAGTTTGACCATAGCCCCTGGCCGGTTTGGCTCAGCGTTTAGAGCATCAGCCTGCGGTCCAGAGAGTCCCAGGTTCGGTTCCCGCTAAGGGCACGTACCTCGGTTGCAGTTTGTCCCCAGCCCTGGTTTGTCGTGCGGGAGGCAGGCACTCGATGTGTCCCTTTCACGTCGATATTTCTCCCTTCCTCTCTCTCCCTCCCTCTCTGTCTGAACAAAAAATGGAAAAATATCCTCGGGTGAGGATAAAAAAAAGTTTGAACATATTTTTATGTGTTCAAGAGCTATTTAAAATCTTGTTTGGGGAATTATCTATTCATAACCTTTGCTATTCTTCTCTAATGCTTTTGTTGGCTTTATTTATTTATAGAGGTTCAATATAGAGAAGGGAAAATTATCCTCCAGTCTGTAATTTAAGATTTTTCAGTTTTTCACTTGTCTTTTTACTTCACTCATATGATAGTTGCTGTGTAGATTTTTTTTTTCTTTTTTTTTTATCCTCACCCAAGGACATTTTTTGCATTTATCCTCAGATAGAGTGGGAGGGATAGAGAGAGGAAGAGAGAGAGAGAAACATCGATGTGAGAGAGACACATCCAGTGGTTGCCACCCACACAACCCCAGCTGGGGCAGGGGACAAACTGCAACCGAGGTACATGCCCTTAGCGGGAACCGAACCCGGGACTCTCCAGTCCGCGGGCCAACGCTCTAACCGCTGAGCCAAACTGGCCAAGGCAATTGCTGTGTAGATTTTTAAATTTTGCATATAATATCTATTAATCCTTTCTTTAATGGTTCCTATGTTTTGTCATACTTATGCTTTCTCTGTTTCAACACTATATGTGTATGTGTATATAATACACACATAAAATTATATAAATAATGCATATACATATATGCAATATATATGTATATTATATATGCATGAATATACACACATAACTTGTATATAGGAAACACACACACACACACACATACACTTATGAATATATGTTTTTAAATTCTTATGATTTCTCCTGGGAATTTTAAAGTTTCATTTTAAGGTGTAAAGTTTGATCCATCTGGAATTTATTTTGATTTAATGTACAAAGTAATTATCCTCTTTATAGGTACTGAATAATGTCTCTTACTCCATTGATTTTACATGCCAAATTTTATCATATACCAAATTACATTTTCCACCACCCTGTTCTAATTATTATAGCTTTTGAATGCATTTTAGTACCTCATCACTGTCCTTTTCTTTTCCAGAATTTTCCTTACTATTCCATTTCTTATTTTTTCTACATGAATTTTAAAATAGCTTGTATAATTTTTAAAGTTGCTATTTTTACTGAAATTGCATTAAATGTTTAGAATTATGTAGGAAGAACTGGCATCTTTATGATATTGAATATTCCTATCTAAGAATAAAGTACCAATTTCTACTTATTCTGCTTTCCCCCCCCAATTGCCTGATAATAACATAAATGATTTTTACAATTTGTTTGTTTCAACCAGCATCCAAATAAAGTACAGGCATTTCACTTTGTTGATATGTCTCTCGTCTCTTTTAAGCCATCTGTCTCCCTGCCTTCCTGACTCTCATTGCCTTTTATTTCTACATTTTATTTGTTGAAACTGAATCAGTTGTCCTGTGGAGTTTCCCACCATCTGGATTGTACTGATTGTACCCCCACAGTGTTGTTTAACATGTTTATCTGCCCTTATTTCAGGAAAAATGCTACATAGGAGATGAACTGTTCCAGTCTTTTTGTGTGTATATTCCTCAGCAGCATTTCAATTTTACTTGTGTGGATCTCTTATAGTTCTTTCCGAGTCTATTCCTAGGGTTTTTAATGATATAACCTCTATGGAGGGCAGTTTGGCAGTATTTATTAAAATTACAAGTACTTGTGTCTTTTGACTTTGCAGTTTAATTTCTAGGAATTTATCCTGCAGAGATAATTGCACACCTGTGAAATGATGCATTTCTGAAATTACTCATGGCCTCATTATTTGTAATAGCAAAAGATTGCAATAATCTAAATTCCCAGTGGTAGGAGACTAGGTAAATTATGGACTATCCATACAGTAAAATGCTGTAAAGCTGATTTTTTTAAAAATGAGGAAGCTCCTTATGTAATGATGGGAAATCGTTTCTAAGATATGTTGCTAAATGAAGAAATGAGGTTGCAAATCAGTATGTATAGAATGTATATTATGTTATTATTTCAGTAAGAAAAGGAGAAATACATATATTGTGTATACATACATATCTCTAGAAGATAACATTAGTTCGTTCCACAAAAGAGACACAGGCTGACTAGGGGACAAAAGGGTGTGGGAAAGATAATCTTCACTACATGCCTTTTCATACCTTTTGAATTTTGTACTCGGTGAAGGTTTTACATATTTAACTTTTTTTAGTTAAAAAAGTTTGTCTTGTAATGCATTATATAGCAGGTTAAGATCCCAGTTAATACACTTGATGTTTAAAGATTGTAGCACTGTTTGTCATAAATAGAATCAATATGTTAAAGGGAGTTGGATGTCATCTGAACATTAAGAGATACCTCACCAGTAAGGAAGCCAATCTAAAACTGAGATGGACAGCTTTCTCTCTCTCTCTCTCTCTCTCTCTCTCTCTCTCTCTCTCTCTCTCTCTCTCTCTCTCTGACTCTGTCACACACACACACACACACACACACACACACACACACACACACACACACGGTCTTGTAGAGACCAAGGGGGGCTGCATGACAGAGTAAACATAACAAGGGATTTGAAGCCTTCAGACAAAAGTTCAGATCCCCTTTTTATTCCTTAGTGAATTTGTGAACATGATAAAATATCTTAAACTGGCTAGTTGCAGTTTCCTAATCTACAAAATGGACTTACCTTCACTTACCTTCTGGCTTCTTATGAAGATCAGCAATGATCTGTATTATCTCTAGATGCCTGGTGCATTATATTATTTCAGCTCTAGAATTCCATGAATTTGTTGGTCCCTGGGAAGAAAATTGAGGTCAAAGGAATATAATTTATAGGAAGAATTCCTTTCTTTTTTTTTAAACTTAGATATTCCTATCACATTCTTGAATTTTACTAACAATTCCCTGTTTAAGCAACACTAGAAGTGAGAGCGTAGGACAGGTATTCCATCCTGCTTGGGCTGCCTCTCTTGCACTTGTCTCTACATAAGCTTTGACTCATTGTTTTTCTTAGTGGGACTATAAAACTATATTTAAAATGCAGATCTATAGATCTGTCACAGCATATAACCTGTGAGGTTTATGCTAACCTGATGCCCATTGTTCTGTCATTCTCTGCAGGGCCAGTTATCTGCATTTTTAAAACAAGTTGAGAGAACTATTTAATTTTATTCAATTTACTTGTAGACAAGTCTTATCTCTAAGATAGGCTCTGACACATATCTTGGCGTCATAAATGTATTCTCTGAAATTTCTCTGACACAACTAGCTTTAACTTTTGATAATGTTTAAAACTTATAAGCAGCAACCCACAAGATAACAAAACAAAAAGCCAACATCCTTGCCTGCACTTCACCGTGACTTTCCTGGGATCCTTCAGTGAACTAAGGAGAGCAGTGCGCCTTAACAGTGTGCTGGACTGTGAGTGCTGGTGCTCACACTATGAGATCCATAAAATACCCCTCCCATTTTACCTGTCTAATGATAGGAAAAGCCTTGAGTTGCTATAAGGAGCTTCATAAAGGACAATAACAGGCAATTTTCTGTCAATGAGGACTGTTAAGCTTGGAAGAGATTCGGAAGAAAATAATTAAATCCATTTCTCTCCACGTCTGTGAAAGTTGGAGTCACTGATTACTGTCCGGAGTGGTTTAACTCTGCTTTGTGGAGAGAAGTATAGTATTTCCTCCCCATTTCCCCCATCCAACATTAAAATTGGCTGATTTCCTTTGATTTATCTTTCTACAGACTTCCTAAAGGTGTTACTATATTTAAATATGGTTCTAAAAATTAAAGGGAAATGTAACCAGAATACTTTTATAGAGACTTTTTATCTACTTATGTTTTTCTTGGTTACCCACACTCTGCTTAAAAACTACAGGTGACCTTTCCAGTCATTCACAATGATGAACAGAAAGAGAAAACCAAGGTTTCTTTTAGAAATCCCCAATTACAGTGGGTGTGGCAGGTTTATAAATAGAGCTAACAAGTGGATATTTTTAGGGTAGATTAATATATTAGTCAATATCAAGAAAAATTTATATTTGAAGTTTATAGTAACATTAAAAAACAAAGCAGTAAAATTATTTTTGACATATTCTTTCTCACTTTCACTTTCCCTATGGTCTGTAGTCCTGCAAAAGACCGTTTAAAAAGTAATGTATGTAATTTCATTTCCCCAGGGTACAGTTAGGGTGAGCCAAGAGTATTTAGTGTTTTTTTTTTTCTTTTAAGAGAGAGCCACCTGATTTAGGTTACTTTTATCACTTAGGGAGTTCCTTCTGTCAGTTTCTAGCATTTTTAAACAAGGCGAGGAGAAAAGAATTCTGAGGAAATCATAATAATAAAATGTTTTCCAAATTTCTAAATTGGTATGTGTTCTTAAAATATGAGATATTGTGACTTCTGAAAATATTGAAACAACTGTATAAAATATAAATGAGCAAAAACAACATATGAAGGTTCTGTTCTTCAGCCTGGCACACAGTAAATGCTCAGTAAGTAGTAGGTTGAAGCATAGGTATATGCCGATATTTGACCACTTTGACTTACAAAAATGGCAATTCACAAGATTAGACCTAATATTAATATCCTTCCTTATTTACCTTGGTATCAGAATCCCTTGAGCCCAAACCATCTTACAAAAGAACACTCAGATCTTAGAAATATTATAGTTATTAGCTAAAGTAAGAGAATAGCTTTGTGTGTTCTCAATAGACACTGAGGCAAAGTGAACCTATGCATTTCATCTCAGGAGGGTTTGGGGATGTCCTCAAACTTTCACACATGATTGTATAAAACCAGGGAAGAGGTTAAAGCCAAAGGAGCAAAATAGCAACAGCTATGAGGGCTGCATTTTAGTGGAGAAATACAGAATCCAAAAACGAAAGGAAGACAGGACAGAAATGTGACAGGCACCTCTCACAGACACCAGAGAGGTGTTATCATCAGACAGCCCCTGGAGTCAGAGGGAGAGAGCTGTCCCCATATCAATTCTTCTCATTCTCATAGGAAAGAATTCAAATGAGTGACTCCACATAATATTTGTGTTGTGATAAAGTGAATTTATTAAAGAAATGAAGGTGAATTTATTAAAAAATTAAAGCATGAACATTTATTAAAGAAGCAAGTCAAGCAAATCTATACATTTGGCTTATGAAGTGCAGATGGGCTCTCAGCTAATCTAAACAGCGAGTGGGGTGGGGGTTCAAGGCATTATATACCCTCTGTCCATAAATTTTTAAAAATAATTCCTCTGCTAGATATTCTGGTACAGATTAACTCTGAAGGTCTTCCCCACCCCCTTTTTTATGGCTTTTCTAGAATTTATGAGAAATGCCTGGTAATTAAATCTCGAGACTGATGGCTTTCTATTTGAACAGTGGGATGAGATAAGACTGTACTCTTCTTTCCCCCTCCTCTCAGCTGTTTTAACAGCTCCAGGATGATTTGCACTAAGTAGTCTCTGGTTAGTGAGAAGTTGAATTAGGATTTCTCCTCCTCCACTTCCTCTCCCCATTCTCTTCCCCCTCCTCTCCTGCATTCTTTTGTGAGGAGAGATTTTAACTCTTTGTTCTCAAGATAAGATCCTGCTACAAGCAGCCTGCAAAGCTTTTTAGCTTTGTTTAATTTTCCTATCTTATTTTCCCTATTCCACTTGTCCTGGAATTTTCCTAGCTTTTCATTGTCCTATAACAGAAACACAGAAAATAGAACCCAAATGTAATTTAATATAAATTAATATAATATATAATATAATGTAATAATTGATAAAAATACAAATATAAATACTGAGTAGCTGGGATACATATACTTTCTATGTGTCTGACCAACAGCCCTAACTTCCGCTCTCCTCTATTAGGATATTATCACATTATAGTAGTCTATTTACAGTTCTCACTATGCATTATCAAGACAAGTTTAAATTGACTTTGAATGCTCTGGAAGTCCTTCTGTGAGAATTATTTTTTCTTTAGGTTTTTGTACACTAAGTAACTTCTCTGAATATTTTACCTCATTTTCCAGCCCTTCAGGATATACTCAAGCTTCAGTGAATGATTGGAAGGTGAGTCAGGCTACTAATCCCTCCATTAGCAAAATAATTGAGAAACAGTCTTTACATCTGGGTATTTTTAGATTTTCAGGGACATGGCCAACTTTTAAAAACTTTATTTTGTACAAATGCCATTTTAATATTAAAAGATTAGAAAATCCAGTACTTTAAAGCTCTGAATAAAAAGCAATATCTCTTTAAACAATGTAGACCTAACACATGAAGGAAAATATCAGAAAGGCATATATCTTGTGTCATCCTGTTCTGTCAGTATTTCTAGCACCTAGCACGGTGTCTGACATGTAGTTGGCCAGAACAAGTCTATATTGAATGAATGAATGAATGAATGAATGAATGAATGAATGAATGAATAGCGAATGAATGCAATTCTGGGTGTTGCATTCACCTTTGAATTTTGTCATTTTTAGCATCTATAGTAGCTCATTAAGCACTTTTTGTATACAAGAAGTTGTTCAGTACAAATGACTGTTTCCTTGCCTTTAAAATGAGGGTCTGGACATGTATTTCCCAAAGGAACATGCTACAGTCTTGTAAACAGCTAAGCACACAGGTTGGGGAAGAGAGCTATTAGTATAGATTTCTTACAACATTAATGGGTAGGCTAAAACCATTAATGCCTGGCTCAGTTCCAAAATGGCCTTGGGCCACACGTGACCTTGATTGATGATAACTCTTTAACAGGTCTCTCTGAAACTACTCACTGAATTTTTCCTTGGGGCTTATGTGTCACTTGTTTAGCTCTCCTGACAGTGTTCCAAAGGAAATCATTCATTGGCAAGCACAAAGCCTCCAGGATTGTGCCAAACAGAATTATTCATTACCATTTTATGGAAAGCTCAAATCACATTTCCATGAGGGATGGGGACCTACCAGCTCACTGGTTCTGGTTGGTATTTCTATTTTCACCCAGTAGTCACCAGCTTTAACCAAAAGCTGTCAGAATTTCAAATAGAGCCTCTTTATCAGTTGAGATCTCCTGAAAAAAGGGAATATGTTTCTGAATAAAACATCTGCAGTAAGGAGGAATCTTTTGTGGAGTTCATGCTACTAATTTTTCTGTTTTTGTTTTAAACACTTGTATTATGGGTTATTTGGTAAAGAACCAATGTTATGAAGAGTAGATCTGGTTAGCTGTCCTCTAGCCCTGTACTGGCAAACATGGTAACCACTAGCCATATGCGGCTATTTATATTAATAAAAATAGAATAAAATTCAAGTTCTTGTGTCTCACTTGACTAGCCACATTCCAAGTACCCAAGAGCCACAAGTGGTACGTATACATATGTAATATTTCTATCATCACAGAAAGTTCTGTTGGGCCACATTTTTCTAACTTTTTGAAGAACACAAAGTTAATCAAGTATTTTGTCTTTTAATTTAGAACTTTCTTATGGCCTATAGTGGGAAAAGGTTTAACCAGAGATTTGTTTATTCAGCATCTACTAATTTTCCAAGAGGTTATCTTTGCTGTGAAAGGTTTTTGAAGGTTTATAGCCCCTACTTCTTACTAGATGTATCCCAAGGAGGTTAATGGGAAAACTCAAAACCTCCTTCGAAGCCTTGGGTACCACCAAAGAAAGAGAAAATTCTAAATGACAATTTATCTTCATCCCAATGAACCTCATCTTGAAGCTGAGGAATTCAGACAATATATCATGTATAGCAAAGCACTTTAGAAATTCTAGGGAGTTTTAGCACCACATCTTCCCTTGGTAATTTTTCAACATTTCCAGGACTGGTTAGTTCCTAAATGAGCAGGCCACCATAGACTCTTCCAATCCTAAACTTCCTCTTGGATGCTTGCAAAATACCCGAGAACTTCAGACACGGAGCACAGCCAGCTCAGTGCCACCTGCTATGTGATCAGTAATTCCAAGCCACAGAATTCTACTAAATCATTTTGGTGTACCACTGGTACATTTCCAATTGAACCAATAATTAAGGAATATTCAGTGATTAAGAAAAGACTAATATTCCAGTTCTTTTCTAACTCTGATAATTTGAGTATCCCATGAAGATAAGTATTTCTTAAAAGAAAAATTTTAACTTAAAATTTTTTTTTAATTTAAAGAATAATTGTTTTTAAAATAACATAATCTTGACAAATATAAAATTATAAAGATAAAATGATTTTACTTAACTCATTAATTAATGAGACAACCAGTAAGATGTTATAACCAATTCATGAGAGAATTAAAAAAGCAGATGAAATATAAACTGATTAGAAACACTGAAATACATTTGCTTAACAGAGGCAAAACTGGTCAACATCCACAGGATGTTGCATTTAACCATACATGACAATATCATTTTTGTGGACAAGAATCATTTGCATCATTATCAATTATCTCAGACTTGGAGAGCTGTGATATTCAAAGACAATGAAGGGCCCCAAATCCATAGGGTCTGATAACCTGGAAAGGTAAGTTCTAGATAATGCATAGGTTTTTTTGTTTTTGTTTTTTTTAAATTCTCACCCGAGGATATTTTTCCATTTATGTTCAGACAGAGTAGGGGGGATGGGGGGGAGAGAGAGAGAGAGAAACATCGATGTGAGAGAGACACATTGACCAGTTGCCTCCGCCCGACCTTGACCAGGGCTGGGGACTGAACCGCAACCGAAGTACGTGCCCTTGACTGGAATCGGACCCAAAACTCTTTGGTCTTTGGTCTGCGGGCCGACGCTCTAACTGCTGACCCAAACTGGCCAGGGCTATAATGCATTGTTTTTCATGAAAGACACCTGGTAAGCATCTTGATCCATTTACAAGTCTTTCATAATTTTTTCCTGGTGAATTAAATATTTATAGGTTTCTTTCCATAGTTCTGTAGCTTTGATTTATCTGATTATTTCTTCCTTGTTTGAGAGCTACCTGGTGAACTTTCCTTTTTGCTTGATTCGATAAAACTGGAAAAAGAACATAAAGATGTATTTTATTGAAAAGTGTAAGAAAGTGTGAGAAGAGTCACAGTGGTCTAGATAGCTGGAAGGAGAAGCCAAAGAAAGAGAACAAGATGAAAGGATTAAATCATTTATATCATAATTTCATAGATGTTGAGATTACAGATTTAAACCTCCTGTATCCTTTATTTCTTTGGTTCTAACCTCGTGGTTTAAAGACACATCTTGATTTAGTAACACCTTTTTTGGAAGAAAAATTTTAAAGGGAAAAATGTACAGTTCCTTTTAAAAATAGCACAGTGGAGTATATTTATTCACACACTAGCATATTATGCCCTTAATAACCAAAGTTTAAGTCTAAGCCTTCTTAACATTCTTCTGAATCACTTTTGGCCATCATTTACCATGCATATGACATGATACTTTACATAATGCATTTCCTGATAAAAACTTTTTAGCACCTTTGTGATTAAAAATGTAATCTTAAATAATTTCAAAGTATGTCATTGGTGTATTCTCTACATTTCCATTTGATTGTTTGACTAGTTCACCCCACATCCCTCCGCTCCCCTCCACACATTTATACTACTAATTTTTAAAATTATCAGGAAGCTTTTGACAGCTAAATACTTGAGCAATAGTTTTTCACAAAGCATGCATGGGTCATTCACCTTTTCCTGTTTTCAAAACACTGATTTATTTTGAGAGATTTGGCAAATTCTTCTGCCTTTAAAATTGTGCTGCTTGATATCCAACAGAAAGTTCTTTTGTATATATCCCAAGGACAAGAGATTTATCTCTGGCACAAATTTATCTACTTTCCTGTGTCTTCTGTTCTTGGAAGCTTTGTTAAACATTTGGTTGTTGTTTTATAAGACAATCAGTTGGTTCATTTCTCAAGTGATGAATACTTGCATAACTTACAATAAATTTGCACCCAGCTTTCTGTTCTCTTCCGCATACGTGGTCCTTTTTCTTTTCAGTGCTGCCATCATCGTATAGTCCTTTGAGGACAATTCTGGATCCAAGTTTAGCAAAAACTCAACAGTGTGAGGCAGCGCCAGTGGAAATAAGTCAACTGAAGAAACAATGATAAACAAGTAGCTGAAAGTTCACATTTGTCCAGGCTATGACACGTACACAGGAAGTGACAACAGTGTCACAGCTTATCTCTGTCTGAGGACTAGCTGATGTCTTTGGACATTGATTGTAAGATTTATTCCAATATCAGAGAAGTGAAAATTAGTGGGGTGAAGGAACACCATGAGTGTTAGAATTGAGGAAATTTGCTAAATTACAGATTGCTAAAATACAGATCGTTTCAGAAGGTAATTACATTTTTGTGCGTGTGTGACAGATTCTTTGACAAATTTCCCAGCTTCGTGGCTGGTTATGTAGATTAACCCTTTCTCTTAGTAAGTCAGGAAACAAAGTACTGGAGACTTCAACCTGTTCCAAATTTCACCAAGTGAAGCTCGTGCTAACCAAGATTAGAACAATGTTTTCCAAGCCCCGAGTGCTAAACCATGGGGGGACAAAAGCAGTGAAACTTCATGAATTCAAATATATCCACTTTAAAGGACTGCCTTATTTTTATGTAGAAATGTTTGTTGTTTTCTGTGACTGATGTGTTTGTTCTGTTACAAGATTATTACATTTTTTTTGCCCCCCACCCCAATGTATTTACTTGGTAAAATAAAAATTTATCAACCCTATATATGACTAGTCCTTTACATGCAAAAATCTGAGAACTAATAGGCCCGGGGGCTTCAAGACAGTGTTCTTGGCATTAGGCCTCTCTCCTTAGTTATTTCCTTTGTTTTTTGTTTTTTTCTGGAGAAAGGACTTTCTTCAGCCATTATTCTCACCTACTAAAGAAAACCTCCCTTTTTTTCTCACTCACAATTTGAAACATTTTTTTATATCAGATAATTGATTTACCAAAAACAAAGCAAATTATATTTATGAATAATCCATCTCTAAAAATAAGATTAATTACTGAGGAAGTTTTAAAAAGACCATCTTTTTTATCGTGCTATCTGTTAGTTTTATGATTCCTCATACTTCAATTACAAGATTTACTTCTCTGACCTGTTTCCATGCAGTGTTTTCTAAAGCAGTGTACATAAACACAGTGCCCACAACCTGCTCTATCATCGGCAACAGGGAAGAGAAATGAAAGAATTAATGGTGGTTTACTGACAGCTCAACTGCTTCTGCCTTTTCTAGCACAACAGCACCATCTACTACTATTTGGGTACGATAGACCCTGTTTTTATGTAAAGGCGTTTTATTCAGTAGCTTGAAAATAATGAATCTACAAAGTAATGCTCTAAGTGAGAGTAACTCATTTCAGAATGTGTTATTATGATTAATGGTGGGGCCTTGGCATTTTGTAGACTAATGTTAATATAGTAACATTTGGGTAGCACCTTTTGTGATTTTTCAAGGTGGTGTACTTGTTTGTTAATGCATCCCATGTCCAGCCGTTGAATTATGCCAGCATTAGTGACAGGGCCACTTTGTCAGGCTGGAAAGATGGTCTCAGACTCGATAAGGAAACACTTTATCAAAAGGAATAAAGAATGGAAATGAGGTACTACCTTTGGGCTCAGATTAAATTAGCTTCGGGAACTTAGAAGCAACAGCTACTCTTGCTGTTTCTTCTAATGCAGCATTGTGGGTCTTTCCATCTCATGCTATATTAATTCAACAAATATTTATTTGGTACCTACTATGTGTAATGCATTAGGTGCTTATTCTGATTGTTCGATTATCTTAAGATATACAGAGGTGATGTATTTCCATGTGTGCCTCCATATAGCCTAGGAAAAGAGGTGATGCATGTACAGAATTATCTGTTTAAGAAAAAGCAGTGTTAAGTGCTGTGGTAGAGATAAAATGTGCCAAGATTTCAGAGAGGGGGAAATTGTTTTAACTGAAGAACCAGGAGGGTATTCATGAAGGAAATGTAAGTGCAGCAGAACCTTGAGGAGGAGCGGTTAGGATTTGAACATATGGAACCAGGCTGAAATAGTTCCAGAAAAAGAACTATGCAATCTAGCAACAGGAGAGGGAAATTCTGGGATATGTACTACAAAAGGATATCTGGCTAGAATTGCAGGATTCATAAAGGAGAGTTGTAGGGAGAAAGTCAAGCTGAATCACAGTGCAGTAGGTTATGTTCGAGACTGAAGATTTTGGGCTGTAGTCTACAGGCCTGAGGGAGATCCATTGGAATACCTGTTCATAACAGTACATCAGACAGTTCGTCTGGAGGCTGTGCATATGTTGTACTGAAGAGGGCAGTAACCTGGGTTCAGAGAATAGCTGAGGCTGTTGGTAGAGTCCTTGAGAATGCATTAAGGGGAAGAGCTGCCACGATGGCCATGGGCATGGCCACAGGATGATGGATAGGAGAGGTGACAGGATTGCAGTATGGAATAAGTGTTGACAGTTCATTGAACGTAAGGGAAAATGAGATGAAGAAAAGACAAGGATTTTGATGTTTTAAGGAAAAAATAAAAAAGAATGGGTTTGATTGATGACAGAGTCCTATTTGAGCCACCTTGAATTTGAAGTACTGGCAAGAGTCAAAGACTAAATATATCCAGAACAATTTGCAATGCATATCAGGAATGAAGATAAAAATAAAGCTGGAGCTAGAATTTTACTTACTTGGGAATAATATGATTGGGATAATAGTGAAGTATCTTGGTTTTGAGAGAAGTTCACCAGCGGGAGTGAGAAGAGTATTACAGAGAGAAGGCCAGGACTATATCCATGGAGAACACCTACCCTTAGAAGGTATAAGGGGAAAGGAAATCTTTCCCTCTCCCCTGGAAAAAGAAGAGACTCAGAAAGAGTAGTCAGAGGCAGCAGAGGTGAAGAGGGCAAGGGGTCAGGGGTGGGGTAAGTGGCATCAGAAAGGCTGGACAGGCTAGCAGAGGTCATTTTGCTTGCATACTGGAATTCTTAACTTTGAAAGGAGGAGAGATCACTTAATTATGGGTGATAATATGTGTTTTCAGAGCAGAGTACTTTCCATCTTTACTTAAGGAGTTCTCTGATATGACCCAGACCCCCCATTCGCGGCCATAGTGCTTCTCCTTTCCTAGCAGAACGTGTAAATCGGGGCCTGCTGCTCACTGTCCTGGGAGGAGCCCTCTCACAAACATATGGTGCTCTTTCCAGGAGTCCTCTAGGAGCCCAAAGATGCAGTAGTGGTTTTGGATCTCTTTCCCACAGTAAGAGAACACTGCCAAGCTGAAGGTCCATCAAACACTGCTTTTTTGCATCTGGACCATTGCTGTAGACCAAGGGCTCCTAACCTAGGCCAGTGAATACCATGGCCAGTGAATGTAATGTTTTCCATGTGCATGCATTTTTCTGAAGAAATGACTTACCCTTCTCCTGATTCTTATGAGTCTCCTTTTTCAAATAGATAAGAACACTGTATAGGTCATACACTCTTGCATAGTGATATGAATTCCTTGAGGACAAGAGCCTTATAAATTTTAGTATTTTCATGGTACCTCTATTCATCTTCATTGAATAAATGGCTAATGGTGCTACCTTAGATGGGCCAACAGGAATGATGGAACACTCATTTTGGCTCTATAGGCTCATGTTGGATTTAGCAAATACATATACCTAGGAAACATTTTTTCTAATGATAATGTTCTTTATTAGTGTAACTTTTACTTTGAAACAAATGCTTCATGCACACAATCTCATTTATTTCTTTACTGTTATGCAGAGTTAGGATTACTGTCTTCATTTCAAGAACAAGAAAGCTAAGAGTGAAAAAATGCACGTGACTGGCCGAAGGTCACACATCCTGTGTTCGCTATTATTATCATCTCATGGGACATTCGTTTGTAAATAAGAATGCCTATGAACATAATATACTTGACCTTCTTTCCTGGAATTCTTATTGGTTTGCAGTAGGTTAGTTTTCGTTTTATATGAATGAAACCTTTTTATTAGCCTGGAATTTGATATTCATGTTAAATGTAGTGGTTTCCAAATAGTTGTATTATTGAATGATAGATACTACAGTAATATAGTGACTTTAATGTCTTGGTCTTATCTTTGATAACATTAAATGAAAGTAATGAGGACCAGGTTTGGGTCTTTCCAGGGCAGAGGTTAAATGACATCTCTGATAACAGCCGAGTGTCGTGATTAAGATCATGGACTTTGGGACCTGACTTGGATTTCAAAGTTCCCTTAAACAGTTTTAAGTTCTCTTTTAACTTAGAAAGGTACCTACTCAATTGCCATCTGAATCTGAAAAAGAGAAAACTCATCTCTTCTACTCCCACTTTTCCTGGAGTTCTCTGCAGAAAGGAAGAGAGAATGCCATCATAGCCTCCCCTGGATGGCGAAGCTGGTAGACTAGCAGGGTAGCTGTGCTGTCCGGGCACCTGGCTTCTGTCCCAATGTGGCAGGCGTGACACGCTGTTCTGCAGCAATGCATTGGGCTCCCAGCAGCGGCCATCCTTTGCCCCCTCACAGAGTGGGTTGTGAGAGTCCGTATTTACATATGGGCTAACGTTACTTTCCTAAACAAGTGAGTAGTACTTAAAGCCTAATATAAAATTGTGGTTAGGGGAGAAGAAACTTGGAACCACTCAGTCAAAAAAACAGTAACACCTGACATCTAAAACTAAACTCTAAAATGTAAAGGACTTGCAGATTAACCAGGCAGTTCTCTGAAACTGAAATTAAAAATATTACAGGACTTTAGGAAGCTCTGACTCAAAAATCTGTTGGAAACACACTGTTCTTAAGTTAAATGTGTACGTACTCTGTTAACTGAGCAATAGGGACTGTTAATGTTTCATACTGAATGAAATACAATTTTCCAAATGTATTTGCTCAACATTACTGTACATGTTGTTTTAATGATGATTTAAATATGTATATGTATATGTATGTATATACATACATATTCTTGATATATATATATATATATATATATATATATATATATATATATATATATATCAAGAACAGGTAAGCTACCTAATTGTTTAAATAAGCAGTTTAGCTTTCAGATGCCTACGGGGAGAAAGTATAAGGATACAAGGAAAGAGGGAATCGTGTCCCCAGTATGTGCCAGTCTGGCTGTTTGGGGTGGGGGATGGGGGTACAGGGCTTTTGGAACACTGGTGTACTGAGAGGCAGAAATATTATTCAAAGATGTCTGGGCACTGACCTGCTTTCTCTTCCCAAGAGAAATTGGTTCAAGAAGCAGATGAGCCTGATATTTAGAAACATTCATTTAAGTAGCACCACCAGTTTGTTGGTGTAAGCTGACCTGGTAACATCCTGCGTATAAAAGGATAGTGTTTAGGAGGTTCCTCCCTGCTCAGAGGTTGTCACGGAGACCAGCAGCCTCATAGGGATGGGCGTGTAAGGGAAAAGCAAACAAGCATGTGCTAAATCTGCTTTTTCTCTGGGTTACCACTTCCTGTGGGTTCTGCAGCCTGGGCTGAGTAACGGGCCGTGGCAGGTGTGCGTCTGATCTCTTCCCACGACTTGGTAACCCAGCTGCATGTGCATTAATTTTAACAGTGGTAGTGGATGAGTCAAGTGCCGTTTTCAGATGCCTAACTTCACAAGTTCATCTTAAAGCCTGTAACTATCTTTTGGTTTTCATTATAGTTGTCCTGGATCTATGTCGTGTGGTGTAAGCTAAACTGTTTCAAAATTAGGACCAAAATACATATGGTGAGGCTATGGAAAATTGATAAATTAGCCTCAACAACACAACCTATTATTATTACTTGTTGTCTATATGAGTATACACAATCTTAACCTGTGGAGGTGGGGGCCAGGGCCATCTTGTTCCTGAGAGTATCCTCAGACTTAGCAATGTTATTTGTTCAATTGACTATTAAATGACTTCTTAAAAATAGTACCTTCTGCATAGATAGAGAACACGCTGACAGCTGTCAGAAGGGTGGGGAGGTTGCGGGGCTGCTTGAAACAGGTGAAGGGTTAAGGGGGGAAAATGCCTTCCATCATATCCTTTAATGGGACTTTTATTATAGAGATATTAATACTGTATATTTTTAAAACTTTTGATTTGCTTCACAACTTTACTAAAAAATAATTAATATATATTTCTCTTTTTCTTTATTTTTCTGAGATAATATGTAAATTACTGTTTTCCAGGGTTCAAACTATCCCAACATGGCTTTCTTTGGACTCTTCTCTTTGCTGGTCCTGCACAGCTTGGCCGTAGGGGCCGCTTTCCCTGATGAAACCACTGCTGAGTTCTCGGTGAATATGTATAATCACCTTCGAGCCACTGGGGAAGATGAAAATATTCTTTTCTCTCCATTGAGCGTCACCCTTGCAATGGGAATGATGGAACTCGGGGCCCAAGGGTCTACCCTGAAAGAAATCCGTCATTCAATGGGGTATGACAGCCTGAAAAATGGTAGGTGTGCTTAGGTTTGATTTCTCAAGATGGTTTTACTTGAACTTTCAGCTCAGTTATGTTGTCTTATGCCAGAGGCAGCAGTATTTACACACAGTAAAAAAGTAATCTCATTGAGATGGTATGGCTAGGAGAAACATTAGGAAACCCAAGGAAGGAGTTAATTCCGGGCGCCATTCCTGGTTGAGTTAATCTAAGGAAATTATACATGATCGTTATTATTATTAAAATAAAATTCACTGTGATAAATAAAAGCAAACATAGCTCTTGCTCTGATGGAATTTTCAGTCTAGAGGGAGAGACATTTGTTAATCAATTATCACATAAATAAATGAAAACTTAACAACTGTGACGAATGCTATAAAGAAAAGCAACATGATTCTCTGAGTATCAGAACTTTTTAGATAAAATCAACTGTCTTCCTTGGTTAAATAGCATCTAAGAATTTCTTCATTATTATGAGAATTATATATACTGGAGAAAATTTGTAGCCAAAAGGTATTTCGTAATCACTTTGACATGATGTAAGATTTCTATTTTAATGTTTCTAATAGACGTGTGAATTAACTCATTAAAAAGTTAAGACCTAAAACAATTTATAAAGGGTTTTCTTGTTATAAGGTTTAAAGAAAGTCTAGTAAAAGTAAATTTAAAGGAATAATTTTATTTTTAAACTAGATAATTAAGCTTCATTCTCATTCCTGATGAACATAAGACCAATTTAATGACAGTAACCTAAGTACTTTGAAAGTAAGCAACCAAAAAATTTTACTTCATAGATTCTACCAAGATATTGATTAAAATGAAAAATAATATCAGTTGATAATACTAAACTACAAAAAATGTTAATTTGAACATCCAGAAGTCACACAAATGTTGAACCTCCTTATCATGTCAATGTGAGGAGTAAGCGAGTGCTTTTTCCCTGGGCCCCCGGGTAATGCTCCTCCATTCTCTGTGTTTGTTCCACTAACCAGCTTATCCTATGTCATTTTGTAGGTGAAGAATTTTCTTTCTTGAAGGATTTTTCTAACACGGTAACTGCTGAAAAGAGCCATTATGTGATGAAAATTGCCAATTCCCTCTTTGTGCAAAATGAATTTCACATCAAAGATGAATTTTTGCAAATGATGAAAAAATATTTCAATGCAGAAGTTAATCGTGTGGATTTCGGTCAAAATGTCGCTGTGGCCAACCATATCAATAAGTGGGTGGAGAATAACACAAATAGTATGTGGTTTGGTTCTTTTCTTTCTCAAATAGCTTAGTTTTGGCTCTCTTAGTCCTGAAATTATTTGTCTCCTCATTCCTTTTGCATTTTGAACATTAGATAGCATTTAGTTGAGTATCTAATAATTATTTTGTATAGATTAAAGTCTTTTTAGAAGCATTCTTTATGAATAAACATTTGAGAGATAAGTTTAGTCTTTTGGCATGCCTAGAATTTTGACACTGATAAATTAATCTGAAACCTGTACTCCCCAACTGATGGTTTTTTTTTCCTGTGGAATAATTTTAGCTACTGTATGGAATTTTGCTTGAGATGACTATTTAATTAATTAGATACTAGTTGGAATGACAGTGGCTCTCTTATGATTGAAATAGAATAAGAGAGTTAAAAGTCAGAGTTTAAAGATTTTTGTTAGCTCTTAAACCACAGAACTTGATTGGTAATCAAAATATTGTATAGGATTTCTTTAAAAAATAGCAGCCTATTTAAAGCCCAGATAAATTCGAAAGGGATGCCTTAATTTTAAATTTTATTTTTAATTCATATATTTTAAATGTATTTAAGTTTTCCAAGTGTTTCATATTTCATCATTTTATTTTCTAATTTTACCATAAAAATAATTGAAATTATAATCTAAAAACATGAGACCAAATTTAAAGTAGTTTTACTATAGCTGTTCATTAAATTAATTCATATTGTTGAACTCCACAAATTATATTAATCTAATAAATTTTATGTGGGAGTAACAACAAAAGGAAACGCGATGATATAACATATGTCCTATAAATCCTCAAAAACTGAAGAACCTTCATAAGCACAGAAGTGCTATCATTCATGAAATGAGAAAATACAGAGCAAAATTTGGTCCTATGTTTTTCACTATGATATTACTTTTCCTCTATGATCACTTTCACTAAGATCATTCTTTCAACTATGAGATTAAAATGTAGGATAAAAGAAACTTATGTTGTTTTTATTAACATCTAAAGAATAAATCAAGAATAATAATCTACCTGGAATAAGTTGAGTTATTAAAAGCTGTTTGTTTCCAAACTTTTTTTAAATACTTAACAAACAACAAAGACTGGGTATCTTTCAAAATAGATTTGGAAAGGAACATTTCAAGTGATAGAAGATAAGGCATCACAAGTTAAGTTGGCTTTCATGTATCCGTTTTCACCTTGTCAAAAGCAGTTGTTATATTTAGTAGAAAGACATCCAATGTTCATGAAGGCATGTTTGAAATGAATATATTAATACAATGTTCAAGAATAAACTTAGGACCGTTTACTGAGTGCTTACTCTGTGCTGAGTTTTACATGCATCATCAAAACTAGAAAGTAGTGAAGCTTGAGATTCTGCTGTATGTGGTTTTATAGTTTGTGCAAATATCAATACTTGTGTTATTTTAGGTGGTGTGGTTATTTTAGATGCCCTTGAGCTGTAAGTATGTGTGTGTGTGTGTGTGTGTGTGTGTGTGTGTGTGTAACATTTTTCTTTTGAAAATAAGATACTTTTTAAATTTTACTGTAGATTTAGTAATGGTACACAGTTTTTCTGGATCACTCTGTCAGACGGTAGTTCGATAATTTTTTATCCCTTTTCATCTTCCAATTTAATATAAATTTTCATCCATTTATTTTTCCTGAATAGGTCTGTTGAAAGATTTGGTATCCCCAAGAGATTTTGACACTGTCACTCATCTGGCCCTCATCAATGCTGTCTATTTCAAGGGTAACTGGAAGTCACAATTTAGACCTGAAAATACTAGAACCTTTTCCTTCACTAAAGATGATGAAAGTGAAGTCCAAATTCCAATGATGTATCAACAAGGAGAATTTTATTATGGTATGACATTTTGGCTTTTATTTCTCTCTTTCTGAGGTATATCAACAGATTTTTTTTTTAAATATATGTTTTTATTGATTTTAGAGAGAGAGAGAAACATCAGTTGGTTGTCTCACATACACACCCAGACCAAGGATCGAACCTGCAACCTGGGTATGTGCCCTGACCAGGAATCAAACCAATGACCATTTGGTGTTCAGGATGATGCTCAAGCATCTGAGCCACACCAGCCAGGGCTCAACAAATTTCTGAGAAAGAACATGAAATATTCATTACTTAAATTTCTTATCACTTTAGTTTGAGCTAAATTTCCTTGGTTCAATTTTCCAAGCCTCTAATTAGGTCCTGAGTGAATATTGTGTGCATTGACAGCTTTTCAATGTTTCTTTAACTTAATAGGTTTGATAACACATGCAGAGTGACTTTGTTCACATAAAAATACCTAACCTATAGTGTAAGACTATTCAGTTACTGCAGAAAGTCATTGGCTTTGGGTTGGTTTTCAGTGTGACCCATATGTTCTACCCAGCTCTCGATCTGACTCCTCACAATGTTTTGAATTACAAACATTCTTTTGAAATTTTACTTTCATGCCTGCGTATGTATGGTCAGACATAATTATTCATTCATAGTTTCATTTTTTGAGAGTCTATAATTTGTGATACAACTCACTATGCTTGGTATTATTTTCAAAGATGTTTCATTGGACTTTTCAGAAGTTTCAGGTGTGAATCCTTCCTACACCCTATATTAATGTGTAACAGTTTTTTTTTTGTTGTTATAAGCAAAAAAATGTAATTGTAAGCTAAGTGTATGTTAGAACTAGTAGCTTATTCTATTTAAAAATACATTGTAAAAATAAAAGATTATAATCACAGTTAATCAAATTAACAGTCAAAACTAGAAAGGAAAATACCCATTTATTTGAGAACCAAAATGTTTAATGTGGAATTTAAAAACCCTAAGTCAATTATAGGATAATATTCACAACAAAAGCATTACTTGTTTTGAAAAATGGGGGAAATTTTAAAGTCGTGGCAGGACCATTTGTTTTAAAGACTACTTAAATTTTTTATGAAAGCCTAGCCAATTGAGTTACGTTAATAGAACACCAAGTCAATTATCTAATTTACCTAATTACATAATCTGAAGGTCATCATCACCACAAATACACTAGATAGCTATTGTAGAATGCAATCATTTTATTTTGGCTGTGCTACCTTTGCCTCAAACTTTCAGCTGTGATATTTATTAATGGTCCGTTCTTCCCATCTTAGTATTCAGGCAGATATTGGTAAATGTTATATTGGATTCAGGATTTTATTTTTCTAACCAGAACTTTTCATTGTTTCTAATAATATCCTTTAAATCTATATTCATTGAAGTCTCATGTAAAAATAAAAAACTAAGTCTAGAGAACATGTTATGACAAATGGGAAATAATTCTGGGGATTCTAAAATAAGATCAATTCTGCAGGGCTGAGGATTCACTTGAATTTCAATGTCTATTTTTAAAGAAACCCTCTTTTTCTCAGATGTGTCATTTCTTATATTCTATACACTATTTTGGGGAAAAAAAGTTGTACAAATTTAAACCTTTTATTTAGGCTTTGATATGGGCCTTTTATCACCTTTCTTTTCGTTTTAGGGGAATTTAGTGATGGCTCTAATGAAGCTGGTGGTATCTACCAAGTCCTAGAAATACCATATGAGGGAGATGAGATAAGCATGATGCTGGTATTGTCCAGACAAGAAGTGCCACTGGCCACTCTGGAGCCACTGCTCAAAGCACAGCTGATTGAAGAATGGGCAAACTCTGTGAAGAAGCAGAAAGTGGAAGTGTACCTGCCCAGGTGAGAGCCTCCTTCCTGTGTGACTCCCTCTGACAGTGTGGAGGGAGGGATGTCAGTAAAGATTCTGACCCAGAAAAACTCTTGCCATTACTTTTGAATTTTAAGTCTTGTGCTACTCTCCTCCTCTTGCTACTCCTTCCTCCTCTTGCTACTCCTCCTCCTCTGACCTCTCCTCCTCCTCCTCCTCCTCCTCTTCCAATTCTCCTCCTTCTCCTTTTTTCAAAATATTCTTTCATTCTCATGTGGTCCTGCCAGAAACACAGACTTACTTATTGACTTATTCATTACTATTTACCAACACCTAGTTTCAGATACGAGTCAATATTCTTAGCTTCATTTTAGAAGATTTTCTAATAGATTGTCTCTGAATATAATTTACATGGACGGTCTTCTGTATTTCATTAATATTTAAAGTTGATTGTAGCTGGAAAAATAATCTCTGACATTGCTGGAAAAAATACAAGCAAGGCACTGTGCTACACACCAAGATGCAACCATAAATAAGCAGGAAGGAGCTGAAAATTCTCCCTGTGGCTAGAAGAACAAAGTCCATACAGGGCCTTGATGTGCTGACTACCATTCTCTTCCTCAAGCCTACTTCTGGCCACTCAGCACATCAAGCATGTGGTAGCGTGTACTATCTGTGCGCTTGTAGTTATGCCACAGGCATCACGCTCTTTTCATGCCTCTGGGTCTCTATGTATGTTTTCGTATTGGCCTAAAATGCCTTCCTCACATTGCTTTGCCGGATTTTCTTACTTAGCCTTCAGGGTACAGCTCTGGCACCAGTTTTAGGAAGCCTTCCACGGACTCCCTGATGGGGCAGGTGACCCTCACTTTGTCCTCACTTATGCATCTGCCTGTTACAACAGTACATTTATGTTACCACTCCACAATGAAATTACCCTTTTATGAGTCTTGCTTTACTTCTGTAATTTCTTCTAAAGTCAGATCTCTCCCCCATAATAGAGATGTGTTTGCAGAACGAAACACAATAGAAGATACTCATTCTTTCCTTGAATACCTTAAAACTTTGTGGGAGCAAGGCCAGTGAACACAAGCAAGTTCATAAACACGGTGTGTAAATTCTGCACTAGAAAGCAACACATACAAATGAACAACTGATAAACATAAATGTATGTGTGTATGTGGAAGTACAGTTCTAACACTCATTCCATATTAAGAAAATTCTATAAATATGATGAATAATATGAACATTGAAAGGTGATAAATAATACATTAGTATTACAATTGAATTACTAAACATTCATCCATATTTATTCTAAGTTTAGGAATTATTTTAAAGTTATATCTTATGTAAAGGCTTATTTTTCAAAAAACTTAACTGATGTTTGCTTATGTTAATGAAGATTATTTGGGACTATAGATAGTTCTGACTAGAAATGTATATACACATTATGTTAGTATTGCATATCATAATATATAACTATACATAATATATAGGCATACATTTCTTAGTCTACATATAAAAATTAGGTACTAGTACTCCATTTATTTATTTTTATTTTTGGCTAAAACATTAAGTTTGCATAACTTTCTATAACATATTTATATAGAAAGATTCCACTATGTCTGTGCTCAAGGAGAGGTAGCCAGTGAATGAATAGCTAACAAGTAAAGCCAGGGTGTGTGTGTGTGTGTGTGTGTGTGTGTATGTGTGTGTGCGTGTGTGTGCGTGTGTGTATATATATATATGTTTGACATCTATGTACTGAATATATAAACAATGTATCTTAACTCTAAAAAAATTTAGTTTTAAACATTACTAACCAAATTTAAATAACTATCTAAATCAGATCTAAACTCTCTTCCAGAGACTTTATCATTAATTTTGTATTTTTCCTTGTAGTTTACAATAAATTCCTTTTGATAATATGAGAAATTCAGTAGAGTGTTCATACTTCCCTTATTGAATTGTATGCATTATGTGCAGCATCTCCCAATGCTCAATTCTGTGAGGATGCAAACTTACCTAGGAGTATTGTAACAGAGTGTAAAGGAATGCTTAAGTATCACGTATTCTAATTCAACCATATTCACTAGAAAATGTGGCCTCCAGGTCCTATCTACTGAGAAACTGAACGTGGCAGCAGAAGAAAATTAATTTTTCATATTCTAAGAGATTCTCTTCTATTATGAAATCATTTAGCTTGCTTGCTCATATTCATGCCTGTTACTAAACTAGGCACAGCTGATTACCATGTATCCATTTCTCTGGGAGTTCTAGGAACTCTCCCTCTGCATGGCTGATGTATAGAGAGGAAGGCTAAATGAGAGGTAAGATACATTTGGTTTCTCTTTTCAAGAGACTGGCTATTTTCAATTACGTATGTGTCAGTAATAATCAAGGGGAAACTATCCACCCTCCACTTGACAGCACTAGGATCCACAAAATGTTCGATAAGGGTAATGGCTTGTATGACCCAGTTTTAGCAAAGGTGAAAATGTTCTGATAGCTGTGTTCTAGGTTTACTCAAGTGTCTGCCTTAAATGGTTTGTGTGGTTTTATTCATATGGAAATTACTACCTGGAAATGCAACTTTGCATTTCTGTAATTTGACCAATTCTTGTCCTGCTTGACAGGTACTTTACTTTCTGATGTACAACATTTTATACAAAAAGCTGTAAAATGCTTTTCTTAAGAGGTAGAGGGTATTTCGGGGTGGGGTGGGAGAGAAGGGACAATGACTTCTGCATTTTTGTTATTCCCCTCTCCCCGGAACAATAAATCCTACCGGAATCAGATAATACATTAAAATTGTATTTTTTCTCAAAATACAAGAAGTCTGTTCAGGAGAGGGTAAGATTGCTATACCTATGTGATATCGCTAAACCCAGTGAAATACTGAAGGTTTATGCACAGCCATACATCTCGAAGATTTAAATGAGATTGTCAGATATTCTTCCAGTTTACTCATGGTAGCAAAAATATTTTGGCTAATATAGACACTATCTATACTCTAAAAAGCACTTTAGAATAATGCCTGACACAGAGTAAGCATCATACAAGTACTATCCATTATTGCTTACTGTGTATTTTTCAGTGTACATTTTAAGTACTAGTGTTTATCATATGTATGGGTAATTTTATATACGCTTTTCTCTAAAAACCTGGTTCTAATGAACATTACTGTCTTCATGCTCTGATGCTTTACTGATGAAGCTTAGGTATTAAGAAGAGCTTTCTAAGATCAAAATCCAGTCTCTTAATACTTGGAAGGCAGAGGTCCCTGGCGGTAGTATCTTTCCAGTCTGACTTCTGTAGCCTCAGATGTGTCATTTGTGATCAGAGAAATCAAAGGAGATAAAGTGGTTCTCTACTATGTAGCCAAGAACCATGCTGTTATTTTGAAATGATTGTCTACTAATAAAGCACTTAAGTGTCATGTTTGTAAAAGAAAACCCATGCATGAGCCATCTGATTTTGTTCTTTAACACGAATGCATTTTATTAGGCTTTTCTACAAATGGTTTGCTTTGTTTCTTAATTGCTCATAAACTTCATAAATTTTCTCAAAGGTGATATGTATTTGTCACTTCCCAACGTTTGCTCCACACGTCCACTCAGTCTCTGATGCTTCTGCCCCCACATACCTCCTCCACTGACTCGGATAAGAAGGCGCAAATACACATGGCACTGTATGCCTTCATTAAGGCAGGCAAGCCTTTGGTTTTTAAAAAGGCAGTGGTGGCCTTTTATTTTTTAAATTCAGTGGGTGAAATATAAAATCTGCCTGTAATATTTAAAAAAATTAAACCATTGTTGGAATTACAGTAACTACCATCCTCAATGTAACAACCAGCCTCAGAAGTATGAAACAAACCAAGTTGCTTTTAAGAAGTAAAATAAGCCCCCTCTGATATCTTCCTTTACTTTTCTATTTTAGGTGAATCAGGACCAATATCATGCTACCCGGACCCCAGCCCCAGTTCTGCCACTTGTTTGGCTGTAGGACCTCAAGTTATTTCACCTTTCTGCCCTTTGGTTTCTTCTTTTAACTGAAGGGCTGCGGTGATATTTAAATTAGTCTCTTTTTTCCTACTCTGGGAACAGTTCTTGGCATATAATAAGCTTTATATAAGTGATCAAAAATAAATTAATGATAATGATAATAATAAAGCACACACACACAAACACCTTACTCAAGCCATCGAATGTATTCTCCAAGATGTTCCATATTTTCCTTTTGTACTATTACAATCATTATCTATCTACATTTTGTAAAAAAAACAAAAACAAAATAAATAATGTTAAGTCCAAGTTAAGGTATAGGACATAGATAAAATTTAGTACTTAGTTGAATATATTTGCTATACATTTACTCATCTTTTGGTCTTATTTTTACATAAATATGGACCTGCTAAAACTATTTCTCCTAGTCATTCCCTTCGTGTCTGAATCTCATTGTTAGCAATCGTTCCTCGTCAGTCTTCTTAAAACCAGACAGCAGACATGATGCTAATGTAGTGACTGTCACAGAATTAGCTCTTTTAAGTACACAGCCATTACCTAAAATATATATTTTGATCTGTATTGATCAGGAGGCACATTTAGTTCCAATCAGTTGTTTTTACTGTTTATAGAAAGTAATAAAACCCTTTGATTTTAACAAATGCGTGTGTTTGTTCATGCAGCCCTGTCTGTCCATGTCTCCTACCCGTAAGATGGGTGTGCGATTCCCTGATGTGGGACAAACTCCATTTCAGCAGCAATCTGGCTTTCTGTGGAAACCGGTTTTTATTTTATTAATTTATTTTTGTTACAGATGTTTCTCCTTTTTCCCCCATTGACAACCTCCTCCCATTCCTGCCCACCTTCCCCCCCCCCCCAGACTGTTGTCTATGTCCGTTGGTTATGCTTATATGCAGAAGTTCTTTGGTTTATCTCTTCCCTCCTCCCTGTCCCCTTCCTCAGAGGTTTGTCAGTCTGAACCCTGCTTCTATGTCTCTGGGTCTGTTTTGTTCATCAGCTTATTTTGTTCATTATATTCCACAAATAAGTGAGATCATGTGGTACTTGTCTTTCTCTGACTGGCTTATTTTGCTTAGCATAATACTCTCCAGGTCCCTCCAGGTCGTCTCAAAGGATAAGAGATCTTTCTTTCTTACAGCTGCATAGTGTTCCATTGTGTATATGTACCACAGCTTTTTTATCCACTCATCTATTGATGGACACTTGGGTTGTTCATAGATCTTAGCGATTGTAAATAGTGCTGCTATGAACATAGGAGTACATATATTCTTTCTGATTGGTGTTTCAGGCTTCTTAGGATATATTCCTAGAAGTGGCATCACTGGGTCAAATGGCAATTCAATTTTTAATTTTTTGACGAAACACCATATTGTTTTCCATAGTGGCTGCACCAGTCTGCATTCCCACCAGCAGTGTACTAGAGTCCCCTTTTCTCCACACCCTCGCCAGCACTTGTTGTTTGATGATTTGTTGATGGCAGCCATTCTGACAGGTGTGAGGTGATACCTCATAGTCATTTTAATTTGCATCTCTCTGATGATTAGTGACGTTGAGCATTTTTTTATGTATCTCTTGGCCATTTGTATGTCCTGTTTGGAGAGGTGTCTATTTAGGTCCTTGGCCCATTTTTTAATTGGATTCTTTGTCTTCCTTTTGTTGAGTTGTATGTGTACTCTATATATTTTGGAGATTAACCCCTTATCTGATGTATCATTGGCAATTATGTTCTCCCATACAGTCCCTTTCCATTTTGATGTTTGTTTCTTTTGCTGTGCAAAAGCCTTTTAGTTTGATGTAGTCCCATATATTATTTTTTTCCTTTGTTTCTCTTGCTCTATGCATTGTATCAGTGAAAATTCTGCTGTGTGTGATGTCTGAGATTTTGCTGCCTACATTTTCTTCTAGGATTTTTATGGATTCACGAGTCACATTTAAGTCTTTTATCTATTTTGAGTTTATTCTTGTGTGTGGTGTAAGTTGGTGGTCTAGTTTCATTTTTATGCATGTAGCTATCCAATTTTCCCAACACCATTTATTAAAGAGACTGTCTTGACTCCACTGTGTGCTCTTGCCACCTTTATCAAATATTAATTGAACATAATATCTTGGGTCAGTTTCTGGGTTCTCTGTTGTGTTCCATTGATCTATATGCCTGTTCTTGTGCCAGTACCAGGCTGTTTTGATTACAATAGCTTTGTAGTATAACCTGATATCCGGTATTGTGATCCCACCTACTTTGTCCTTCTTTTTCATGATTGCTGTGGCTATTCGGGGTCTTTTTTGGTTCCATATAAACTTTTGGAGTGCTTATTCTATTTCTGTGAAATATGTTGTTGGTATTTTAATGGGGATTGCACTGAATCTATAGATTGCTTTAGGTAGTATGGACATTTTAATGATGTTAATTCTTCCAATCTATATACAAGGTATAATCTTCCACTTTTTTATATATTCCTCTGTTTCTTTTTTCAATGTCTTGTAGTTTTCTGTGAACAGGTATTTTTCTTCTCTGGTTAAGTTTATTCCGAGGTATCTTAATTTTTTTGCTGCAATGGTAAATGATATTGTCTTTTTAGTGTCTCTTTCTGTGTGTTCATTATTGATATGTAAAAATGCCAATGATTTCTGGATGTTGATTTTTTATCCTGCTACTTTGCCCAATTCATTTATTAAATCTAGTAGCTTTTTGATGGAGTCTTTAGGATTTTCTATGTACAATATCATGTCATCTGCGAATAATGACGGTTTCACTTCTTCCTTTCCAATTTGGATCCCTTTTATTTTTTCTTCTTGTCAGATTGCTGTGGCTAAGACTTCCAGTACTATGTTAAATAGAGTGGTGAAAGTGGACATCACTGCCTTGTTCCTGTTCTTAAGGGAAATGCTTTGGGTTTTTGTCCATTGAGTATGATGTTGGCTGTAGGTTTGTCATAAATGGCCTTTATTATGTTGAGATATGATCCTTCTTTTCCCACTTTGTTGAGAGTTTTTATAAAAAATGGATGCTGGATTTTGTCAAATGCTCTTTCAGCATCTATTGATATGGTCACATGATTTTTATCTTTCATTTTGTTTATGTGGTATATCACATTTATTGATTTATGAATATTATCCCAGCCTTGCATCCCTGGGATAAATCCCACTTGGTCGTGGTGCATAATTTTTAAAATATATTGTTGGATTCAATTTGCTAAGATTTTGTTGAGAATTTTGGCATCTATGTTCATCACGGATATTGGCCTGTAATTTTCTTTCTTTGTAGTGTCTTTATCTGGTTTTGGGATTAGGATTATGTTGGCCTCATAAAAAGGGGTTGAAAGTCTTCCATCCTCTTGCATTTTTTGGAATAGTTTGAGGAGAATAGGTGATAGTTCTTCTTTGAATGTTTGGTAAAACTCCCCTGTGTAGCTGTCTTCTTGAATTTGTAGAGATTTGCTTTGTGTCCTAACATGTGGTCTATCTTTGAGAATGTCCCGTGTGCACTTGAGAAGAATGTATATTCTGCAGCTTTGGGGTGAAATGTTCTGTAAATATCAATTAAGTCCAACTGATCTAGTTCATCATTTAAGGACTCTGTTTCCTTGTTAATTTTTTGTCTAAAAGATCTATCCAATGGTGTCAGTGGGGTGTTAAAGTCACCCACTATGATTGTATTGCTGTTGATCTCTTTCTTGAAGTCCTCCAGAAGTTTTTAAATATATTTTGGTGCTCTCATATTCAGTGCATATATGTTTAACAGGGTTATATCTTGTTGGATTGATCCTTTTAATATTATGTAGTGACTTTCTTTATCTCTTATTATGGCCCTCATTTTGAAGTCTGTCTTATCAGATATGAGTATTGCTACACCAGCATTTTTTTCATTTCCATTTGCCTGGAAAAAATTTTTTTTTCTCACCCGAGGATATTTTTCTATTTATCTTCAGATAGAGTGGGAAGGAGGAGAGAGAGAGAGAGAGAGAGAGAGAGAGAGAGAGAGAGAGAGAGAGAGGGAAACATCGATGTGAGAGGGACACATTGACTGGTTGCCTCCCGCATGACCCCAACCAGAGCCAGGGATGAACCGCAACCAGGTATGTGCCCTTGACCAGAATCAAACCCATGACTCTTTGGTCTGCAGGCTGACAATCTAACCACTGAGCCAAACCGGCCAGGGCTGCCTGGAAAATTTTTTTCCATCCCTTCGCTTTCATCCTGTGTAAGTCTTTTGTTGTGAGGTGGGTCTCTTGTAAATAACATATATATGAGTCGTGTTTTCTTTTTCAATCTGCTACCCTATGTCTTTTGATTGGAGCATTTATGCCATTTACATTTAAAGTTATTATTGATAGATACTTATTAGTTGCCGTTTTTCTTTTATGCCTTGGGAACCTTTTTTAAAAAAATTAATATTCTGCCCTGGACAGTTTGGCTCAGTGGTTAGAGCATCGGCCTGCGGTCCAGAGAGACCTGGGTTCGGTTCCCGCTAAGGGCATGTACTTCGGTTGCAGTTTGTCCCCGGCCCTGGTTGGTCGTGTGGGTGGCAGCCACTCGATGTGTCACTTTCACATCGATGTTTCTCTCTCTCTCTCTTCTTCTCTCTCCCTCCCACTCTATCTGAACAAAAAATGAAAAAATGTCCTCGGGTGAGGATAAAAAAAAAAAAATTAATATTCTGTTTATGTCCACTGTACTTATTTTTCAGTTTTTAAATAATATATATATATTTTAATGAGGCACATTTATGTATAATAATTCATATAGTATATTAATTATTATGTATATTAATTCACTAGAGCAAAAAAAGATCTATTATTTTTGTTTTAAAAATCTCTGTATAATTGTAATTGTGCATGGTTTTAAAGATATATTTAACTCACTTTCATTGATTAACAGTTTTTCTGGGATGCTACCATGAGAACAGGCTTATGTTCTAGAGTTTAATATAACCATGAAGATAATACATATTTTTAACATGATAGTTTTTATGTTTCCTTTCTGTTAATTATATGGAGTTGAAATTCTGGGTGTATTCATTTTACAGCAAAACTTGGCTCTTATTTAACCCTTTCCATTGGGTAGAAAGTTAACCAGGATACTAAGAAAAGAATGAAGAACTTTGAGGAAATGTATGATTAATCATTACAATCTTAAAAAAGCAAATATTACTAGGTCAAAGGATTTGAAAGCTATTCATTTACAGTTTTACATAGGCAATAATTCTTGATCTCAAAACTCATTTATTCCACTGTATATTATGATTTTGTGTCCATATTACATATGTTTTCTACTTAATAATTTAATACTTCTCTTTTATATTATTCTATTTGACTCCCCCATATTTTACAAGCACAAATATTACTTGCAGTCAAAAGCCAGTTTTAGCATAATTTTTCCTCATAAAACAGACTTTAAAAATCAACATATCTAACATTTTATTCTTGTCCCAGGTAACCAGATACTGTAACTAAATACTTTTAAAATGCTATAATTAACTATTTTTCCCTCTGTGTGTTTTCCAGGTTCACAGTGGAACAGGAAACTGATTTAAAAGATGTTTTGAAGGCTCTTGGAATAACTGAAGTTTTCATCAAAAGTGCAAATTTGACAGCCTTATCTGGTAGGAAATAAACACCAATTTTTAAAGAAAAGTGTATTTCATAAAAGCTTTTTAAGTGATGATGTTGAATCCTCTATTTACTATTGAGTTCCAAGATAAAATATAGTTATTTGCTAGATAAATAGAACAAATATATTTAACTTCTTCTACAAACAAAACTATAAATATAATCATAACATTAGGTTTACATTATTCTAGTCCATGTGTTATCTTCAATACTAGATTATATCCTCCAGAAGACCTGTCTTATACATCGTTGAACTTCCCATCTCATCTGACACCATGCCTTGTAGAGTAGATAATCAATAAATGTATTGATTGAATATCTCAATGTGTCCGGTAACAATAAATCATAGAGGAAAGGAAGAAGGAAAGAAGGATAAGTGAGTGTCTGCTATGAGAACTAGATACTTTTTAAAAGAATACTTAGTGAGATAATGTAAATATTATTCTAAGTCTTCAATAAAAAACATTGGTTTTGAAGAAGTAGCTTCAAAATATAGCTGGCATATTGGGTGTTGAGTAATTTATTTTAACTATCCCCAGAAAATAAAGTCCACTTGAATTTATTGACTCAGCTGCCCTAATTTGTTCAGGGCAAAAATAATAATATTTTAGTAACATTAAAGTACTTAGAACATACAAAATCTTTTTGGAAGTATTTTTAAGCAACCAACCCCAAGATATTTATCATTGAATTAAGCTACTTGTGAGTTTGAGACTCGGCTTATATAATAATTATTTTCTATCATTTCTGTGGAACACAGAAAATAAAACACTCTGTTTTTGATGAGATGAAGTCAAATATCTATCAAGATAAAAGAAACTCCAAATGTAAGAGCTCTTGATATGCTCTTTATTGAACCCAGTTCTCCATCTAGAGAGAGTAAGGTGATAGATTTCCTTAGCAGTTCGTGAGTCGCAGAGAGAATTTAAGTTTCTTCTCCTGAAGTAGCACCCTGTAGAAAATCAAGCCGACTGAATAATAGCTTCTAAACCTGGAGTGTGAGGGCCCATAGACTGAATTCAGGGAAGTAGAGTCCTTCGTCCCTGAAATTGCATACAGATGTGTGTTCCCGTGGTGGGGGAGTGGGGGAGAGAGAGAAGAAAGAGGATGCCGGGGAGGAGATAGCACATGCATAGCTTTCAATAAATTCTCAAGGAGTCTACAATCAAAAAAGCCTGCCCTCCCAGATTTAAGATTGGGTGGATTGTTTTCTGAGTGGCACTTAGCTTTCAGCAGTGAGATGCTACTGATGTATCCGACACTGCATCTTCTACCCCTTCTTTAGAGAGCTTACTTACATTGCAAAACTCTAATAGAGCTTTTCTAAATGTCTGCTATATGACTGTTCCTGTCCACACAAAAGAAGTGGATTTTCCTTGAGTAAAGGTTTTCATGACTCACACCCGGCAACTGAGGCTCTGAACTCTTCAGTGAGATTGTCAAGAAGGTGGTACAGGTGGCGATTCCCAAGGTAATGGGTACCTTTGAGCTTGAGTCAGAAATACTTTCATGGCTCAAGCATAGTCTAATTTAAAGTTCTTGTGCTCCCTTTCTTAGGAACTGAGAGAATCTGTCTACCGCACTGGCCAAATTCCAACTGGATAATTACATTCTGCTTTCTGACCATGGCTCTATTTCAGTTTGATTAGAGATTCACTCTCACTGTCTCACCCAAACATCTAGGCCTTTATTTCGCACACACCATATCTGCGGCTTTTCAGTCCTGAGGGAGTAGCACCGCAGTGGCAAGTCAATTATTGTGGCCAGTGTAGCTTAACATTTTTGACATATCTGGAAGGTTTATAAGTAATATTTAATTGCCTTTACTATGTACAGAGATAATGGAGCACTGATACACAGTGTGAATGCAGATGGTTTGGAGATTAGAAATAACAGTAGGACCTTTCGGAGTTTATAATGTATACATGGGAAATGTCGCTGTTTGTTTGATCAAACATCCATCAGAGTTGGGTCCTTCTCAGCGTCCTGCTCACAGCTGCATGTCCCATACTTGGCTCAGGGCTGATGCATACTTGGCACAGATGTCCGCTCAAGGATAAAGTGAGGGAGGGAAGGAGACAAGAGTTTTCCTTGAGGCCACCTTACACATTACATTACTTGGAACATATACTCCTTAAACATCGGTAAGAAATGCAGAATTGGCCATCCCCAAACACTACCCAGTTCAGGTCCTCAGCATAATTTGATGAAAGATCTAAAGCCAGTATCTCAAGATTTCAGTGAGAACTCACTCTAGTTCTTTAATTCCTAGTTTTGCCAGAGTCTTGGTAGTGCCAGCATGCCAGCCACTCCAGGCAATACAGCCTTCTGTCTCTCTCTCTTACACACACACACACACACACACACACACACACACACACATTAATGTGTGAATCATTCCTTCCATAACTATCTGGTGATACAACCATAAGGCTTGCCTCTGAGCTTCCTCTAAATTCAGTACCATTTGGTCCCTGAATCATTTCTTTGGGCACCATACACTCTGCCTTACATGGCTGGTATTCTTGTCATCTGTCAAGTTTTTTGCCTCTAAATAGTGATTAAAATGTCTGCGACACATAGTAACCCCCACAAATACCCAGAAAATTATTAGCATGTATTACTTGGTTATTACTTTCTATTTTAATGAGAACTTTATGGTGTTTAAGATACACAATATTAATTATATTCAACACCATGTCTATTTCTTTCATTTAACAGCTCTCTGTGAGGCAGATAGTGTGAGCAAAGTACTATGTCATAAAAATAAGGAGATGATCAATATATCATACTTGCTCTAAAGAAGCATATGGACTTGTGGGGAAAAGGACACGAACAGCTGGATTTAATAAAACAAAGAATGATAGAAATGTTTTACTGTGCAGTGGTTCTCAGCCAGGACAAGTTGGCTTCCAGGGGATGTCTGGCCATAGCTGCAGACCTTTTTGATTGTCACAAGCAGGGGATGCTACTGCTAGGTTGGGTGCAGAGGCCAGCGGTGCTTTCTACAAACCTGTGATGTACAACACAGGGCAGCCCCACAGCAAGGAATTATCCAGCCCCAAATGTCCATAGTGATGAGTTGAGAACCCTGTACCTGGAGAAAGTATTGTGGAAACAGAGAGGGAAAAACAGCTGAAGAGCAGAATGGGAGCATATTGGGTCAGAGATGGGAGAAGAGAGCGTAGACATGTATTTACGCTTTTAAATGCACAGAACATTTCTGAACAATGTCTTAGAGAGAAATAGCAGTAGTTGCCTCTTGAATGCAGGACAGAGGCTCCTGGATAAGGGAGGAGTTTTTATTTCACACACTGTGTACTCTTAGGAAGTTTACGCTGTGTATGTGTTATTTCTTCTATTAAAATTCTTATTTAAAAACTGGGAAACCCTTTAAAAATAACATTATGAGTAGGTTTTGTCAATTCAAAAGCACCCAGAGAACAATTAGTTACTATTGTGATGCTGCTACATTGTTAAATCATGCAATAAAATATCTTCAAAAATAACAAATGTGATTTAGTAGTGGACCAAAACAACACCATCTCTGACCACACACAACTCTGCTTCACGTTCTCCTGCTTCTGAAAAAAGAGTGACCTGAGAACCCTTTGCTAAGACTCTTGAAGTCACTCTTTTATTTTCTATTTCATGGCATCCGGCTTCATTTCAGACTCCCATTACTGCTGCCCTAGACTATTTCAATAGCCTCCTAAATGGTTTCCAATCTCTCTTCCATTTAATCTGTCTTATCTACTACTGCCAAGATTAATCGCCTTAAAACTCACTCTCAGGTCATTCCAGTTCCTGTTCACAGCCCCCTTCCAGCCTGCTGTGCCCTGTCCGCTGCCCGCGGGGCATTCGGACTTCAGCTCCCTCCAGAGTTAGCTGGCTGACTCCTCATACACGGCGTGTGCTGCAGCCAAACCGAACCCTTGCTCTGCGCCACACATTTCCCCCAGCGCCCCATCTTTATGAAATCTCTCCCCCCCAAAATACCTCTAGAACTGAGCCTCAGCTCAAATATCTCCAACTTGAGCAAGCCACCGTGATTACAACAACCAGAAGTGATCACTCCTTAAATGCTAAAATATTCTGTCCTTCTCAGTATGCCACACATCACGTCTGATCTCATCACTATTTATGAATGGGATATCCCCTGCCAGATTTTAAACCTCCCAAAGATTGATTCTGATGCGGCCTTGGGAAGCACCCAGCACTGTGCCTTCTGCTTAGTACTTACTGAATGAAGAAATGGATACAGTGAGATGCTCTGTATCTATTGTGTTTGTTTTCCATCTCAATTTGATACCCATTGCTTTTGATGCCAAATTTCATTAACATAAAACATAGTAAAGACTCATACAATAAACATGGAATCTAAGAGGGTGCTGAGAATCATTTTCTTCTCAGGCTCGATTTTAAATGCTCATCGAGTGGCAGCGAGGATTCTGTTTGAGAGCAGGGCTATTTTTTTGTAATGGAAATGAGTGACTGTCAGTATTTGGATTAATAGATAATCCTCTTGGAAGGTGTAAGGAAGGAAAAAGTGAGTACTAAATCTTTCAGCGTAAAGTACGAGCTTTAATAAAGGAGCCAATAAAATACAGGAGTTAAGACGACACAGCAAAAGCCATATCCAGGTCAGGCTCAAGTGCTTAGATTTATGCTGGACTGACTCTTCCATCCTGCCCTTGTTTGTTCTCTTTCTCCTTGCTCATGGAAGCCAGAGGGCTGTATTTCTCTTCTGGTGCCATAATTCCATTTCTGCTCCTACTTTCTTGCCCAGACTATTGCAACAGTTAACAAACTTGACCCCCCTTTCCCCAGCTCTTTGCTCGTCCGATTCATCCTTCACAGCTGCTGCCACAGGTATCTTCTAAAATCAAAGCAGTCAGGTTCCGTTATTTCTGGACCAAGCCCACCTCTCTAGCATCATGGCACAAACTCTAAGGATTAAGCGTATCCCCTGCCACTTCCCACCTCCTCATAAGCCGTACTCCAACTGGACCTTCAGGTCATCCCCGCTGCTTATCTCACTTTGCAAGTATCCTCTGCTTGGAACGCCCTTGTGCCCTCTCTGACTTCACTCACCTGCTTATTCTTCAAGAGACACTCCCAGCCCAAATGTCACCGCCTCTGGGAAGCTTCCGCTGACATCTCTCCCTTCCTAGAGGATTGATGTTCCCTCATCTGGACTCTCATAATGCTAAGTTTTTCTTAGATTGTTTGTTCGCATACCTGGCTGTGGCCTCGGAGCTCCTCAGCAGCAAGGACTGTGTCACAGATGTCTTTCTGTCCTCAGAGCCCAGCAGGGAGTGGAGCCCAGCATAGATGCTGGGTGGGTGGGTGCTGTGAGACAATGTTGCTCAGCCCGGCTGACTCCGAGTGGGGGGGCTGCTCTCAAACCTGCAGCCCTCCTCCCTCCCCAAGCCCTCTTTGGGTCCTTGAACACACCTGGCTTGTGCCTCTGCACTAGCTTTTGCCTCCCCTGGAAACCCACCTCCAGGTCTTCCCGTGGCTGGCTCCTTTGTATTCATTCGTTAGGTCTCAGCTTAAATTGACCTTCTCAGACATGCCTTTTCTAATGCCCCGTGTCAAGTAGCTCGTCTTCCCTGCCCTCTTCACCAGCCAACGCATCACCTAATCTTATTTCTTAGTTACACTTACCACACCCTGAAATTTTGGTCATTTATTGATTTTTTTTTTTTTTATCCTCACTCGAGGACATTTTTCCATTTTTTGTTCAGATAGAGTGGGAAGGAGGGAGGAAGAGAGAGAGAGAGAGAAACATCGACGTGAAAGGGACACATAGAGTGGCTGCCTCCCACACGACCAACCAGGGCTGGTCAAATTGTAACCGAGGTATGTGCCCCTAGCCGGAACCGAACCCAGGTCTCTCTGGACCGCAGGCCGACGCTCTAACCGCTGAGCCAAACCGGCCACGGCTGATTTGCTTTTTAATTGTCCTTGTCATTTAATGTCTGCTTTCCCCCATTGGGAAGGAACTGTTTAGTTCACCATGGATACCCAGTGCATCAATGTCTGGCACATGAGAGGTGCTTAGTACATGAATAAATATGAATGAATGAGTGAATATTTGCTTATCAGTAACAAACAAACACTATTCCTACCTTGAAGGAGCTCAAATTCTAGAAACCTTCCTAAAATGCATGGGTGGGGCTAAAGCTAAACATATTTTAGCAACTAAAATATTTAGTTTTTGATCCTGTCATGGAACTCTCTCATTTTGTTCTTTTAAGCATGTCCTTGGTGATGCAGAAATCTATTGAAACTGGCTGCGTTTAGGAACAGTGCCGCAGAGGAAGCAGTGACATCCATTGCATGATGGCCACCCTGCCAGCATCATGCTAATCACAGACACTGAGCGCCTTTGGTGCCCCGCACAATACCCCATACAAATAGGGTCCTTGATAAAGATTTGCCTGATGACTGAATGAATGCCTAAGTATTTCGCCCTGCTGTCTTCAGAAGAGCTTGAATTATTGCCCGGCTCTTCTCTGGGGAACCTGGGGTGTGCTGGCCCAGCTCCCATCTTATCCGAGTGAAAAGCCTGGCTCCACATTGCCCAGAGGAAATAGGACCAGTCATTTGGCAACAACGTCTGCTATGGTCAGAAGGAGAAGACTGCTTGGGGCCAGAGAACTGGGTTTTTTTGTTTGTTTGTTTGTTTGTTTTGTAGCTCTGTTTGTTTTTTATTTATTTTCTTTTTTAGGGGAGAGTTAACTTTTCTCTAACCAATAAGAGGAGCTCATCAGTGTAAAATAGATCTCTTTAATTCCCCCACATTCTGATTCATCAAATATCTGAGTGCACACTTGATGCCTGGGAGCCTGAGAGAAATCGTTGATAGAAGATGAATAGGACAGCAAGGTCCAGGCCCTGGAGGAGCAGGCCGTGGCTTAGCAGGAAAGATGGCCTGATCCACGCAATCACATGGCAAAGAGCAATATTGGAGGCAAGCCCAGGAAGCTGTTAACGTGCCTGTATCCCTGCACGACCTGGTCTCTAAAATCTGGTGACAGCAGACACCTTCTTGCTTTAACCACTTACAGCGTACCTTTTATTTTAAGATGACTGCTTGACGTTTGTCCCAAGAGAAAAAAATTCATTTTCTTTGTTTCCCTCAGTATCCGTGATGTGATTTCTTATTTGTTACATTTTCTCCTACTTGTATTTCCAAACTGTACTGTTTTTCTGAAGGTTACATGTCCTGAGGTCTCGTTTACAACTGCAGACCTTTGCTGTCCGTCACTTGCAGTGGTTAATCACCCCTGGGCATCAGAACAGTGGACTGGATTTTTGTTTTGCTGTCTTTGAAATGGATATGATGACACTGGTCTGTTGGGTGCCACTCCCTGTGCTCTTCCACTCCATTAGATTTTTTAAGTTTTTTAGTGTGTGTGTGGTCTTGGTATTCTTTTCTTCTCTGCTGCTGTTCTCCATCGGTTTTCCTAGAGCATCCACTTTGGATTAGTGTCATGTGTTTTATTGATTACAGGAATAAACTTGATAGCTATAATTGTAAACAGAATTGTGGTCATGGTGCTCACAGATGGACAAGACTCTAAGTCTTACAGTAAGAAATAGCTGACCCCTTTCATTCAACAATTAATCCATTTCTGCTTATTGGGTTAAATACTGGAAAATTACACATTATCAGGAAACTTCCTCTCCTGGGTAGTTCATTTATTAGGCCCACTGAATGCCAGAAGCCAGAGATACTAAGGGGAACGGCTGAATCCTTGTTTGAAGGGAGTTGACAGAGATCGATAGAAATATGATATATTATAAAGGCTTCAGTGGAATGAGATCCTGGGTTGAGTGGGAAAGTATGGTCAGTTCTACTTTACTGGGAGGTAGGAATCAGAGGAGAGCAGAAAAGTCCTGGTGGGTCTCAAGGCTGAGCTTTAAAAATAGATTAGGTGTCTTACTGGACAACAAAGGTCAAATGAGCTTCTGAGGAAGCAAAGACACAAAAGCAATGAAAAGTGTGGCATGTCAGGCTGTGGCAGTTCAGATAAACTGGAGCATAGTGTATGGAGTGAAGAAGACGAAATGAATGGTGTACAGGTGCACAGGCATGCGATACATTGAAGCGAGGTGGGAGGCAGGGTAAGCATGAGAGGGGGTAGAGGTTTTTAGTAGGGTAATGGCATAAATTGGTTGCATTTGATAAGGTCATCCCAGAGGAAGTTCTAATGTGAACTTAGCCAGTTGGAGTTGTTCTGACCTGATGTGTGGTGACATCCGTCAAAGCAAATTTATTTGTATATCTTGCTGGGTTTAATTTTCTGACTTCAAACAACAACACTTACCTTCATGTTAACAGGTGAGTTTGGTTAGTTATTTTTTCCTTAGACTGCCCTTGCTCTATTTTCATAGCACGGTGAGTCTACCCATAGATGACTGAGATTACTTATATTCTTTTTCTAGCATCTGGAACATTTTTTGAAACATAAATTTCTATCTGTTCCTTGAGAGTTTGGTTAAAATCACCCAGAAAACCATGTAGGCTTGGAGTCCTTAATTTTGAGAATGAAGGAAGTTTTTGTCTACTGATTCAGCTAGTACTCTTGTGGTCACTGGATTATTCAGACCTTCTATTTTTTTCCCTGGTTCAATTTTATAATGTATACATTACTAATAAAAGTGTCCAGTTGATGCCAAACCTATCACTTTCAAAGTTACCTGCATAAAAAAAGCACAAAAATATTTGAGGAGATATGGAAATATTCTGTGTCTTATTAGTGGAGGTGGGTTCACAGATGGGCACATCTATCAAAGCTTGCCAAACTGTGTATTGTGAACAGATACAGTTTATAGTAAATAGATTATGCCTCATAAAGCTGATTAACATTTATCTGCAGAAAATTATATAGTATTTTTGTGATTTTTAAAAAAAAAAATCTCATGTGTATCTTCAGATACGTTCTCTTTTTGTCTTAATACTGTTTATTTGGGCAGTCTCTCTTGCTTCTTCAGGCATCTTATTGAAGGTTTATCCATTTCATTATCTTTTTTAAATAACTAGCTCTCTTGCAAGGACCCTCAGCATCCTTGCCTTCTTGATTTTTCTGTCACAGTGCCTTGTAGTGTCCCTCCCATCCCCACGCCACCTCTTTGTGTGGGTAACTAACAGCACATGAGAAGGTAGGTGACCAGAGAAGAGGAGGGTATACCTGGGACAGAGGTCAGAGTTGAAGGGACAAGATTCCTTCTTTCAAGGTGCTTCATCCAGCCAACAGATAAGGCTCAGGAGGTCTTGGGGGCAGTTTTCTCTGTGCAACTTGATGTGGCTGAAATATCATACGGCGTCTCTGAGAACTCCCCTCAGAATATGTGAAGAGGGCTTAGCTGGCAATATGGACAGTCATCACCATTTAGGAACTGGGTTCTGTCACTCTTGCATTTAGGGCCATAATATTGGCTCTTGGTGGATGACCCTCCCTTCACCGTTAGACTGATGAAAACGGGCAGCAGAGCCTGAAAATAATGTAGCATCGGTAGACTACTAATATAGTTTACTGTCTTGGGATGTGTATGTTTATTTTGCCAACTAAATATATTTGACTAGTTATAAGTGCAATTTACATTTTCCTTTTTATTTGTTAAAAAAATAGTCTTCAAGATTTGAGGAAGCTAAATTTGTTTAATGTAAAAACTGTATTGCTTTTTATTTTTCTTCTAGTCATCAAATACATTCTAGAAGAAAATATCATAGTATTTGAGATGGACTAATTAATAATTCAGTGCTTATATCTAAATCCTAAATATGAGAAGAGGAAGTAATATCTCTATTAAAAAAGTATATTTAGAGATGTCCCTCAATTGTCTTGGGACTTATTCAAAATAAGCAGGTGTTATGTAACAGATGTGCTATACCATTACTTATCCATGTAAGATCATTGTGTTTTTGAAAACTTGAAAGGAAAATGTATGTTGTGGATAGGACTTGGCTACTTCCAAAGTCTTACTAAGCAAACTAATGAGAAATCTATTGGGCTTTAACTGAATGGTGCTGGGCATCAGCAACAAAGTAACTTATCTTAAATTTATTAGACCTCCTGAAATTTAAAAAAAGGGGGGGATGGGGTACAACCTTCAGTGATTCCTTATTTTATTTCCTTGTGCTATATTTTTAAAATATGTTTTTATTGATTTATTAGAGAGAGAGAGAGAGAGAGAGACATTGATGTGAGAGAGAAACATCCATCAGCTGCCTCCTGCATGCCCCCTACTGGGGATCGAGCCCACAACCTGGGCATGTGCCTTGACCTGGAATCAAACTGGGACCTCAGTCGCGGGACAATGTTCAATCCACTGAGCCACACCAGCCAGGCTAATTTTTATTTTTATATTTGAGGCATCATTTGTTTATTTTGTTTACTCTTGGGGGAAAATTGGAAACCCAAGATTGAAAGTTATTGTCTCGTACAGTTTGCTGGGGTTGCCATAATGAGATACCACAGACTGAGTGGCTTGAACAATGGACATGTATTTTCTCACAGTTCTGGAGCCTGGAAGTCTCAGATCAAGGTGTCTTCAAGGGTGGTTTCTTCTGAGGCCTCTTTCCTTGGCTTGTAGATGGCAGCCTTCTCCCTATGGCTTCACATGTTGTCAAGGTTTCCAGAGAAACAAAACCAACAGGAAAAAAATCTTTGTCTTTATCTCTATTTATCATGTATGTATGTATGTATGTATCTATCTATCTATCATCTATCTATCTATCTATCTATCTATCTATCTATCTATCTATCTATCTATCTATCTACTATCTATGGAGAGAGAGAGGAGAAGAGAGGAAGAAAAAGGAGGGAGGGAGGAAGGGAGAGAGAGAGTTATTTTAAGGAATTGGCTCACAGTAGAGACTTTGGAAATCCAAAATAGAGAAAAGTTTCCGTTCAAGTCCACAGGCAGTAGGCTGGCGGAATTCCTCCTGCTCGGAGGAGGTCACTCCTCGGTGTAGTAAGGCCTTTAGTGGATTGGATGAGGCCCACCCATGTTATGAGGGTAGTTTGCTTTACACAAAGTCCAATAATTTAAATGTTAATCTCATCTAGGAAACATCTTCACAGAAATGTCCAGAATATGTTTGGCCAAATATCTGGGCACCACGGCCCAGCCAAGTTGATATGTAAAGTTAATCATCATTGCGTCTGTACCCATCTGTAGCCACAACTTTCCTTCTTGTAAGGATACCAGTCATATTTCTTTAGGGCTTATTCTACTGACCTCATTGTAACTTGTACTATCTCTAAATATAGTCACATTCTGAAGTCTTGGGTATTAGGACTTCAATATATGAATTTTGAGAGAACATAATTCAGCAGATTACAGCCACTAATTTAAAAGTAAGCATATAGAAAAAGACTATTCAAAGGGAAAAACAGTCCTTTTAATACTGAAAATGTGTTATTTCCTCTGACTTTAGGGTGATCCTCAGTAAACTATTATGGAAAGTAACTTCTTTACATATTCACATTTCTACAATTTAGGAATCTTTTTTATTTTTCTTTGCCAAAGATATTGACATTACCATAGTAATTAGAGATTAGATTTTTTTTTCAATTTCTTATTCTGGTTATATCTGGATTTCTACCTGTTTTCATTTGTGTTTTTGAATTTCAAATTAGAGAGCAACATGTAAGATGTTTTTATATTGAGTTATGAATTAATTTGAAGTTGCTATTCAAACAGCCACTTTCCACTATTTCTGGCAATATAAAAATAAACAATGGAAAAATTACCAATAAAAATAGAGGGGAAAAAACAACCGGAGAATATAAAATGAGGACTAATCAGAATACACATCTTTGATGATTCTCTCAAATCATAAATGTAATCTGACAACATTATTTGTGATGTTGTTTATCATTGGGTTTATATCATTTGTTAGTATAGCATGTCTCTGATAGTTTTCAAATCCTTTTAACTAAAGGGTAAAATGCTTTCCTATCTCTGATACTGAAGAAATGCTTCTGTCATCTTTTTGCAGACAACAAAGAGATTTTCCTTTCCAAAGCAATTCACAAGTCCTTCCTGGAGGTCAACGAAGAAGGCGCGGAGGCCGCTGCCACCTCAGGTGCCAAGTTGTTTTCTACAGTCTTCTCACTGTTCCTAGACTTGTTTTTTTTTTCATTAATTAATGTATTTTTGTTACAGATGTTTCCCCTCCCCACCCCCCACAGACACCCTCCTCCCCATCCTGCTCCCTTCCGAGCATTGTTGTCTATGTCCATGGTTACGCAAACACGCATATAAGTTCTGTGGTTTATCTCATCCCCCGCCACCCCCCCCTGAGGTCTGTCAGTCTGTACCCTACTTCTATGTCTCTGGGTCTGTTTTGTTCATCAGCTTATTTTGTTCATTATATTCCACAAATAAGTGAGATCATAGGGTATTTCTAGACTTGTATTTTTGAAGCACTCTTGGGTGGGGCACCGGGGCCATTTTTAGAACCAAGCCAAAGCCAAAAAACTGACTGGTCTGGCTCTGCTCTAACTTAGAAGTCTAGCTAGTGCTGAACCAGCTAGAATTTTCTAAGGAGGCTACGAAGCATGCACTCACTCCAGGGCCCTGTGGGGGCCGCTCCATGTCCGCTTTCCGGCTACTGAGCGGCAGGACACTGTCAGCTCTACAGAATGGATTTCCCTCTTGGCGGACTCTCCACTATCTCAAACACTTCCCTGCTGCCCAGTGAAACATTTTCCTTCCTACTTAATTACTTGTGAAAGTTAGTTTATAGTTTTGTCAGTGAAAAGTTTTGATTTTAAAAGCACAGACATAAACAAGAGTATATGATAGCAGGTAATAAATAATTTTAACTAAATAATAATACCAATAAAATCATAATTTTAAGTAAATAATTCGAGGAATCTGACATAAACCAGGTGTTCCAAGCAAAATGGCAAATGTCCTGAACACTTTGGTCATTCTGACTTCCCTAGCGAAGCGAGACTATTTCCATTGCCTACTTTTCCTCCTTTTATTTGGTTGGATTTGTTTCCATTTTATCATCAAATTTTAGTCAAATTTCTATCATCACTGCCCCATAAAATGTAACACATCATATTTTATACATCATTTCTACATTTGCATAAATGTGTCCAGTAAAAGGATAGCACAGTTAAAACAGTATTTTCGGGAGGAAATAGAAACAGTGTAGTCTCAGGCATCAAGGCAGCTTAAAACTTAACATAATTTAATTGTGACCTTTTTCTGACAATTGAATCACCCTGCAGCAAGTATAAAATGGTCATTGATAGTAAGGATCACAGAGGAATTCAGTTTCCCAGCTGTAGGAAATACACTGAGTTTCTCGCTGCTGTCTTTTCCCTTTAATCACTACCATTCTGGCCACTTCTGGAGGCCTGGGGACTTGCTATGTAAAAATACCCAGTTCAGACAAAAGAAATAATGATTTGAGAATATGAAAACACTCTTAGTTTTTTAGGGTTTGTTTTTTTTTTCTTCTTCTCTCTTTCTTTAACTCAAAGATCATTTTAGTGAAGACAAGTATTTATCTGAGACTGAGTCAAAGTTTTATAAGAGGCAGAATAAATTGTCCTATTATATTTGGTGGAATAGAGATGGGAAACTCTGTGGGGTGTGTGTGTGTGTGTTTAAAATCAAGTAGAAATGTTAGCACCTTTATCATTTTTCTCTCTTTAAGTCTTTAAAAATTGTGTTTCCCGTACACCATTGCCTTTGCATTAAATATGGATGGTTTGGAGAGATAGCTCATTAGTCCGTGCACATCCAAGACGTAATTACCTTCTCTCTGCACTTAGGAATGATTGCCATTAGCAGGATGGCTGTGCTGTATCCTCAAGTTATTGTCGACCATCCGTTTTTCTTTCTCATCAGGAATAGGAGAACAGGTAAGTCTGTTTTGAGGACAAAACTTTTGTAATGGGTTGAAAAGAAATAATTTTTTAAAAATTGAGAACATTTTCCCACATTGTGTATCAGATAAATTTCTAATGTCCAAATGATTTTTTAAATGAAAATAATATATTTATATTTCCATTTTTAGAATATTGCTTTTTGTAAGCAAGAAACAGATAAATTCCCTTTTTATTATAAATATCTTATTTTTGCTTGTTTATCCCCTCTTTTGTTCACTTCCAACGTAACGCAGGGACCATCCTATTCATGGGACGAGTCATGCATCCTGAAACAATGAACACAAATGGACATGATTTCGAGGAGCTTTAAATCATTTCACTTGAATAACAAGAAAAATAGTAACTAAGCACATTACGTTTGCAATTGGTATATATTTAAGATTTGTGCTTTACAGTATATCTTAAGATAATATTTAAAATAACTCCAGTTAAAAACAATGTATGTAAATTATCAGCCAACGTGTCAAGGAATGTTATCAGTATCATTGAGGTAATGCTCTTGTCCTGTCATTGTGTTTGCTGTGCTGGTGTTGAAAATAAAAGTACATCGTGAACATGTGAACAGCTCTGGTTTTCATTTTAGAAGTTGTAGCATGGAGATACCTCTAGGTGAAATTTGGAAGCAGTAAGTTTTCCAAATTTAAGATGAGCACATCTTAAATCTTTTGTAATCAGACGGACTCAAGGCAGCAAAGTAAATGAGCACTGTACATTTATACATAACAAGCAGTAAATGCAGTGAAGACAGGCACTCCACAAACATTCCGATTGTTCTGCTCTCGGGAGGGGACGCAGAGTGCAATGTGAAAGACTGCAAACTGAACATCTTCTGTATGGCTTCACGACAAAACTTGTTAGAACAAAACAGGGGCTATGCAAACCCATAGCTTATAGCTATGGATTATTGACCATGTCTTTGAAAACCCACTTGGCTTCAGAAGCCTGACGTAGATTACAACCTGGTTCATTGCCATGTTTTGCTGCTGCAAGTAAAATCTGAACTACAACCAAGTTCTCAAAAATCTCAAGGTAAAGCATACAAGCAAATTCATAGTAAAAATACGCTCTATGGTATGTATGTGACCAGGAATTAACGAGAAAAAATGTGCTAGTACAGATATCAAAATCAACTGGGCTTGGGCTGAATTCTACCCACAGAGGTGTTCTTGTTTGTTCTAAGAGGATTTTACATTTTTGAACGTGAATGTCTGTAATCGGGGTATCACATTTTTGTTTCTCCCAGTGGTTACCTGAAGGCTTCTGGTGCATTTGTTTGAGGCCTCTGGAGAGTTATAAGTACTTTGCAGAATATACTGGTCTTATTTTCTAGAACCAGAAGTAATTGATTCCAGTGGGGGCAGGTCTCTAGTAAATTGCTTTGTTATCCATTGGCTGAAATAATGGTATGCCTTTTGGGGGTTGGGGAGAAAAAAGAATGATCTCATCATGTTCTAGGAATGGAACTAGGCACACTTAATACCAAATTTTTGATCCTGTGATTAACAGTTTCAGAAAAAGTTCAGAACATTTCAGAGGGAAGGGGAAGGGGAGCAGGAAGAGATAAACCAAAGAACTTATCTGCATAACCAATGGACACAGACAATAGTGAGGTAAAGGGGTGGGAGGTGGGTCAATGGGGGAAGAAAGGAGGGACATCTGTAATACTTTCAACAATAAAGATACATTTTTTAAAAATCTAACAGAAACAGCTTGGATGTCACTTTCTTGTGTTAGGTATTTTGCTATGATTTGGAGCTGTTAATAAGAATTGATATCGTTAACTTTAAATCTGTTCAGGAGAGTTGTGGTTTGGGGAAACCAGGTCTAACCATGGACCTACTGAAGTTTAAACTCTGAGGAAAAACTTGAAAATCTGTATTTTTAACAAGTTCTCTTCATGATTTTGTTACACACTAACCCTTGAATATTGCTAAATAAAGAATGCATGTGAAATACGTGTATACTAATTGTTCAGGTGGAGTTAATTTATAGAAAATTAGATCAATCAGTGGAGTGTCCTAAATTAACGCTTCTCACACTTTCTGTGTATTAGAATTACTGGGGGATGGTAAAGCAGATTCTCACTTAATTGGTCTGGGGTGGGACCTGAGAACCTGCATTTCTAACAAGCTTTGTGGTGATGCCATTGCTGTTGGTCCAGGGACTCAAGTTGCTAACAAAATTACATTTAACATAAGGTCCACATGCTTGATATTTTTATAGATGGAAACAGAAAAATGTATACTTTTCATACAACTTGGAGAGATTCAGGGGACATTTAAAAATATAGAGACATTTATAGGCAAAGCCCACAAAAGAATTTGTGAATACCTAAGAACACAATGCTTAACACTGAATCCTTTACAGCTCATAATCTCAGAAAACTTATAGTTTGTTCATCCAGCTGAGGTTATTGTAGAACAGTGCTCTGGTTTTCATTTGTAATGTAACAGATCAGGCTGACTGATGTTGATTCAGGATTGTTATTCTGAGTTTGTGATATTCCTCATTACTGGATCTCTACTTGCTACGAATTACGTATTTGCTAATCTGTATGTTATGAGTCAATTAAATGAGTTACCTATAAGGAAGAGTCAACATCATTAGCCAACCCTGAAGCCCAAAATACAATTTTTTAAGCTAATATAAGGTTAAACTCTACCCTTCAGAATGTTTACCTTAAAATATTTCAATACAATTTAGATGTCCCTTAAATAAAACCTTGTTATTAGCATGCTAATGGAGTGGCTAAAAATAGAATACTTGATAGTACCAAGTTTTCCTATTTGACTTTGTTCATAATTTCTTCAATATTTTATTTTCAATTGAAAAAGTGGCATCTTATGGTTCAGTTCCATTTATTTTTAAATGCATACATTACTATACACACACACTGTGCACAGTTTATGGAAACTTCTTTCTCTTGGAATGTATTTTGGGGGGAAGAAATCAACAACAATCATGCATCTTTTGTTTTTAAATTAAATCTTTTTTTTTCAGTTTTGTTGAGGTATAATTGACAAATAAAATTGTATTTATTTAAAATGTACAACATGATAATTTGATATATATATCCATTGTAAATGATTACCACCATTAAATTAACACATAGTTACATTTTTGTGTTGTGTGGTGAGAAATCTTTAGATTTACTCTCTGAGAAAATTTCAAGCATACAATATAGTATTCATAACTATAGTCATACATTATATCCCCCAGAACTTATTTATTTTATAAATGAAAGTATGTACCCTTTGACCAATATCACTCAATTTTCCCCAAACCCTAGCCCCTGGCAACCATCATTTTACTCTGTTTCTATGAGTTCTAGTCTTTTTTTTTTTTTTTTTTAAGATTCCACATTATGAGTGAGATCCTGCATTATTTGTCTTTCTCTGTCTGGTTTATTTCATTAGCACAACATCTTCCAGATTCATCCATGTTGTCGCAAATGGCAGGACTTTCTTCTTTTTTATGGCTGAACAAAATTCCTTTGTGTTTATGTTCATCTATATATAACCACATACATTTATAAATATGTTACATAGGGATATATATATATATATATATATATATAACAATTTCTTTATCCATTCATACATTGATGAACACTTACGTTTTTATATGTGGGCTGTTATGAATAATCCTGCAATAAACATGGAAGATATCTCTTCCAGATACTGATTTTACTTCTTATCTGTTTTAGATATTAATCCCTTTTCATATATAGGGTTTGCCGATATCTTCTCCTATTCTGTGGGTTGCCTTTTCACTGTGTTGATTGTTTCCTTTGCTGTGCAGAAGCCTTTTTAGTTTGATTAGTTCCAATTATTTTTTCTTTTGTTACCTGTGCTTTTGGTGTTATATCCAAAAAATTATTGTCACAACCAATGTCAACAAGCTTTTCCCCTATGTTTTATTCTAAGAATGCAAACACAGAGAGTATGCTACTTAGCCCAGTTGCTTTGTTTAATGTCTGCCAACAGCTTTTTTTTTATTTTTTTATCCTCACCTAAGGACATTTTTCCATTTTTTGTTCGGATAGAGTAGGAGGGAGAGAGAGAGAGAAACATCGATACATTGATGTGAAAAGGACACATCGAGTGGCTGCCTCCTGCAGGACCCAACCAGGGCCGGGGACAAACTACAACCAAAGTACATGCCCTTAGCAGGAACCGAACCCGGGTCCCTCTGGACCATGGGCCGACACTCTAACCGCTGAGCCAAACTGGCCAGAGCAACAGCTATTTTTTTAAATTTTTTATTTATTGATTTGAGAGAGAGAGAGAGAGAGAGAGAGAGAGAGAGAGAGAGAAACATTGATTTGTTGTTCCACTTATTTATGCATTCATTAGAGTCTTGTATGTGCCCTGACCAGGGGTTGAACCCTCAGCCTTGGTATATCAGGACGATGCACTAACTGAGCTACCCAGCCAGGGCCAACAAAGTTATTCTTGAAGGAATGTTGAAGTCTCTACATGCACATAAACATAGCTCTGGAAAAAAATCTGTTGTCTTATGAAGACAGGGAGAGACATTTTCACAGAAGAATCAGTTTAACTAGTTTGGTTCAAAGTGTAGAAGATAGTTTAACATTAATAAGCTTAAGCTAAAAGTGCATTATGTTCATATTGAGTTCTGATTCTGAGACAGATTCATGGATTTGTGAAAAAAAAAATGTTTAATTAATGAAAATAAAATCGATGCTAACAAAACATGGACTCTCCTTTGTCCAGATTCACTCTTTTTATACATTAAGTATAGATGAACTTTTTCTCTCTATGAAAATTACAGAGATTTTGTTTATTTGGGGGAAAATTGAGTGTTTTTTTGTGACATATGGCATTTTCCAGAAAATGTTTCTTCTGCAATCATTATAGCTTCTAGCTGATACAGCAGTTTTCTCTCTTCCTCAAATAGACAATATTTTATCTTTCTCCTTTTCTGAAAGTTTTGTGATAATTCACAAATATATAAACCTGACATTTGTTCACACAGTTGCTCTCTGTTCTGTCTATTATTCAAGGAAAATTACTGATGGAGAGATTATCTTTTTCCATATGATTGAGTGACCCCCCCCCCCTTTTGCTATTTTCTGTTTAAATATTTATAACCAGATACCTATTGAGGGAAAAAATGCACTGTGGAATGACAGAGAACCAATTTAAACACCAGATGTACCACTTACTAGATGTCTGCCTTGGAAAAAATTGTTTAATTTTTATCTATATTTAAATAACACCTACTTCATAGGATGATATTAATAATTCAATAATATAATGTATATGAAGAGTATAAGTAGTACTGGGCACAGAGCTGTCACTCATGAAAGGCTAGCTATTAACATCAACATTACCATACTTCAGCTCTACTACGGTGCATCATTGTTCACATTTTAACACTTGTGAAAATGCGCGAACCATGGTGTTTGACAATTGCTGGGAAAGCTGGAAGTCGTGACTTTAGATGACATTGCCTGTGCTTGCAGTCATCTTGCTGAATCACGGTTGTCTAATTCCTTGGCTCCTCAGTCAACAAAACATTTGAAAATGAAGCATAAATCCTGCTTATTGTCTGAAAACTTATTGATTGGGGGGTAAGATAAAATGCCAGTTGCAAAACTTGTAGAATTGGTGTCAGTAGCTTAGAAGAAAGTCCTCGAGACGAAAGTTGTGTTCTGGACGCGGCTGTGTCACCAGCGCCAGTCACCAGAGGCCAGTGGTCTGGGCAACCAGGGACATCACACAAAGTGACGGCGCTGCACTCTGTGTTGTAAAATCTTGTATTTTCCTTATATTTTCACTGTAAAATACACATAAGTATGATATATAATAAAATTTGTTTAAATCAGTCTAGAAAACATACTTAATATTTTGAACAAGTTTAAAATAATCTTTCTATTCAATGTGTCAGAGTTTAACTGACGATGATTTGTTCTTTCTTAACTGTACATAAAACAAAGGAGTGTCTTACAATTGATGTCTTGAATTTGAAATTGCATATTATTCACAGCAAGACTTGTGAAGGTTTCATATGTATTAAAGTACACGCAAGTGGAAATGTCACCTATAATTACCAAAAGCGATTGCTTTCATTGGCTATCAGAAGGGTTATGTAGAAGTTCAAATTCAAAAAGAGGGGAGGGAGGGAGTAGGTGAGGGAGGAAAGGAAGAAGGAAGTAGAAAAGCAAATATTCACAAGCTACCTGCAAATGGCAATTATTATCAGCAAAATGACTCTACAGTACCTGAAGTAGACTAAACATGGTCATTAAAAAACATCTGAAAGAATTTTTCTAACATCCATCACATAGAAGTAAATGTTAATGACCAGAATGTGTGTGTGTGTGTGTGTGTGTGTGCCCACGCACACGTGTGTGATAAGGGCAGAGTGGGAGGGTGGAAATCTTGAATCCAGTTTGTCTTTTTTTTTTTATTATTTACATTTCTCAATGTAGCTTACTGTACATGTTAATTGGAGGTGATCCATGAGGAGGCTGATAATTATTAGATTTAAATGGCAGAGGTTTAATTTTGCCCTAATTTTTTTCTTTCAATATAAATATTTGCTCCACTAATATGTTTTAATTAGCTTGTCTAAACAATTCATAGTAGCTACAATTATACAATACTTCAGTAGCAGCAGACTTTTAATTTTTAATTTCATTGTCTTTAAAACCAGGTTCTAGGGCAGTTCCTATATCATAATGGTGCTAATGGGACAAAATTTTAAATAAATGCTACATCTTGATATTTTTAAAGAAAATATTTTTTTCTAATTGAAATTATTCAGAAATATCTGCTGAACCAAATAAATAGAATGCATCTTGTGTGGTTGGCTTCTACTTCAGATAATAGTTTCTCGGTACTTTTGTTTTTAATTTATATCTATTACCTTCAATAAAGTTAAAATTCTTTAGAAAGAACTAAAGTGTTCGATTTTTACCTGGGCAAGTTTTAAAAAGGAAAACAAAATGCCACAAGATGTCACTGTAATCCTAATAAACTGATAAAGGTAGTAACCACTTTCATTTCAACATTTAAAAAGGTGAAAAAAAATCTTCACAATAGGCACAAAGCAGTTGGTAACGTTACAGTGTATCTTTCTGGATCTGCACATAACTATAAAAAGTGCACCCTGGAATGAGCCTCTGGCATTCAATGGCAACTTTCATAGAGTAGAATAAAAATCTTTCAGACTTTTGAAATAAAATCATTTTCATGATACAATTCTATCTATGTTATTTCTGATTCAGATTTGAAATGGGATAATATTTTTGACTCATTGGAAGTAAAAACTCCAGGTTAAAGACCCAGTAAAAGCTCTTTATACCGATTCTATGAGTCTTTGATGTCTATGAAAGAATTCCATTGCCAGCAAAAATGGAGATAATATTGAATAGAGAAAAACAGCTTGGGCCATAAAAAAAAGTTTAAAAACTTCTTTTTTGGTAATGTACTCAAGACACAAATCGTAAATGAACTGCCCATTCTTGCTAAGTTCCCTGTTGAAAGTCTCATATTCTATAGTCAAAGCACACGGTTTAAAGGGGGATATATAAACCTGTTTCAACTCTAGTGACAAACTCATGGAGAAAAGTGAGTTTAGTTGGTTCTTTCACGATCATTTTTACCATTAACTGTTTTTTTCCATGTTTATTCACTTAACCAATTTCTCATGCATCAGACATACAAACATGAATTAGACACAGAACCAACAGACTCTTGAGGCTGTTGAAATGAAGTGGAAGAAGGCAGCTGTTTTAGCAGATGCTGTCAGGATAGAAGCTCAGAGTGGGTGCAGTGGGGCATAGATGAAACGGTGAGTTCTTCAGGAAGTGGGGTAAAGACGTCCCATTCTATATAAATCCCAAATGGGAGGCAAAACAGATCTTCTGGTGATTGTTTTTTCCCCCCACTTCATATGCTTATTTATTTCCCTCTGTCCTGAAAGAAAACCTGCCAAAATGCATGATTTCAGTTTTATTTTCAGTTTGATAAATTTCCTTAATAATGAAACCAACCATTTTTTAACTTGCATGACATTGCTAACGCGAAAGAAGTGTGAGAAATTGTTTACTCGAAGATAGAAAACATTTCTAAAGAGATGTTCTCTGAAGTAAAGCCCGTGGGGCTGCATAATCATATTGAATACTTGTTTGCTTCTGCACATAACATTGCAAAAAGGGTGCTTATTTATTGATCCACAAGTCTGTAAAAAAGAAAACGATTTAAAAAATCACTCTAATGGAAAATAAAGATACAACAAAACCTATCACTTTATCTTGTCAACTAGAAGTTCTGTCTCCGTTAGTAAAGCATTTTTAGATCTCTGAACCTATGTCTGGAGTTAGGAAAAAGACTTCTCACCTGTGGTAGGCCACAGCTAGACTTACCTGTGGGAAGCTCCAGTGTAGGCATAAATGGAAAAGCCCTTGGTTCTCAGGTCCAGGCCCAGGCAAAGAAAAGCATTCCAGTGCGGACACAGACATGATCGTTATGATCAGAAGTTGGATGTTATTGCAAGGTGACAGATCTTAAGCGGTAGATTTATAGCTATGGACAGACACAGAAGCTGTTTCTGGGCAATGACATGACTGGGATTAGACAGAAGCAAGTTCACAGTCCTCACATTCCTCCAACCTTAAAGCGATCTCTCTCCATGAATATCACCAGCCCCACCAACTCTTGGGCAGTCTCTGTAAGGGAGGCATGAAATACTGTGTCCTCTCACCCACATCTGGTGTTGTTTATATCCTTTGCTACTTGGGGACTAAACTCAAGTATTGGCAACCCCAACTAAGCCAAAGTCATACCCATAGCTTACCCTGCAACACCAACCAGCTTGTCTGGTCTAGCCTAATCCCTACTCTGGCTTCCTCCTAAAGTAAAAACTTCAGCAACTGTCAAACAGAAGATATTTTCTTTGGAGAACGGAATTTTTTAAATTTAAAAAACAATTTTAAAAAAAGCCTCAGTAGCAAAAAAAAAAAAAAAAAAAGATCTGATTACAAAATGGACAAGGAACTGAATAGATTTTGTTTTCAGAGGAGACACGCAGATGGCCGACAGGTATATGAAAAGGTGCTCAGCATTACTAATCATCAGGGAAATTCAAGTCAAAAGCATGATGCAAGATCATCTCACATCCCTTAGAATAGTCATCATTGAAAAAACAAGGGTAACAAGTGTCGGTGAGGATGTGGGAAAAGGGAACTCTTGTGCATTGTTAGTGGGAGTGGAAATTGGTGCAGCCACTATGGAAAATAATATGGAGCTTCCTCAAAAATGTACAAGTAGAATTAGCATATGATCCAGCAATTCCACTTCTGGGTAGCTATCCAAAGAAAATGAAATCACTATCTCAAAGAGATTTCTGCACTCCCCTGTTCATCATAGCATTATTTACAATAGTCAAGACATGGAAGCAACCGAAGTGTCCATGTATGGATGAATGGACACAAAAAATGTGATATATATAATAGAATATTGTTCAGCTGGAAAAAAAAAATGGAAATCCTGCCATTTACCATTTGTCATTTGGGACAGCATGGGTGAACCTTGAGGGCATTATGATAAATGAGGTAAATCAGAAAGAGAAACACGCATATGTATGATCTCCCTTACATGTAGAATCTAAAAAAACTGACCTCATAAAAACAGGGCCGATTGGTGGTTGCTGAAGGCTGGGGGTTTGGGGATCAGGGAAATGGGTGAAGGTGGTCCAAACATACAAAAGAATGAAAGTAACGATTCATAGGAAGGAAGAAGATAGGACTAGCCCTGTGGCAAAAAAAATAAATAAGTAAGTGGCTTTTTATCACTGGTTCATTTTTCTCCTTGGCACACAGCATAGCGCAGCTTGCCTTGCAGCTGTGTGCAGCCAAGTAACTAAATTCTGGCCAAAGGTCTGTAAGCGGACATATGTATGTCATGTCATTATCCTCCAGCCCTTTCTCTCCCTTCACCTGCGGGCTGGGTGCAGGAAGTCCGGAGAGGGGCTCCGGCCTCTGGTGCAGGAAGAACCCCTGGAGGGAAGGAGCCTGGTTCCCCGAGGTGCCACTTGAGAAGAGATTTCCAGAAGAGCCATGGGACCAGGACACTCACTTGATCTGTGCATGAGCACAGCTAAAACCTGCATATATTTAAGTCACTAAGTTTGCGTCTGCTTGTTTATTATAGCCGTTAGCCTACCGTGATCCAAGCATACAGAAGACTGATTATTCTCATAAGCATGCTGCATATCTCTTTACTTCTTTCCATTTTTCTTTTCCTTGACATTTTACCAAAATAATACACTATGTAATATACTTATCACAGATCACACTGTGGTCTCCCATGAGCGAGACACATATACTTTCAATTAATGTTTAATCTTTGTGAAGTGGCTCTCACTAAAAACTGTTTATTAACCAGGACATTATTTTCAGGAAGGATTTTCCAGTGCTGGCACCTTAGCAGCCCCCTTGCACAGGCCTAGAGGGTCAACAGCTGGCATGGATCGATTTTTTAACACCTCTCTGCTTCTGATTCTCGAACCGAATACCTGAAACAGCCTTTGTTTCCTGCCTGGTCTGCCCCAGGACACTGCGTCTTTTGCCAGATTCTCTCTCTCTCTCTCTCTCTCTCTCTCTCTCTCTCTCTCTCTCTCTCTCTCTCCCCCTCCCTCCCTCTCTCTCTCTCTCTCTCTCTCTGCACTGCACTGCATTTAAGAAGAGACCTGCCTGAGTTATGTCCTCAAGACCCGCAGGCTGAGGCTGCTACAGCTGCTGACAAACTCTAACCTCATCCTCTCTCTTCAGGTCTGAGCCACTGACTAACCAAAGCATCCAGGCAGAATAATAAGATATTCTATCAATGAATGTTTATTCACTTATTAATTCATTCACCACTTACTGAGCAAGGGAGCTTGGCTCAGCCCTACCCTCAGAGAGCTTAGGAAGGCAGCTAGGGTCCTGCACAAGGCGAGTGACAGAGGGAAGCCCAGGGTGGGTAATTGTCAAAATTAACTGAGCTGTGCCAACTTCAGATTGGTGCACTTTATTGTGGCTATAGAATACATTTTTAAGTACTGTTAAAAAGGAGCCTATAAGAAAAGCCTTTTTAAAAAATAACATTTGTTACTAGCCTCCCCCTTGCTCTGTTGTAAAGAACATTTCCTTTTGACTTGTTTTCATACTGTGTTTATTTAAATGCATTTGCCTGTTATTCGGATGTTTAGTTTGGGCTTTTATTTTCTCTTAAAAACCAAGATTTTTACTGATCCTTTATAAACTAGCCTACTTTGGGGGTATTCATGGCACTGTCATTTCACAGACATAACACAAATTGAAACAGTGCGAAAATACTTTGAACAGATAACGTGCAGCGGAGGCTCTGAAGGGTAACAGCGTCGAGGAGGGAGACTTGGAGGCAGGCTGGCAGTTTGGTGTGGACTCCACCCGAGAGACTGAGTTCAAGCTATCAACCTAAGAACCTCAGCTCCGAGCACAAGTTTCAACATCAGAACAGAACAAATGAAATCTCAAAACTCAAAACGTCAAGCAAAAGCAAACAAATAAAATCAATAGTCCAAAACAAACATTCTGCCCCCAATACTGTAATAGCAACAACAAAAGCAGAACACTTTTTGATAGGAGTAGAGAAAAATAATAGGTCATCAAATATGATCTTTGAAATATATATTGTAAAAACGGTTTTCAAAAATAAATAGTTCTACTTTTTCACCGTTAAATCCCTGACACATTCAGTAAGTACTGTGAGTAACACATTGAATAGTCGTGTATCTGGTATTATGACTGTGTGTGACTACAAGGCAGACCTCAAAAACGTTGAAAGTGGTGACCCGGAGCAAGATCACTTTTTATTTCACAATATGAAAGAACGTATGACCGTTGCTTGGATTTGGCAAAGTAAATATGATGGAAATTGAACCTGTGCACATCTCAGGAGCAGAATGTTATCTCTGTGTGTTTGAACTTCTGCCTAAGCCTTAACATCTCTCAGATGACTAATTTATTCAAAGGCAAAGGAGGTATAAATTTTTTCTGCCAGAAGTTCCCCCAAGCTTCCAAATAATCATTAATGTGCCCTTAAAAAGAAACAGGTTCAACTCTGCATTTTATAGATGAGGAAACAGACCCAGAGAGGTGCAGCTGTCCCCAAAATAAACATCGTTATGGATTTCATCGTCGTGCGGGACATGAAGGGCACTGTCGGTGTGCTGGACGCTGTGCTTGTACACAGTGCACCCTATCAGCCTCTTAACAATCTTAGGTGCTATTTTCATCCTCGTTTATTAATGAGGAAACTGATGCTTGAAGCAACTGTGTGTCATGGTCAGTGTCACACCACTAAAATTTAATTTGGGGGGGGTGCTTCTTCAGAGCCAGCTTTCTTAATCACTGCACCAAACTGCTTGTGGGTTGTGATGTCATAGAACCCAGGGCTCAGGGCTACCAGGTGTAGTCAGTACCGTTATTACACAATTTGTCACAGTGTAGACACTTAAAGCTATTGCTGAGCAGATGAATGAATGAAAATTAAATGCACAAAACGTAATGTTATGTTTTCACAAATTTACCTGCAATACATTTTCACCAACATATTTAGAAGAGTTGCTCCATTTGTATAGTTAGTTAGACATCAGTTTCTTTTTTTTTTCAAAGTTAACTCTACATTTTAATTATTATTTTAATAGAAAATCAAATAGAAGACAATTCAGGGAGAGAAAATGTGAATTACCTGCAAAGAAGTTGTTACCTAAGAACATGACTGAGTTACATGAGTGTATATTGAAGAAATAAAAATAAATGTATACAGCAAAGAAATAATGATAAAACTGAAACTCTAAATTTTCAAAGAATTACTGTAGCATTAACTTTTTGAAATTTCTAATAAAAAGATAATATATTTAGTATATAATGATATATATATATCATATGATGATCAATGATATGTCTATATATGTATACAAACATATCTATATTTTCCTAAATTGGGGTTGTTTTATGTGCCAATATACAGCCGTCAGATACTTCATTATTGAAGCTTTAATGTCATCTAGCAAGTATTGAGTAAAAGGGTCAGTAAGGCAGACAGAAATCTATTGTAACCTACCATCATCATGTGTCACAAATTTTCTAGGAAAATACCAATTTAAAGTATATAGTCTGTCCACACTCTTTATTGTAAAACACGAAGTGTTTCTGAAATCTTTAGATTCTGACACCAACATGCCCTCTCCTAAGCTTTCTCTCAAACCTCAAAATCAATATATTCAATATCTATTATTTAACAAATATTTATTGGCCATCCATTATGTGCCAAGCCTCTAGGATAGAGGAATGAGCATCAGTACTACCTCTGGGTTCAGAGAAATAAGTAGCTCTCGGTCAACATGATGGTGAACTATACATTAAAATTCAGTTGACCTTTTAAAATGAATAAAACTCTTTTTACCAGATATGTGATTGCCAGGAAACTTCCATTTAAAAAAGAGGCTAAAATAGGTTTTTGCCTTTTCTTTTTAATTTTCTTAGTATTTTTGAGAGTAAAGGGTTTTTTTGTTGTTTGTTTATTGTTTTTGAATTAAAGGTGAAAGAATTTTAAGTAATTATGAGTTATAATTTTAAGTTATTTAAGAATTTTAAGTTATGATGATGAGTTTAAACAGAGTTCATCTTTATGGAAGGAGAAGTTATCCATGGATATTTGCATTTTACTTGCAAAATCAGGTAATCCCTACAAGACAGTCCAGCAAATTATGTTATTTGAGTCCCATCATGTCATATTTTTCACCACTGCTCAATAATCTCAATAACTTGTGATTTTGTAAAAGTAATATCCATTCATTTTATAAAATATAAATTAAATATCCATCAAAACACAAACGGATGAATAAATTCTTACAGATTCCTACAATACTATGTATCATTTAAAGAAAATAACGTTTCATGAATTAATGTGAAAAAATCTCCAAAGCATAGTTTTGAGATATATAATGGAGAAAGGACCAAAGATAGTAGAAATGAGATCAAGGAAGGGTGTCAAAGGGAGGAAGATGTCAAATGTGTCTGCACCACAGTCAACAATGACCTCCAGGCAGAAAGCAGAGGTGATCCAAGGGCTCCTCCGCCTTTCCTAAGGGTCCCAGGGCTGACTGCATTTAGTCCAATGTCAGAAGTAGTGTCTCCTATAATTTATTCTTTTTAAGTTATTTAAGGTAGAAAATAACTCCTGACCCTTTTATTTCCTTATGTTTTGAAGTGCAAATCTTATGGAATCTGAAAAACAGCAAAAAATAAAGACTTGGCACTTGGAGTTTTTAGTTCTGGAATGTTTGTTCTATTATGCTTTATGCTTTTTTGTGTGTTTGAACTATGTCATAATTTTATAAAGAAAGTTATTGAAGATAGAAATAAGAGAATATTTTTAAAAATTCTCTCAAGCCAGAAGGAGAAAAAAATTTTTCATTATTCTACCACCATAATTTTACCATCTGGAAGTAAACACTTTTACATTTTGGGATATATTCTACAGTTACCATTTTTTAAAAATTATTGTAAACATATATTAAATATTTGCAGAATATTTCATATTTATCTTTACGTCTTACCCAAATGACATTTCATTGTATGTCTGTAATAGGCTTTATTTAATCAATCCTCCCTTCCTGGAAATGTAGGATGTTTTAATTTTCATAATTTAAAATAGTATTTTAATAAATGTTCTTGTACATATATTTTGTGCATATAACCATGATAATTTTCTTGAAATATAGTCTTATAAGCAAGTTTTCTGGGTTAAAACTATATACAGTTTTTTAGGTTTGATGCATGTTTTGAAACTGCTCTCTAAAAATATTGTATTAAGTCATATCAACAGACTTCAAGAGATCCCACGCTCTCAAAATAGCATTTTTTAGTATTTCAAAAATCTTTAATAGTTACATGAAATAAAATTTTAGTTTTTTGCTATTGTAAATTTCTTTTCTATGCCTTTTGCCTATATCTTAACTAGATGTTTATCTTTTTGCTTATAGTTTCATAAAATATTTATATTAAATATATTAACATTTTCTCATATGTTGTGAACATTGTCTTCAAGTTGTGTTTTGCCTTTCATTTAGTTTCGGATGTTTTTAATGTCTTGAATTTTATGAAGTTAAATCTATCAATATTTCCCTTAATGTTTTATGCTTATATGTATAATCACTTATGTATTCTTTAGCATTTCTGTTTCATTTTTGCATTTGGATATTCAATCCATATGGTACTTATTTTAGTAAACTTGGGCATATGGAGTGAGAAATTTAATTTTGTTTTATCATAGATTATTGCCAGTAATCAGCTGTTTCAGTCATTTATTGACTAATCCAGATTTAGTCTAAATTGAATTTTTTCAATACTTTTTATATATTCTATTTGTGAATTTATTCTTCCCATATTTGAAAATAATAAGTTATTTTCTACAAAAAATTTATCTCTAGTATATTTTTGAAATAATTTTAATATTTTCTAAAGTTCATATTGTTAATATTTTTATTGTAATCTATATGACAAAATATTGCTAGTTTAAATTTTTTACTGCTCTTAGAATTCTAGTTTACTCATGACTAGAGAAGAAAAAATATTGATAATCTATTGATTCCTGATAGAATTATTATACTCAAAATTTCAGAAATCTGAGTTTATAATCTAAATAATTACAATATAGCAAGCACAGAGACTTGGATAATACTCGTCATTGGCTAAAGTGTTAGCAGGAAACCACAAAGCTGGAATGTATTACCCTGGATTTAAGCTACTGCTTATTGTCATGCAAGTGATTGAAATATCAGCTTAACAGCCCTTCTTTGGGTCAGTGGAAGGGATGAAAATTCATAGGATATGATCTGAACTTTTTTATTCTTATGCTCTTTCTTACTTATGGACAATGAGTACTTGCACTTCTTACATTCTCCCTTCTCAATTACATGAAATGACACTATTATTGCCATGAAAGAGGAAATGTACATAAGGCAGTCTTCATTGAACAAGCCTCCCTGAGCCTTAAGATCTACATTTGTTGTATTTTAAAATTAATTGAGCTATAAATGTGTACAGTTTAACTCTGATAGAAATTTATGGATGATTTGGCTGTATCCTCTCCAGAGAATATTTTTCAGCCTTTATCTTTCTATGTCTCTAAAAAATTCAACAACAATTTAGCATTCTAGAAATTTTAATATACACAATTATAGAGAGAATAGTAAACTACCATGTGTCTATCACCAAAATTTAGTTATTATCAACATTCTGCTGTTTTTGTCTCAATAACCTTCGATATGGTGACATATCCCTCCTTTACTTCTGATAATACTCTCTTAGTCCTTTGACAAATTCTTCTCAATCTCCTTTTCTTTTCTTTAAACTACATTTGTTCCGTAAACTCAACCACTCTCATGGTTTCATTTACCATCTTTAACCAGCTCCTAAATTCACGTCCTGCTCTGATATCTTTTCCAAGGAGCATCAAACTCAATGTGATCAAATGTAAATGCATTATTTTTCATACTGTCTTGAACCCAGCTCCTTCTTCAGCATCTCAAATGATATATCTAATTATTCATATCAGAAACAGAAATACAATCCTTGATGATCCCCTCTTCCACAATAAATCATCAAATCAGTCATGTAGTCTCCTAAACAGTTTTCAATGTGTCTGCTTTTTTCCATCTCCATTGTCAAAACGGTGATCGGCACTGTCCCATGAAATACCATGTGGTGCACATGTGCAAGTCATACGTACAATTTTAAATTTTCTAGCAGCCACATTAAAAAAGTAAAAGTAACTGAAGTTAAATTTAGAAGACTTATTTAACTCAATACATCCAAAATATTCTCATTTTAATATGGAACCAATTAAAAATGCTATTGAGATATTTATATTCCTTTTCTCCAGCTGAATCTTTGAAATCTGGTGTGCATTTTACACTTACAGCACATCGTAATTTGGACAACCCCATCTTAAGTGCTCAGCAGCCACATGTGGCTAGTGCCTACCACATTGAACAGAGCAGCTCTAGTCCAAGCTCTGAGCATCTCTTGCTGCAGAGCCTGTTAATGGGCTTCACATATGTCCACTTGATACTAAATCAATTCCTTCTTCATGGACAGCCAGAATAATTTTTTAATGCAAATCTGCTCTTATGGCTGACATTAAAATCCTTCAATGACTTTCCATTTTTCTCTTTGGCTAAAATCTGAAACTCCCAACATAACCTTTATGACACTTCTGTGATATGACCCCATTTGATATCTCTAGTTTGGGTAATGTACAAAACTTCTTACTTCACATCCTTATACAAACTTGAACTATTTTTGTTCCCAACCATCTCTAACCCTTAGCTTATGTGCCTTACTCACAGAAGCCTTCCTTGGCACCTCTTGTCTCTTTCCCCCTTCACAATGGGTTAGGATTCCAATTACATAGCCTATTGCACACAGGACTCTTATGTCATGGCAGAAATTATTTGTGTTACTAACTGTTCAACATAGGCCTCACATTTAGAACTGTTAGTTACTCTTATTCATATTTACATCCCTATACCAAGAATCAATCAATAAATATATGTTGAATGTATAAATTTGTCCCTCACAACATTATTCATGTGAGAAAAAGCCAAGGTTACCAAGATGGACTTAAACAAATCATAATTTATATCCTTGGGCTAGGGGAGGGACTCTTCTTCCTTGAACATAAAGCTACCTCATCCTTGAAGAACATTAATTTTTTGTTAACAAGAAAAAAAAAGCGAAGAAGTGGCATTGGGTAGGTCACCAACACTGTCTACCAGAATTTCTAATTTATTGTTGTGATAGACTGCTCACATACTTTGGCTTACATCAGCCCTGAGAAAAGCAAGGCAGAGCCATCTGGAGATAAATTTATAGATGGAAGAGTTTTGTTTTGTTTTTAACTGTAAAAATAAGAGGGAAGGAACACACTATATTAGTCAGAATTCTCCAGAGAAACAAAGCCAATAGATAGAAAGAGGAGAGAGAAATTTATTCTAAGAATTGGCTCATGTGGTTATGGGGACCAACAAGTCACACGCTCTGCTGTCTGCAAGCTGGAGAACCAGGAAAGGTAATGATATAACCCAGTTCCAGTCTGAAGGCCCAAGAACCAGGAGCTCCAATGTCTGAGGATAGGAGAAGATGGACATCACATGTCAAGAAGAGAAAGAGACTTTGCCCTGGCCATCCTTTTGTTCTATTAAAGTCTTCAATGGATTGCATAATGTCTATTCACATTGGTGAGGGAAGATTTCTACAATCAGTGGATTGATTCAAATGCTAATCTCTTTTGGAAACACCTTCACAGATACACTGAGAAATTGTTTTACCAGGTATGTGGCAATCCCTTAGTTCAGTCAAGTTGACACACAAGTTAACCACCACACATGCATTATTAACCAACATTCACAGACATTTTCCTGTATCACCACATTTGGTCCTCCGAACAATTCTGTCATTAAGTTGGTGTTATTACCATCATGCATCATTTCCAAAGGAGAAATCACAAATCAGAAAAGTTAAATGACTTGCCCAAGAGCACTTGGCAATTAATTGTTAAGATTTGGAAGTAGTAATCTGATTTCCAAATCTAAACTGTTTTTCTTACACCAGTGGTTTTCAGATTATCAGCCTTATGTGGGAACTTGTTAGGAAAGCAAATTCTTGTGACACACCCCAGACAAAATCAGAAACTCTGGGAGTCTGACCTAGCAACACGTTTAACAGTCCTCCTGGTGATTCTGATGCATATTAACATTGAGAACCACTGGACTCCAACCTTGTACCCACAGTACTTTCCCTTAAGTAGATCAATTTTTTTTCTGTTTGCTTTATGGTGTGGCAGAAAAACAAAATTATTACCTTTTCCTAAAAGTCAACCCAGAATACCTTTGATGGCTATCTTGATACATCATAAGAAGTCAAAATTGCCTTTACCCTACTTTCAGATTCAAAGGGCTGTTGAATTTAGGTATTATTCACCTATTGGGCCCATTTCCAAGGTTGTATTCTTGAATCAAGTGAGCTGGAGGCCATGTACAGCCTGAGTTGTATTTCTATGTGAGCAGGCAAAGCAAGCTGGGAAAGTCGGCATCTCGTAGAACCAATTTTCTTTTACTTAACAATGAATCACACTGAACTCTCTCCTCTGCCAAAAAGAAAGCCCTTTACCCTCTATTTCCCATACACTTCTGTGACCCAAACAAAACCTGCAGTATTTTCTCCTTAAAAAACAACAAACAAAACAAGATGTTGCAGTGACTAATAATCATGTCTGACAAAGATGCCCTAATATCAGTACAGAATAAATTAGTCTTATTTCAACTTTGCCCTTATCTTTTGCTACATTACCAGCTCTACAAGAATGTTTGTTTTCTGCCTACTGGTCATAGACAAAAGCCTTCACTGGGCATTGAACTCTTAATCTTAACAATGAATATTCTTGGTCACAAGGAAGCCAAGGCTAATAAAGAATCCTTTCCTCCTATTAGAGAAGAATTTCTAGCACACAGCATTTTGATGGTGATTTAGTAAGTGTTACTAAGGGAGCCCTGTAAATACTCTAACTAGATCCAGTCTTCAAGTGAATCCCTCATATCAGTGCACAGGAAAGTAGATAAATCACAATTTATATCTGTGGTGCAGAGCAAGTACTTTATAAAGTAATATTTCCTCAGCTACAGGCATAGCAGTCCCCTACATAATTTTGCTTATTAAAGAAACACAAATAGATACAACATCAAAAAGTATTATTTTCTTTCCAAGTTAAAATAGGGTCTAGTTTATACCTTAGGAATCTATTTGTTAATGTACGGCAATAACAATAGACCTGGTCAATGATCTATCAAGAGTATGTCATATAGAAAAAGTGTAAGTTAAAATGAACTCTAAGATTTCTTATGTGACAGGACCATGCTGCATATTATAAGCAGAAATGAGACACGGGGCTCTTTGATAATAAAAATTTCTACATCACAGTTGAAAACTATTTTTCTCCTTGAAATTATTATATTTCCTGAAGATATACTGTGTTTAAGTCTATAATAATAATTTAGATCTCTATGAACTCATTGTATGTAATAAATTTCAGTCCTTGAGTAATCAATCTATTTTCATTAGATACTGAAGAGCTATTCATGAAAATTTTGAATAGGCTTTTTTAAAAGTTTGTTATAGTTTTTATTGTGTTTAAGGTGCATGCCATGGTTTTTAGGTTTCTCATATTCATTTAATTAATTAAATTTATTTTTACCTTTTTTTTTTTTTTTACCTTTGGACCCCCTTCCAACCCTCACCTCTCAATATCTGGAAACCACCAATTTATGCTCTGTATCTATGAGCTTAGTTTCATTTTAGATTCCACATATAAGAGCTATCATATGGTGTTCATCTTTCTGTCTGACTTATTACACTTAGCACAATGCTCCTGAGGTCCATTCATGTTGCCACAAGTGGCAAGATTTCGTTCTTTTTTATGACTGAATAACATTCAATTTTTAAATATATAATAATATATATATATATAATAATTTTTATCTATTCATCCATTGATGGACACTGAGGTGGTTCCCATACCTTGGCTATTGTAAGTAGTGCTGCAATAAAAGTGGGGGTGCGTATATCTTTCAAGTTAGTGTTCTCATTTCTTCAGATGAATACCCAGAAGTAGAATAACTGGATCATATCATAGTTTCATTTGTAATATTTTGAAGAACTTCTATACTGTTTCCCATAGTGGCTGCACCAATTTACATTCCCACCAACAGTGCACAAGGGTTTCCTTTTCTCTGTATACTTACCAACACTTGTTATTTCTTGTATTTTTTAAATAATATCCATTCTAGCAGGTATAAGGATTTGATTTACATTTCTCTGAATCTTTTCATGTACCTGTTGGCCATTTGTATATTGTTTTTTTTGAAAAAAAGCATTTGACAAAATTCAATATCTATTTATTATCTATTTATGATAAAAACTCTCAACAAAGCAAGTATTGAGGAAACATACCTCAACATAAAAGGTTATATATAGGAAACCCACTGCTAACCTCATACACAATAGTGAAAAGTTGAAATCTTTTTCTCTAACATCAGGAATAAGACAGGGATGCCCACTCTTGCCCATTCTATTCAACAGAGAACAGAAAGTGTTAGCCAGAGCAATTATGCAAGAAAAAGAAATAAAAGGCATTCAAATAAAAAAAAAAGAAGTAAAATAGTCACTATTTGCAGAGAACATGATATTATACATAGAAAGCCCTAAAGACTCTATCAAAAAACTGTTAGAATTGATAAGCAAATTGAGTAATGTTGCAGGATACAAAATCAATGCACAAAAATATGTTGCATCTCTATACACTAATAATAAACAATAGCAAGAGAAAGTAAAAAAAAAAATCAATCCCATTTACAACTGCATCAAAATGAATAAAATAAGTAGGAATAAATTTAACCAAGGAGGTGAAAGACCTGTATGCTGAACACTAAAGAAAGAACTGGAAGAAGACACAAATATATAGACAGATATTCTGTTCTCATGGTTTGGAAGAACTAACATTGTGAAAATGTTCATACTACTCAAAGCAATGTACAGATTCAATGCAATCCCTATTAAAATTCCAATGGCATTTTCTTTTCACAGTGATAGAACAAACAATACTAAAATTTGTATGGAATCACAAAAGTCTCTAAATAGCCAAAGCAATCTTGAGAAGGAACAAAGCTGAAGGCATCAGGTTCCCTGATTTCATACTTTATTACACAGTAATTGTTATTAAAACAGTATAGCATTGGCATAAAAATAGACACAAAGATCAATGGAACAGAATAGAGAGCCCAGAAAAAAAATCCATTAATATACAATCAATTCATTTATGACAAAGTAGTCAAAAACATACAATGGGTAAAGGACAGTCTCTTTAATAAATGGTGTGGCAGAAATTGGGCAGCCACATGCAAAAAAATGAAACTGGACCACTCTCTAACACCACACAAAAAAGTTAACTCAAAATGAATTACAGATTTGAATGTAAGACCTGAAGCCTTAAAACTTCCAGAAGAAAACATAGGTGGAAGCTCTTTGACATAGATCTCAGTGACAATTTTTTTAACCTGACATCCAAAGTAATCACAACAAAAGCAAAAATAAACAAGAGACTACATCAAACTGAGAAGCTTCTACACAGCAAAGGAAACCGTTAAAAACAAATAATAAAGCAACATACTAAATGGGAGAAAATATTTATAATTCATATATCTAATAAGGAATTAATATTCAAAATACATAAAGAACTCATACAAGTCAATAGCAAAATATACCCAAACGATCTGATTAAAAATGAGTATTACAATTATTCTAATTCATTATCATAGGCCTATGCCCTGAATACTGTCTATGCTTCACACTTCTGGCATACTTGTGACAATAAAAGGAATCATAGACCCAGGGTCAATTTCAGGCTCAATTGATATATTGGCAAAGCCTGTCTGTCTCTCCCAGCTCGTGGGCCCTGGTGTTCTCTGTTAGTAACTGCCTGACGATAATAGTAGTTACCCAGAGATTTTGCTGCTTCTTGCTCTTCTCAGAGTACTACACTGTCATACTTTACCATACTGACTTCCTTCAATACCACATCTTATAACTTATATCCTATTAAAATGTACACTCACACAAGGAGAAAGAACTATGTTGAGTGTGAAGTCAGACCAACCTCATGCGGCTGATGACCTGGAGCAAGCTCACTTCTTCACGTCAGTACCTCATCTGTGAAATGGGCATAACGCAGTAGTTCCCAAATTGTAGGATCTATTAGAATTACCTGGAGGGCTTATAAAAGAAGAAAACAGAGTGCTGGGCTCTCCATAGATTTTTCCAAAGCAGGCCCTGAGAACTTGCATTTCTCGAAAAGGTCCCAGGAGATGCTGATGCTGCTTATCTAGACACCACATTTTGAGAACCACTGAAATAATGTTATTAAGATGAGAAATACTATTTGTAAATTACCTGATTTACTGTATTCACCTAATGAATGTCAGACTCTCATCCTCCACCTCTATCCCACATGTCCTCAAAACAAAGGAAATCAATGATAAAAATGAATTAATGACATTGGATTTGAATAGAATTGAGCTAAATGCAATTATTTATCTTTGGACATTGCTTTCTAGAAGCAAACAAAAAACATATTTCTGTGGAAATAAATTAAAGGAGATATTTTAGGTAAATGAATCTTTAGAAGCTATTGATAAATATTGGCAAACACATCAGACAAAGGGTATTCTTTACATCCTTAGTAGAAAAATAAAGCTATAATTTTAGAAGGCAGTTTGGTAGTACCTAGAGAAATGTGAAAGATACATAATATATTCTGACCCAGCATTTCACTTCTAGAAATATATCCTTCAGAAATACACACAAATGCACAGGGATATACTTCAACATGCATAGCAGCTTCTAAACTCAAGTACGCAAGAAATATAATTTTTTTCGTATAAGTCAAATTGATTTATACTTCAAGTACATTGCACCAGGTGGTAAAAATAAATCTCTTTCATTTCAGGATTAATTCCCTGACATTTTTCTGGTGTTGCGTGTGAGAACCAGGAGGCACGCCCAGAGCAGAGGTGTTGGGTGTGTGAGTGGATAGTTGGCCTTGTGTCGTGCCTCCATGCTGTCACCTCCTGACTTGGTTATTATTCTGTTGGTACTTGACAGATTGTATATACAGATTGCTGCTACCTTATTGCATGATTTTCTCCTTGTGGGTCCCATCCTGCCTGCTGCTTCTACCACTGTCTTACCCATGCTAGCCTGTCAGACAAAATGGGAGACTGAGACCCTCACTATTTTGATGCCAATTTCAGTTGCTTGAAATTATTCTGCTGTTTCTCTGTCTTGTAAATTCTGAGGTTATCTAGGGCTCTAATCAACTACATACTTACTTATTTTCATCCTCCTAATAGAGTTGATAAGTAAAGTTCAACTGATAGCTTTGAAAGTGTCACAGATTGCCATTTGAAATCTTGTATTCCTTTAGTTTTTATTAAATACTGAAGTAAGGAAAACAACCATTTTGATGATGAAAAATCTTGTTTTCAAGACAAGTCTCGAATGTAAGCCACTCCTTAATCAGTGACTCAGTGATTATAACTTAGCAACATGCAAGTCTGTGAGAACTATATATAGCTCTATTTTTGTATGCATTGAAGTGAACTTCTGATGGTCAAAATAGGTTTAATTTTCAAAATGATAGCAGCTGTTTAGTCTTAATTTTGAGAGTAATTTGGGGTGCTATGTACTTTATTTTGTTCCCAAAAGACAGGAATGGCTTCACTGTTTAGATACAGAAAGAAATATGTTAAATCATTCAACCAATGCTGCTTGGAATAGACTTCTTTACAGCATATTTTCGTTGTGTAACTGTTCTGAGCTAAACTTGGATTGCCAAGTCTCTGGATATTATATAATTCTTGAGAAAATACAAAAGTAAGAAATAAAGACATGTGCCCTGGCCAGTGTGGCTCATTTGGTTGGAGTGTCGTCCTCCTGTGCACCAGAAGGTCTTGGGTTCCATTCCTGGTCAGGGTACATGCTTAGGTTGCAGGTTTGATCCTGGTTGGGGCACGTGTGGGAGGCAACTGATTGATGTGTCTGTCTTGCATTGATGTTTCTCTCTTTCTCTCTCTTCCCCCTCCCCCTTTCTCCCTCTCCAAAATCAATAATAATAAAAAAGAGATAAATACATTTAAATAAAAGACAACATGGTTGAGGTATTTTTTAAGTACCCACAACATGCCATATGTTGTAGATCACAGATAGGTATAACACTACTTCTGTCAGTGAGGTCTCAGAAGGTAGGGAGACAGTCATGTAATAGAGACACAGTTCCATCAAATAATAAATGCAAAATAAAGACAAATAGCATTTATTCTACCTGAATAAAGGCTTCACAGTGGAGGTAACATTTAATTTGTGGTAGAAGAGGGAATGAAGTAAATTTAAAAAGCAGGAGTAGAATTTGTTGAGACAAAAATATCCTTTTCATTAGAGTATAAGCTCCCTGTTAGAAGAAAGAATGTCCAACTCACCTACTGTATCTTTAATGCCTGGAAGAGTGCCTGATGCCTGAGAGGTAACTGATATATTTTGTTGAATGAGTGAAAACATGACTTCAGGAGAAGGTAAATAGTACCAGGTCGTTCTATCTGGTTAACACATAGAAAAATTGGGGTTAACAGATGAGAGAGGCTAGAAAGGTAGGTAAAAACCCAATGCCATAACTATGATCTTCTAAGGCAGTGGTTCTCAACCTGTGGGTCGCGACCCCTTTGGGGGTCAAATGACCCTTTCACAGGGGTCGCCTAAGACATAACAGTAGCAAAATTACAGTTATGAAGTAGCAACAAAAATAATGTTATGGTTGGGGGTCACCACAACATGAGGAACTGTATTAAAGGGTTGTGGCATTAAGAAGGTTGAGAACCATGCCTTAGAATCTAAGGGTTAGGATTTTTGGCTTGCAGACACTGGAAAGCCATTAGTGGCATTTGAACAGCACAGCAAAACAGGTGAATATGTAGTAAGATTTTGGGACTAGGGCTCATAGGTGAGGATCAATACTAAGTACCTCATATTATGAAAAGAACAATCAATTATTCAGGCAACAGGCTTTACCTTTTCTTCCTCTCTCCTGCCCAGCCCTCCCCTCCACCACGGCACTGGGGAAAACAAAAGAGGTATGTGGTATTATTGGTGAGGTGAAAGGTCCTCTGACTTGGCCAGGATGCCTGGACAATCCTACAGTTTACGCTCTCCCCTCTAATCTCCATTCCCCTTCACAGGAAGCATGGGAATCAAAGCAGTCCTCTTCGGTTCTTTTCTAGGACCACAGGACTTGGGATGATGATCCTCTTTCCTCCCTTTGACTTATCTTCATAGGCAAATTGTAGAATAGGCTTTTGCTAGGTAAACTATTAGAGCATGACTCCCGCCTTCATACATTTCTAGACTAGGAGGTTTCCATTTCAAAAGCCACTGTCAGGGTAGATCCACCAATCTTCCCAATGATTCTTTCATCACACTTTCTACTGCACTCTGATGCCCCACCAGTGTCGTCCTCAGGTCTTGCAACTGACACAGCATCCGTCAAAGTGCATAGCTCCACTTCTTGTGGGAAACTGCCAGATCTTAGTTCCAACTGCTAACCTCCAAGCTTCATCACCTGGCTTGAGGGTGGATGGAATGTGAACGCCTGGAGGAAAGGGGTGAGCTTCTCTCCACATTATTGCTCTTGGGAGTGTATTGTTTAGTTGAAGTTGGGTTTGTAGGAGAACTAATTCAATTTAGAAAGTCAGCTGTTTAAATATATCAGGTATTTGTCCAAAGAAAATAGAAACACTAATTTGAAAATATATATGCATCTCTGTGTTCATTGCAGCATTATTTACAATAGCCAAAATATGGAAGCAACCTAGATGTTCATCAATAAATGAATGGATGAAGATGTGCTATATGTGTGTGTGTGTGTGTGTGTGTGTGTGTGTGTGTGTGTGTATTATTCAGCAATAAAAAAAGAATGAAATCCTGCCATTTGTGATAACATGAATGGACCTAGAGTGTATTGTGCTAAGTGCAATAAGTCATATGGAGAAAGACAAATACTATATGCTCTCACTTACATGTGGACTCTAAAAAAAAACCAAAATAAATGAATAAATAACAACAACAGAAACAGGCCCACAGATATAGAGAACAGCTTACACTTGCCAGAAGGAAGGGGGTGGACAAATGGGAATTTAAAACAATATAAATAAATAAATAAATTTAACAATATCTGGAAGGAATATTTTCCCAACTAATGTTACTGCCTAAATAAATAGAGGCAAATTTCTAGAAAAACTTTTCCTTGAACTTTGTATCACAACTTTTAAAAAATTGATAAAGTTCATTATCTTTTAAAACACAAATCAAGTTTTCTTCCACAAAGGCTGCTCAATATAGCTTTTTGCAGATGGATGGGTCTACTCTCAATGGCCTGGTTACTGAACACAAGCTGGATATGCCCCATTTGCTCCATTTCAGGTTTATTTCTTCAGACTGAGCAAGAAAGAATCAAGATTCAAGAGTAAAATTACAGTCATTACTTTTAAAATTTATTTATTTTTGGTTTGGCAAGTTGCCTCATTCCACAGAGACTTTACAAGATGTTTATGTCTTCCTCTTTGAAGGTGAGAACTGTGATCTAATGGGATATTTGGCAGGCACACTGAGGATGTTCAATAAATACTAAACAGGAAGACTTTATCAAACCATTCTACACCATGCACTTCCTAGTTCATCCAATGTGCCAACTTCCAGTGCAGAACCGTTGTGAAGAGATGGGTGGTAGATTAATGAGTCAATTTATTTGACAGTTTGCTGCCAAAATGTTGCTACCTATAATAATTAAGTCATATTTCTTTGTCTTCTCCCATGAATCACAGAGAGAATAGTCTCAACATTAATAAAAAGCCTAACTTTGAACAAATGCATAGTAAGCTCCCTGTCTCTAAAAAAAACTTAAAGCAGAGGTTAAATTCCAATAAATGTCATTTCCATCAACCTATAAAATGAGAACCCCCAAAATAACCTGACACCTCAAAATTAAAATACTTTAATGATGTGAGGATATGTGGTAGTTTTAATAGTGACTTTGAATTATTAAAAATTGAATTATATTTAGTACAGTTTTAATGTTAAATATATTTTATTTCTTCAAAGCTACTAATTTATTATATTTATTGATTTTAAAAGATTTTATAGAGCACCTATTTTGTTTCAGGCATTGTTTCCAGGCTCTGGAAAAGAGGTAAAAATTCCTGCTCTGAGGGAGCTTACATTTTATTGGAATATTTAATTTAGTAGGCACTCAATCAAAATATTAAAACATTTAATCTAATTAACTATTTTATTTCAAGTGTTTAATGAGTTAGTTCATTCCTACTTAATAGAAAGTCCACAAAGTAGGTGGAAGAACTAGGGAAACAGCCAACATCACTTGATTACAAAATTTATATTCTTTTCATAGCTCTGTGACAGTATTTGTCTTTCTATTCACCTTGTTCAGGTTCAGGTTAGGAAAGTTACAAGACCCCTCCCAACTTTAATACTTTTTGTTCTAGTTTTGTAATAAAATATTGTAATCTAAATACAGTCTCAAGAAATTTGGGTTTCAACTAAAAAATAAATTTAATAAGGCTCAAGATAATACTGAGAGAACAATCCATTCCTAAATGGTTTTCAAGAAGGGCTTATGAAAAACTTGAGCATCCTCCCAGAAAAGACCCTGAGAAGCCTGAAACACCAAACAGAAAGAATATATGCACCCCTATGTTCATAGCAGCACTATTTACAATTGCTAAGATCTGGAAACAGCCCAAGTGTCCATCAGTAGATGAGTGGATAAAAAAGCTGTGGTACATATACACAATGGAGTACTATGCAGCTGTAAGACAGAGAGATCTCTTATCTTTTGAGATGACATGGAAGGACCTGGAGAGCATTATGCTAAGTGAAATAAGCCAATCAGAGAAAGACAAATACCACATGATCTCACTTATTTGTAGAATATAGTGAACAAAATAAGCTGATGAATAAAATAGATCTAGAGACATAGAAAGGAGTACGGTTCAGACTGACAGACCTCAGAGAAGGGGGGCGGGGCAGATGGATGAGACAAACCAAAGAATTTATATGTATGTTTGCATAACCAATAGACATAGACAACAATGCTGGGGTGTGGTGGGGGGCAGCATGAGGAGGAGGGTGTCTGGGGGGGAAAGGAAAAACATCTGTAACAAAAATAAATTAATAAAAATTGAAAAAGGAAGAAAAAAAACTTGAGCATAACAGTGCAGTATAATCATATCCTTATGGATTTGATGAAGGTGACAGAAATTATGTGGTAAACTGAAACCATTGTATTTTATATTCAAATATATTAACCTCTACTCTTCCAGCATTGTTCTGAAATGTGTTTCTCAGGCTAATTAAGATCTGATTGTTTCCCTATACATCACACACATGCATATTATGAATGCCTGTCAAGCTCCTCAAGTGATATGACCTTCTCCCTTCCCCCAAAAGCCTCCCACAGCCAAATTGCTTCACACCGAATGCCTATTTCAAATATATTTGTGTTTTAAAAGATTGGCTTAAAAGGTGGTCGAGCCCGGCCTGTGTGGCTTAGTGGTTGAGTGTGGACCCATGCACCAAGAGGTCTCCGGTTCGATTCCCCGTCAGGGCACATGCCCAGGTTGTGGGCCCAATCCCCAGTGTGGGGCATGCAGGAGGCGGCCAATCGATGTTCTCTCTCACCGATATTTCTACCTCTGTCTCCCTTCCTCTCTCTCTAAAATCAATAAAGAAAACATATGTTTAAAAAAACTGGTGGTCGAAAGTGAAAGTAATGTAGGTGACAAAGAAGAGATTGGGAAGCACTATCTCTTAAATAATTGGAGACCATTCAGTGATTTAGAAAATCCCATCTTTTAAAAATTCTGAAAGAAATGTTATTGTTTCAGTTTCCTACCTTATTTAAATACAGGCTAGTTTCTAAAATTAATTCGTCTTTGAATTTTGTATCACCACTCTAAGAATATTAAACAAGTCTCTCATCTCTTACACCGCCAATCAATTTTCTCTGTCCCCTGCAGCACGTGAAGGCGCCCCCTGTAGGTGAGAGAATGGATACCTTCCGTGCAGCAACATTCTGACCTGGATCACCTTCTTAGTTCCCCTTTATAGAATAACTGCTTCCTGATTTTTTGGCTTCTTAAAGAAGCTGCTGGTATGTCAACATCAAAACGATTTTGATTTCTAGTTCTTCCCTTGAACATCTCTTGATTTCATAAATTCCAATATTATTTATTAAAATGTTTTATGTGCCTGATGCTATTTTTCAGGGATACAAAAATGAATGTCATCGTACCAGCTCTCAAAGTACTCACAGGAAAAGAAGAAACAAGAAAATTGTAATGTAGTGATAGAAGGGTGCATAGTCTAATGAAAGTACCGTGAAAAGGTCTGTAGACTGAGGACTTGGAGGTTTCCTGGTGAACAGGACGCCCAGGAGAATCTGAAAGAGTGTTTGGGATTCCCCGCGAAGGCATGAGGGCAAGTCATCTCTGCTCTTTCCTGGAATTTATACCCATCATTGAGCTCATCATTAGTACATTCCGTATGCTTCATCTCTCATTCTAGATAGTGAGTTCTATAAGTGAAGGCCATATTTGGTGAAACTTCTCTCTTGCAAAAGGTCTAAATTACTGTCTTTAAGACATAAACTCTCAGTCAAGGAGTTCCATTCTGCAAAACACAGGTAATTTGGGATTAAGAGACATATAAACCCAGAGAAAAGGTTTATATTAACTGTGTCAGAAACACATCTTGTAGGACTTAACATTTTCCTCACATTGAGGCGGATATGGACATTTGAAACCTTTTAAGAAACAACTGAGTAACTCTCAATTTCCATGTGCTTGCTAAATCAAAGCCATGACAGAACGCTAAGGGAATCATTTCCATTTTGTTCAGCCTGCGTGTTTGTCAAACCTCACAGAGAACAGTGTAGACAACATAAGTGAATACTGAATCGTGCTAAAGAGGGTAACTTGTCATACCATACATCAAAATGATGGCATTGAAAATCAATGCAAGACAAAGCAATTTCAACTGAAAGAGACATGAATTGTAGCTTCCTTTTCCCCTCTCCTCTCACCTCCACAGTTGGTCCCAAGAACATGCAGTATTTATATTAACACATGTATTTATATAAACACATGTATGTATATTAGAGCATAAATGCACACAAAAAAATTCTAGTAAAATATAGTCCTAAATGTTTATAGCAATCATCTCTGATTAATGTGTTAAATCAAATAACTCCTTTATTAATTTTTGTATTTTCTATTTTATTTTTGCAATGGTATGCATTGCATTGATAATCAGAAGATCGATTACGCTATTATAATTCTAATCTTAGCTTTTCTCATGCTGTGTATATATGATGTATGGCCTGCAAGTTTCTTTCTATCCCCAGTCTCATGACTTGGACCCTAACCAGCGTATTTGTCATGAGTAACACATCCTTATGATGATTTTAAGCTAGAAGAAAAAGAGGATGTTTGAAATTAGAAATGCTGGAAAAGGCCTTTAATAGTTTCTCTGCACACAGATGCTGGCTAACATCTAATTTTTATGAATGCCCACATTCACTGAAAAGCCTGACTTTATTTAAGTGGAATATTTAAGTCACATGTTTTGCAAGCAGGCTTCCAAGATTCCCACAGCAAGAGATGTCTTCTCTCTTTGAACTTCAAGCTAGGCAGTGCAACCATAACATAATATTCAATTTTCTCTATTTTGTGGATGCTACTCTGGACTGTAAACTCTTGAGAACAGTTATGCTTTTCCTTTTTGTATTCCCACAGAGATCAGACCTCAGTCCGTTACACAGAATGCCCTACTTCCTATTTCAGTATCCTGGTGAGAAAAAAGCCCAGTGCCCTAGGGAACATAAAAACACTACATTTAAAAAAATACTTTGTGGATCCTTTTTGAAAATGGCCTCACAAAGCACGTATATAGAATCGGTATTTGGAAACCTTTCTCATGATGAATGGACTATACTCCATTGTAAACAAAATGATGATTAAAGTGTATGCTGTTATCGTTGAAATCATGCCCTAGAAATATAATAAACTGTCTAAATCAGACACAGGAACATAAGAAAACAAATAAAACTGCTCCTTCCTGAGCAGTTAATTTCAGCATTTTTGGTAAATCTTGGCTTGCTCACGAAAGATTGTTTCCTTTGAAGGAAGGGAGATGAACACATTGCATATCGGACAGGTCACTGTCGTGTAGGAAACAGAACTACTGGGTGTAAGGTGGTGTTTCCTAATAAATGTGAAATGTGATGCCATGACATTTTCTGAGATGAGAACGAACTTGTTCAGGGTTCTGAAAAGGATAAACTCATCAGGAGCAAGCCCGTTGCTGTCCAGCCGGGCGGCACTTACATTCCATCCTTCCAACAGCAGAACCTCAGAGAACCTTAACTGCAGACGTTACAATCAGACTCCGGGCTCCAGACAGGGATGAAACAAGCCCCATGTGCCGGCAGCAGCTCTCAGTCATGCATACAGACCAGGTGTAAAGACCTCTCAGGAACTTAACGCAGAGAAGAGACCTGCCAAGCGCACACCACTCAAAGACCTTGGCTTTGAAACGAAGTCATACCTTTTCTTGCACTAATTCTAACTCATCCAGGAAGGGGATGGCCTGGTACAACACTGCTTCTCAGGTCTGAGCGTGCACGCCAGTCACCTGGGAGTCTTGTCTCCCAGGGGATTCCCATGTTCCTAGACTTCAGACTGAGTAGAAGGTCTTGGAATATCCTCGAGCCCTGTATGGTACACTGAGTCTGGTGGGTTCCAAAGGGCTGGGAAAGCTCTGTGCTTCCTCAAAGCTGGCTGTTTAAACCAGAGGATGGTGGCACCGGGTGGTGTGTGTGCAGCCTCAGAGGTGACGGGACGCTCCAGGCTTGACCTCGGGCTCTGCCCTGTTGGTGGGTACCTGGCACATGCTCAGGCCATGTTTGGTGCATGTGATCCTCAAAGACGGGGCAGCCCCATTCCTTCCGTGGCTGCAGGCTGAAGGCTCTCAGCACAACTCAGACAGTGAAGGCCAACTTCACACCTGCCCACACAGCACTGTGACCTAAAACACTGGGTCCTCATTCAGGGGGAGCAAGGGGACCTGCAGGAGGGTGTGCTGATCCCTTGCTCTTGTGGCTTCTTAGCCCCTAACTTTCCAGAAGATATGTCCTTTCCTTCTGTCCCCACCTGCAGAGGGTTGAGCCAGACCCGTGTGTCAGTTTACTATTGCATCCTCTGCGTGGCTTCCCAGGCTCCTCTCTGGCCTCAGAAAGATGGCCACCTCCGACTTGTAGTCTATGACGACTACCACCACCCCTGCCATTCATGATCCCAAGGCAGAAGAAGTGCCCCTTCACGTGAGGACAGAGATGTGGGCAAACATCAGAGCCTTGGCCGTGGAGCAGGCCTGGATTGGAGGTTCCGCTGGCCCTCTGTGGGCACTGGGCAGGGTACAACCTGCACCCCCGATTAGCGCCTTTCCTGGTGCTTCTCCCAGCCCTGGCACCACCGCCCTGCGGAGAACCACCCAGACTCCTGAATGTGCACCCAGCTGCCAGGTAGTGGACATCCCTGGGAGGGGGCAGCACTTGGCGCTCCTCCCAAGTCTCCACACTTGCCTCAGATGCCTCTTCCTTGCTGGGAATCTGTCCCCGGGCCTCTCAGGGCCAGAGCAGCTCGAACCATGCTCTTGCCTGTGACGGGAAAATTGTCAAAAATAGGCCTGAATCCTTGCCAGGCCTTCCCATGAATTTTGTGTAGAATGACCTTTAAGCCAGAAGCCTAAAATAGTTCAGCTTTTAGAATAAGAGAAGTCAGTCTTCTCTTTCCTTAAGTGGAATTCTTAATTGTTACATGTCAGGCTTTCTTTGTTGACAGAATGTTCAAGGCCACCGCTGCATAGATTTCGAAGTGAAGTGCTCATGAACTGAATTAATTTGACATTATTAGCCATTCGATTTCTACTCTGATCTGGTGGTTGTTTACAAGAGTACTTTTGGTTATTTATTCATGATTTTGTTGTTGATTTTTAGTTTTATTGGATTGACTAGAGAATATGGCTTCTGTGGCTCTCTGTGAGATAAAGTCCATGATTCACAATTGTACATGTTCTAATAATGCAAGAAAATAATGCATAATCTCTGTCAGTAGAAGACAAGCATTTTAAATATATGTCTTTGTAAATATTTGAAAAGGAGTCTGCTGAGCTGATTTTTAATGCATTGCATCTTTACTTGATTAAATTACTTTGTGTTTCTGGAGGATTTTGTTTTATACATTTTTGATGTTATGTGCCTGGTGAATAAAGATATAAACTGTACTTTGGTCTACAGCTTTTACCATGACATAACTCCTATGTCTCATTTAATGCAGTTGTAGATTTTGCTTTATCTGATAGTATATTGATATTGTCAGTCTTTCTTACTTTTTTATTTGCATTTGCCTTTACAATTCTACACATTCTTTGCTTTTCATCCTTTGTCTTCATTTTATTCCAGTTGTGTTTTTGATAAACAACCTGTATCTGTATATATATTTAAATACAATTTGATATTCCTTAATTCATAATAGGGAAATTTGGTTCTTTTGAATTTACTGTGAAGATAATATTTTGGTTTTATAAGCACTGTATTTAATATTTACTTTATTATTTTTTCTCTTTTTCACCACGCCCTATGCTCTGGCTCATCATATGAAGCATTTTGCTAGTCCTGTTTCTCTTTCATCTTCTCACTCTCATTTTACAATTAATATTATTTTATAATTCCCCACACCCCTAAATATTACCTTACTATTCAAAGAATAATATTAAAATCTCTATGTCTCTAGCAACACATAAAAATTAATAAGTAACTGTAGCCACCAAAATATTTTATTTGTCTCCTCCTGTTCCCTCCCATCCCCCTGAAGTGGATACATTTCCACCTGCTCCTGCCTCTCTCCATCCTGAGCAAACTCCCCACCCCTGCCAACAGCCAACACTTGAGTTTTGTAACAATAGTTTCATATTTTTCATGTTTCATATCCTGGCTAACTTTTCTGATACAGTCTTTTCTTCTGCTTAGGAATAAATACTTAAAATAGAAACATATGCTAGTCATACCATCTTACTCATTTATTTTATCTCTCTCTTTTTAAAATACATGATATCTCATGGGTCAACAATAGGAAATCCATTACTATGATTCATTAAGCAAACAAATTAAAGGTGGAATATTATCTTGCCTTTCATGCTATTGGTTTTAGTAATTTCCTTTCACATTCATAATCCAGATAGTGAGATAAGCAAGATTTTATTCCCCAAGGCTCCCCTTTATTGCTCTTTCAAACTGAAAAAAACATTGTTGCCATTTCAGTCAATGGTTAAACATTACTATAAAATATTTTGATACCTTTTTCTGCTCAAGTAACCTGCAATTCACACAGTGAAGCTCAAATCCCATTTGAGAAGTTAGCAAACTCGCAAATCTGCAACACAGAATCCTGCGAGATTTGGGGTGTGGACAAGCCCTTCATGGGAGTTGACATTAAACACTTCAAAAATACCACGCCTTCCAGGAATTCACATTTCCTTTATTGAATGTAGAATTGTGAAATCTTTAAGAAATAGCTGAATCATTATTTCTCGACTATCTCCGGCCTGTTAAAGTAGGAACTATGAAATAGCTCAAGGGAAGCACTGAGAAATTTGCTTTTATTATACTCAATAGCCTGCATCTGTCTAAATCACATACGGACGGATGTGGACCAATATAAATTAAAATTGAATTTTGCAGAAGAGGTCGAAGAACGGCCCCAGGATATATTAAGGGTATAAACTGAAAATTGATGTAAGTCATGAGTTCAGTGCTGCATGGACTGAAAGACTGCAGCAGTGTGGGGGCATGTTTTCTTTGTTGGTTTCCTACTTTTCCAGACTTGAGATTTGCTAGGAGGCATAAAAAATAGATAGATTTTAGTGATGCTGAAAGTATGTGTAAACAAATTCTCTTCACTAACAGTAAGGGTGTAAATTGGTATAGACTTTCAGGAAGTTATTTTGAATGTATATACTTGTGCATATACTTGTGCATATACTTTCTTTTAAACTTAATTTATTTAAAATTTATCTTAAGGAAATATTTATGCAGTTGTGTAAGATGTAGGTAAAATATGTTTATTTGTTGTACTCAGTGGGAAGAAAAAACTGAAAAAAAAATCCATAAACATCTATTAAGAAAGCTGGTTAAATAATTTTTGTACATCAATACATTCATCATTTAAAAATTGTCACTTAGAATTCTATGTACTGACATTGAATAATGGCCACAATACATTAATTGAAAAGCATAAACATAGAGAAATATGTGATACCTAAATAGAGAATATCTTCACATCTACTCATAAATAGATAGAAAAATATCTATAAGAATATGATCTAAAACCTTACCGGTGGTGTTTATTTGTAGTAGTAGAACATATGTTGACCATATTCATTATGCTGTGGATATTTATTTATGAAAGGCTTCCAGCATTTTCCCTTCCTTCATCTGCTTTTTTGTTTTTTCTCATTAGTTCCTCCTTCTCATTTTTCCCCTTTACTGAGGTTGATCTGTTGACTCATTTGAATCTAATAAGACATTCATGTTCCTGACAAGGAGAAAATTCTGAGATGTTCTAAATTAAATTACAGTGTCCAGAGAGTGAGAAAAAGAGACAGAACTAATTAGTCTGTTAATGGCTGCTGGCCAGATAAAAGGCTGCTCACATTTCTTCCACTGCTTTTGGAACCTCAGATTAATTTCCAGGTGGCTATTTCTGCAAACTGTTTCAGCCAGGTACCATCTAACTCCAGACACCTCAGCTTCTTGTTTACATGTGGGCTTTCTGGACCGCTGCCCACAGCCAACCCACAGGGCATTTCTTGGGACTCTGCCTGTCCCAGAGCTGGCCCTGCATCTCTGGGACCTTCTCCCACCCCTTTGCCTATAGCTAATGGAATTTCTTTCAGACTTAGGGACACTGGACATGTATTTTCTACCTAACCATGAAGCTGATGGTTTAGACTCCATGACCCAAACTGGTCTTTTTTTTTTTTTTTTTTTATCCTCACCTGTGAGGACATTTTTCCATTTTTTGTTCAGCTAGAGTGGGAGGGAGAGAGAGGGAGAGGGAGAGGGAGAGAGATAGAGAGAGAGAAACATCGACGTGAAAGGGACACATCGAGTGACTGCCTCCCGCACCACCCAACCAGGGCCGGGGACAAACCGCAACCGAGGTATGTGCCCTTAGCGGGAACCGAACCCAGGTCTCTCTGGACCGGAGGCCGATGCTCTAACCGCTGAGCCAAACCAGCCAGGGCAAGACCAGTCTTTTTGGCTAGCATTTTGGCTCAATAAAACCTTACTTTCAAAAAAGACTTCAGCCATGGATGTTGTTTTGGTTTGTTCATTTAACATTCCAATGAGGGAGAAAATATTTAACATGAAAAAGATGGGCAAGGCGTTTTATGGTTTATAAAAATGTAGATACAAGCACCTATTTTTCTAAAACAAAAAAGAGAATGAAAGGCAAAAAGTCACCGACTGTTATCGAATGTTCAGAGTTTAAGCTCATTCTCATTTGCAGTAGCAACAGGACAAGGATGTCTGCTGTCACTGCTGTTAGGCAATGCTTTCTGGTGAGACTGTGTGTTGCTTTTGTAATTAAAAATAAAATATGATGGCTGGAGACTTAACTCGGGGTGGTGGACACACAATACAGTGTACAGATGATGTGTGTAGAAGAACTGTGCCCCTGAAACCTGTAGAACTTTATTAACCAGTGTGTCACCCCAAGAAATTCAATAAAAAGGGGAAAAAAAAAGAAAATACACTGTTTTTAAAGCCAACATACTATAATCAAAACTAGATTTTTTATTAATGTGGTCAAACTTTTAAATACATTTTATTGCTAAGTTCCTCAAAAAGTAAAATGATATCATTGACAAATTTTGAAATAGTGCCCTAATATTTAGTAGGACATTTAACTCTTTCCAGTAATGGGGGAGGGGAGGTAATGAGGTAAGCTCACAGAAACAGAAAGCACCATTAAACATATTGTAAATGTTTTTTGACATTTTAATTGTTATCTCTCTTTCCTCATTTTTCTGGCTACACGTGATTCAGGCACACACCAACTCAAAGTGGAACTCCAGTATCGTCCCAACTTTTTGTATTCATTTGTATTTATCCATTCATATGTAAATTATTTTACATATGTCTTCCTTTCCTAAACTAACATTCCAAAACTAAAATCAAGTTTTATTTTTGGCATCACTAATAAATTAAAATGTCAGTGACAAATACGAACCCTGTATTTCCAGCTTTATTGAGTAAATACAAACTTTTAAGCTTTAGAACAGGGTAATGATAAAGAAAACACCAAACATTATATGGAGAAATGCTTCATATAGCCTGCTGGTTAGAGAGAAAATTCTGGAGTGGTCTCAATAAAATGATAGATCCTTAATATTTCACTAATCACAAAACAAAAATGAAACTTTCAATTGTATGCTCTCAGCATGCATTTCAAATAGCATTTATGAAACGTGTTACTGTATGAATTAAGATCTGCCTCCCACTTTCTGCTTCAAAGCGGAAAGTCTCCTCCTCCCTTCCTGCCCATCACAACTCCTGCCAGTCTTACAACCACTCCCTTCCCTGAGAGCCTGCAACAATTGTTGGTCGTTCAGACGCTGGAAGAAGTGAGGTGTGGTGGTAGCCAAGCGGTGGTGGTGTGACTCCCACTCTTCATTCTGTCCCTAAAAGCAGATGCTTAGTGACAACACTGTTTTCAGGTGTACACTGTGGTGATTGTATAACATAGAATTATTCAAACATATTATTTTAGCGATCCAGATGAGTTGATTTGACATAGGACTCCTTGTCACTAGAGGGCAGAAATATCTGTTGTCCTTAGGGGCAAGATTTTGAATGTATTTATCCATATTAAACGTTAACAAATCTTCTAAATAATGCCTTCTTAAATTATCCTTGAATACAGTCAGTGTAAAACATATGATGCTCAATTATGGAGAAGTTAAAAATTTCTGCATTTAGGAAAATTTGAATTAATAAATACAAAATAATATTAATAAAGGCAATGAAAAGTATTTATTAATTACTTACTCGAGGTTAAACATATTTATTTAAATTTTTCAAGTATCTTTCTTTCCTAAGTCCACAATTTGTTCTTATTTTTTGGTAAAACACTGCAAGCACGACTCCTCAAGCTCTTCTCTTCTCTCTGACATGCATCCCAGCACCCCTTCGCCGTATTTCAGCAAGGATGGACGATACAGTGAGCCATGGGGGAGAAAGAGCAGCAACTCTGACTTAAGTGTTGAATTCCTAATGTGAAATAAAGACGTTACCGGCTCTGGGTTCAAAACAAACATTTAAAAAAGTTCCCCCTGTGTTTTTGTGTGTCTCCGGTGGGTCCGGCTGGCCAGTGACTTCTCAGGGCCCATCAGCGCTGAAGCGCTTCCCTGGCCGCGTAGCAGGAGACAGGACAGCATCTGCCTGGACGGGGACATCGGATCCAGAATGCACGCAGTCTGCTACAGCAGCCGCTGTGGTCCCCAACAAAGACGTTTTCGTAGCGACTATTCATTCAAAACACAACGAGCAGCTGCAGGATTCTCTCATCCAAAAGACAAATAAATACCTTTCCCATTAAATCGTGTCTTTATAAGTTAAGAGGTTCCATTTTAAACTTTGAATTACCTGACATTGAAGATTATTCCAATGACAACAAAGCCTCTTATGTACACAATTACTCATTCAATTTGCACGTTTTCCCTGAATTTCACTCCTTCAGAACTCCGTGTGAGGCAATGGTGGACCTGACGGTAAAGAACTTCATTAGTGAAGTCTTTCCGGCCTCAGGTTAGCACTCTCAAGAACTGATAGAACAGTAACGTCGTTCAGAAGGATCGTGAAAATAAAATAACACGGCTGTTACAACGGAGCATGGTAAAACAAACGTTAGCTACATTTTTAAATCAAAATTGGAAGGTCTGATTTGTATTACTTTATTATGAATAATTGAGAAGTATTTAGTTTGCTGTGAAACTAACCTTGAGTATGCAAAGTTTTCTGCATGGTAACTAGGTACTTAGTACTGCCATTTGAGGTAGAGTTCTCATATGGCAACCTCACAGATACTGGTGTTTAAAAAACCATGAGATCCCACTCAAGAAAGCTCTGATAGTCTGTGCCCTTTGAGAAGCGTTGCCCAGAAAGAGCAAATTCCTGAATGTACCCTCAGCCTGCTCGATGCTCGATACTGTTCACATTAACGTAGGGTCAGCAAACTTACTTCCATTTTTGCTGACTCTGTCTTTACAATTCACCACAGATTCCAGAAAAATACTTAGAAATTGTTTCAATGGACAATTTTTATTTTAAGAACTGAGAGTATTTCAATATCAGAGGCTTCTATCGACCCCATGAGCAAATATTTTTCCCAAAATGATCTAACAAAGAATTCTTTTTCCAACAACAGACTTTATGGTCTGATCTGTTGTCCCCACTCTTCCTCAGCAACTACACTGTATCATTATTGCCTACATCACAGTGGGCATGATGTGTTAAACAGGAAACCTCCTGGCCTTGCCAGCCAAGGAGAGGCGGAGGAGGTTACACGTGAAGAGTCCTGGCAGTCTCATTTCTGTTCAATGGGGAAATCTGCTTTCAATTCCAGCCCCAGTGAGAGAGCTACTCTTGCAGAAAACTAGGCTAACTAGCCAGCATGACAGCACAGCAGAAGACAGTGGACAAAGACCAGAGGAAGCCAGGATGGGCAAGGCAGTGCTACCGGCAGAAAGACGGGAAGAGCTGTAGCATCGTGCAAACACGGAGAAAAACAGGCCCTGCTGGAAAGCTCTGAACCCCAGACATTTATTACAGAGCAGATTGGGAGTGACGCAAAGCCCCCTTGGCAGTTCTCTGCCTTCTCAGCATCCAGTGTGCTGCGATCCACAGAGAGGGTCAAGGGGTAGCGTGTCACAGCTCTGTGAATAGATGAGGTGTCTGCAGAAGAGAAGGCCCAATAGAATCTGGAGAGAACACAGAGGAGACCAGCCTGCGTTGAACAGAGGTCAATTTATTATTTGAATATATCTTTCAAAGTATTTTCACTGGTTCTTTAGCGAGGGGGCACCAAAAGCTAACTTTCAATCCTATATATATCCGCGCATGCATGCATGCTTCTACTACTTGTATTAAAATACAAAGTATCAGTCTCAAGTTACACTATGAGTTTAATTATTCTAAAACAAAATGATTTTCTTGTCCTCTTAGTACTCAGTCGTAATCTTCAGTTATCTGATTTATTTATAGTCTATGCTCCAGGTTGTCTCCCTCCTGCAACAGAATGTAATTACAGACTAGGACAGGGGTCTCCCTGTTTTGTGCACCTCAGTGTCCCCAGAATGAAGAACACACAGCAAGCACTCAGTAAGGATTTGTGCTGCAATATACGCCAGGCACTGTTTTAAGCCCTTTACTCTTCACATCAACTATATGATTTAGGTTCTGTTATTACCCTCATTTTACAGAAGAGGAAATTGAGGAACAGACAAGTGAACTCACTTGCCCAAGCTGAGGTGCTAGGAAGTGGCAGAGTCAGGATTTGAACTCAGGCAGTCCGTACCGTTCACGCTCCAACTACTACCTCTAGTGGTTATGTATGTATTCATATGGGTACACATCTGGTATAAATTAGTTATTAATTTATAGCTAAATCTTTTTGACAATAATTCAAACTTCTGATCGTAGACAAAGTACTGGCCCATAATGGACACAACGATTATCCCATCGCACACCTTGTGCCGTATCAGTTTTCTTTGCAACCTCGATTACACCGCTTTGTTCTTATGGTTTTACAGAACTTCACAGCTGTGCCTCAGAGGGCTAGACATTCAGGAGTTTTCATGAGTGTGTAATTTTTTATGTAGCCAGAGAGCCCCACGTTGGTTTCTCCACGGTTTTTGTGTTGTGTCATCTTTTGTGACTAGTTCATTTTGTAATGTTTGCTGACTTGATTCAGTCAGTTATTATTTTCCATAAACTAAAATCTGGGGAACATTTCAGTGGACGATGGAAAGAGCAACTAATGCTTGAAGTTGGGAGTACCTGAGAAAATCCACTGTGTTTGTACATCCTGGACAGAAATCTCATGAAGATATATTTTCCTTTCTTGTCAAGTCATAAAACCAAAGTCGCACCACCACCAAAACGGGTTGAAAATTGAAACATTGAGTCAGTGTTTTGTGGATGCTTCACTATATTTGCCAAACGATCAGATACTTATGAACCGGGTTAAAATGACCTATGCATCATCATTACACAGAGAGTCAAGTAATTATGCAGCCAGACAACCCCACCCCTTTCTCCAGACAGTCCCTGTTGGACTGGACAGCCTCAGAGCACTCCTGGAAGAATATGACAGCAGATATTCTAAATTCTCTTTCAGTGCTAAAATGCTATAGTGGTCTGAGAAGCCTACACACTTGGAACAGTAAGTAACATAGATTATAGTTAAAGATAACAGATTTTAATTCATTGCTAAACTGCTGTTGTTTTTCATTTGCTGCAAACAGTTTTCAGAGCCAAATTTATTTGTGAATGGATTTGGATACACAAATATTGAATTCAGTGGTTATATTCCTGTCTAATATGAGTAGATCATAAAATCTATTAAGCTTAAAAATTTAATTAACATGTCCCAGATCCCATCACTCATTGCCTAGGTGGGCTTGGTCCAATCTGTTAACCACTCTAAGCAACAGTTTTCTCAACTATAAAATGGGAAAGAAAAGCATAACAACTCTTAGTGTTCTTAAAAGGGTTAAATGGTGCCCGGGCTTTGCCTGACTCATAGTAAGTGCTTATTAAATGTTCATTAATAGAAGTACCAGTAGTAGCAGCTACCACATTTAGAGAGCCATCAATTCTGTTTTTCAAGAATTCTGTTAGTGAGAATTATGCTGTTGTTTTTTCCCAGTTGCATTGCTACATACAAGGATATAACTTCTTCTTGAAAACTATCCAAAGAATGAGTCCAAGGAAAATGAACTTGAGTTAGCTATCTGAACTGGCTGAGAACCTCTAAGGTGGATACAACTAAATGTATTTTTTAAACTAGATTTGTACAAGAGAAAGAAATGAAATTTCCTCTCATGAGAAAACCTATTTCAGCAGTCAGCAATTTTGGGGGACAGCTGAGGAGAAGGAGAGTCAGCAATTGACTTCCTCATTGTGTGGAAGGAAGACTAAGAGCCCATTCAGAACTGGGGTTGAGAAGGGCGTGGAGGGAAGAACAGAAGCAGCAGACAAGAGTCTGTCACCATTCTCAACTTCTGCCTTGAATACTCTTGAAAAATAAAGTTGTAAGAAAAGATAAAAGAAGAAAGTCACCATTTTATTGCTGCCCTTGAGATTCAATTATAGGGAAACCTATAGGCTTCAATTATCCAAGGTTGGGCTGCAGGGTGACAAATGTCACATTGTTTGAAGGTTCTAATTAGAAAGAAGTTTGAAGTTTTATTAGTTCTTTCTCCTAAAAATAAAACAAGGTAACAGCAACTCAAGGCCTGGAGACCTCATAGCAGTGAACCCCAGGGTGGTTTCTGAGAGGGTTCAGTGTAAAGTGGGAAGAATCTACAGAATTCATACTTGAGCAAACATTGGAAAAAAAATAAACTGGGTCAGATATCACTTTTTCTTAGATTTTACGGTTGTTTAGCCCTCAGATGACATTGTCTTTTATACGAATAATAATAATGAACATTATCTGTTTTGTTCACCTTCCAGGCATAGTGTTAACCACTTTGCTACATTTTATATATTATTTAATACTCACAATTTTGGGGGTAGTTTGAATTATTGGCTCCATTTCACAGGCCAAAAAACCAAAGCTTAGAGAGATTAATCAACTTGCCCAAATTCACACAGCTGGCACTGATTGAAGGGGGATTTGCACCAATGACGCCAGGTGAGTGGTACCCTTTCATATCTCACAGAAAGATTTCATTTCATTACCCTTGAAATATCTGTTTATTGTAAGAAACAAAGCAGAGAATACAGATAAGCAAAATAAATATATCTGTCTTTACCTTTGAGGGTTTAATTTGCTTAAGGAAAGTTACTTATTTCAAAATCCTAGTCAGCAGTTTTGCACACGTCTCCTCTCACGGAGAGCTAACCTCTTGAGCACTTCCTCTTGTCCATCACTGTTCCCAGGGCAGTTCTTTGAACATAATGGACACTCAAATGTATGTGGACCCCCCAAAATCCAAGAGAGAGCTGTTTTTTGGGGGCTGCCCAACCAGCATGCTGACACCCCACGGTCACCTCCTAACTGCAGTTCCCAAATTTGTTGATTTGGGTGCTGGTACTTGTCCAGGCCCCCAGTTTTCTGGACAGAGAACGTGGTGATCCTGAAACAGCATCACAGGTGCCGCAGAACATCTGGGTCCGAGTGGATATCATGGAAGTACTTGCTCCACTTCTTTTCTACTCTCGAAACACCTCTGAGCAGTAACTATTCACAGATGAGAAAACTTTTTCGCTTTCGTTTTTTTGTTTTTTTTTTCGTATTCCTTGTGAATACTGTATTTGGTTTTGGGGGAAAAAGGCTTGGTGAAAGAGAGAACAAAGGGAATACGGTTGACAAAGAATAAAACGGATCACACTTAGAAAGTTTAGGTTAGGGAATTCTACTCATTAGGTGGATTCTTATTTTTAAAATAATTAGAAAGCAGAAGAAAAAGAAAAAATGGAAGCGTCCAGATAAAATTCCTGATTGGTTGTTTCTTTTTATTGCTATATTTTTATAATGTATTTGAGCTGCAATATTTATGCATCAGGAATAAGAAAGTTTTAGTCATAAAAGTTATATAACATTCCTTCCAACATTTGATCTGATTATTCTCTTCACATGTGTGTTGAAGAGTTATTTCTTTGTATGCCCTTGAGATTCTTTGTAGGCAAAATCTTTGCTGTCGTTGGGCACGTCTCCTCTCATATTCCAAAATGTGGCCTTGATTCAGACAGCCAATCACCTTCTTCACCTCTAGGATGAGGCGTGGTGCTCAGCTAGGGTCAATCACATACTCCACCTTCCTAGTCCTGGAAATTTACCTAGGGATGGATGTGGGACTCAGGCGAACCAGAGTACTTTTCTGGAGTTTTTCTAACTGGAGCTGGCAGGATATAGCTCTGTTCCTTGCTAGTTACAAGGCTATATGAATACATGCCCAGAGCTATTGGCTACCAGTTCCTGCCTCATGGAGATCACAGGCTTAAGATGATGAAGGCAGCAATCAGAAATGAACAGAACTATGTGCATGTGTGTGTGAGAGAGAGAGAGAGAGTCAGACAGATAGACAGACAGACAGACAGACAGAGAGATAGATAGAAATCCACTGACTCTGAGGTCACATTGATTTTCCAAGGTTTGCTTTTAGAAGCAAATAAACTGCTCATTTATAGAGTTAAATTTGAATCTTTGTCATTTAATGGAAAGAGTGCTGACGAATAGCCAAAACTGAGAGTGCTAAATAAACAAAATTGGCAAGATATCTATTTTCCAGCTTCTATTCTTCTGACATCTGTCCTGAGAGAAGATTTATACAGAAAACACTGATGTCTCTTTGGCAAGTGCAAAAAAATTACATTGTTCAACAAATGTATTGAGTACTTCTTTGGGGCCAGGTATCAAGCTAAGCACTGAAAATGCTAAGGAGATTGGGGCAAGAAAGTGTCCTTTCCCCACGGCAGAGGCATACATAAAAGCCATCACTACAGAAGTGTGTAAGGAGGGCTTTGATAGATGCCTGTAGAAAGTGTTGTGGGAACTGAAAAGAGCAAACAAAGTGCTCTAAAGGAAAGTTCAGTCCTGAACTTTGAGTACATCTGGAAGGATTTCACCAAGCAGAGAGCAGAAAAGGGTGCACGACGGACAGAAGAAATAGCATAATTCAAGAACATTGAAGTATACAAAAATGCTTGTCTTGATTGGAGACTAGTAAAACCTTTGTTGTGGTCAGAGCATAATGTTGTGGAGTTGGGTCATGGTGAGGGATTAGACTAAACAATTAGAACTCTGACTCTAAAAAGTCTTACCTGCCATGCTAAGAAGTTAGGGCTTTATCCTATAGGCTAGGAGAAGCCATCTGAAGTTCTCAACCAGATGAGTGACATGATCAGATTTGTATAGGCATGTATGCAATGAACACCCATGTACCAATCGCCCAATCAACAATCATCACCTCATGAGTGAGGTTAGGCAACTTTTCATACAGTTAAGAGCAATTAGCTCGTGAATCCATAAAAATCCTAGAAGAAAATGTAGGCATCACACACAGCAGTATTTTCACTGATACAAAGCCTAAGGCAAGAGAAACGAAGGAAAAAATTAATACGTGGGACTACATCAAACTAAAAAGCTTCTGCACAGCAAAAGAAACAAACATCAAAATGGAAAGGGAACCCATTATATGGGGAGCATAATTGCCAAAGATATATCAGTTAAGGGGTTAATTTCCAAAATATATAGAGTACTCATGCAACTCAACAAAAGGAAAACAAAGAATCCAATTAAAAAATGGGCCGAGGACCTAAATAGACACCTCTCCAAAAAGGACATACAAATGGCCAAGAGACATATGAAAAAATGCTCAACGTCACTAATTATCAGAGATGCAAATTAAAGTGACTATGAGGTATCACCTTACACCTGTCAGAATGGCTGCCATCAACAAATCATCAAGTGCTGGAGAGGGTGTGGAGAAAAGGGGACTCTAGTACACTGCTGATGGGAATGCAGACTGGTGCAGCCACTATGGAAAACAATATGGTGTTTCCTCCAAAAAGTAAAAATGGAACTGCCATTTGACCCAGTGATGCCACTTCTCGGAATATATCTTAAGAAGCCTGAGACACCAATCAGAGAGAATATATGTACCCCTATGTTCATAGCAGCGCTATTTACAATTGTTAAGATCTGGAAACAGCCCAAGTGTCCATCAATAGATGAGTGGATAAAAAAGCTGTGTTACATATACACAATGGAATACTATGCAGCTGTAAGAAAGAAAGATCTCTTATCCTTTGAGACGACATGGAGGGACCTGAAAAGTATTATGCTAAGCGAAATAAGCCAGTCAGAGAAAGACAAGTATCACATGATCTCACTTATTTGTGGAATATAATGAACAAAATAAGGTGATGAACAAAATAGACCCAGAAACATAGAAGTAGGGTTCAGACTGACAAACTCCAGAGGAGGGGGGCAGGGAGAAGGGAAGAGATAAACCAAAGAACTTATATGCATGTATGCATAACCAGTGGACATAGACAACAATGCAGAGAGGGGAGGATGGGGGGTGTCAATGGGGGAAAAAGGTGAAACATCTGTAACAAAAATAAATTAATTAAATTAGAAAAAAAGAGCAAGTTACTTTTCTTTTCCTATGAATTTTCTGCAGATCAGTCCATTTTATCATAGAGTTCATGGCCTTTTTCATCGCAATTTTTTGAAGCTCTTTATGTATTAAGGATAACTTTGTATTATATTTTAGTATACCTTTCCAGGTATGCATTGCAAATGCTTTTTCTCAGTCTGTCATTTACATTTTTACTTTGCTAATGATATATTTTTACCATGAAAAAATTAAAAATTTTTATATAATAAAACTTATTAATCTTTTCTTTCATTGCTTCTAGATTTTGAGTCATATTTAGAAAAGTTTTTCCATCTCCAGATTATGAAAGCATTCACAAGTGTTGTTTTGAATACATGCATGGTTTTTTTTATTTATTTATTTTTTATCCTTGATTTAAATATCTGACCTGTTGGGAATTTATCCTGGCTTATGTTGCAAGAAATGAATCCAATATTATTTTTTGGCATATGGCTATCCAGTCATCACAACAACATTTATTTAAAAGTCCATCTTTTACCCAGTGATTTGAGATGCCACCTATATTGCATATACATTTCCACATGGAATTGCAGCTATTTTTGGATTTTCTATTTTTTTCATTGCTTTGTCTGCTTATTCATGTGCTAATATTAAACTGTTTAAATTATAGAGTCTTTATAGTACTTTTAAAAATCTGATAACAGCTTTTCCTCCCAGCCCTTAATTTAAGAAAAACTGACATTTATGATGTTGGCCTCTCACTTTCTTTTCCAAAATTAGTATGTTTTTCCATTCTTTAAGATCTAGATCTTTCTAAAGCAATTTACAGTTTTGCTCATGTAAGTACTGTACATTTTTCATTAAGTTTATGTCAAGGTATTTTCTTCTCTTTTCTAAGACAAATAGAGTCATCTTCAATTATATATTCTAACTGTTTTTTTTAATACATATACATGTGTATGTATGTATATATAGTATGTATGCCTATAGGTATGTATATGTATGTATATATCTGCTGTTAATTTTTACAGTCTTATTTTAAATCTGTCTTACTAATTATTATGTTTTTCTATGGATTCTTTTGAAATTTTCAGACACATAATCACATCTTCTCTTAATAAATAAGGTTTAACTTCTTTGTTTCCTATTCATATTCTACTAATTACTTTCTCCTGTCTAATTGTTTTGGTTAGAATTTGCAACATATGATAAATATTATGAATATAGTAAGTGTCTTTGTTCCTGGCTTTAAAATAAACACAGTACAATATTAAATATTAAACATTAACATTTCCCCAGGTTTTTGGGATGTGACAAATATATTGTAGCATGTTAAGTAAATTTATTGACTATTTTTAATATGAATGGGTGCTAAATTTTGTCTAGTGCATCTACTACATCTGAGGAGATAATGATGTGATTATTTTTCTTTTTAGTTCATTAATATGATGAATTACAATAATGGATTTCCTAATATTGGACCACCCTTACAATCTTCAAATAAAACTAACTTGGTCATATCCATTTTTTAAAAACTGTGCTGTTGGATTATTTTGGCTAATATTTTTTAAGATTTAGATTTGTGTTTTAAAGAAAAACTTCTCACAAATTTAACAGATGTTTTGAAAGGAAAAGAGATTGGAGGATAACTGTGACCATCTAGGTGAGAAATGGCTGAGATAGGAATTACTTGTGATTTCTGTGTCCTGTCAGCCTTCCCAGTGGTCTGTACTGTCTTCCTCACTGCCATTTCTCCAGATCCCATTATATTTGGCAGTATATTCCTTAATGGATGAAAGAATAAAAAGATATAAAAGAATAAATAGGGAGTAACTGGAAGGAATAAACTCAGGTGATATTTACCAGGTAGAATCAATAGGATATAGGTATGAAATAAAGGTGAGAGATTAAATTAGATGATATTGTTTTTGTTAATGTAGGTAAGGAATTTAAGAAAGAGAATGATTTGGGGATGGGTAGGATTTTGATTTGTTAGATTTGGATATATCATTTCAGAGTTTCTGTAACACATCTGAATAGAGCCATCCAATGGATGTAGCTCCATTTTCTAGGAAAAAAGTCCCAGATGGAATATTTATTAGGTCTTTACATTTTGCCAGATACTACTATACTAAGTGCATTACATGGACTGTTTCATTCTTACTTAACAACAGATATTAGGATTCTTATTATTCTCAAATTACAAGGTAGAACACTAAGACAATGAGGTTATTTATCAAGATCACCTAAGCATTAAGTGGTAGACCAGAGTTTGAACCTTGGCAGCCTAGTGCCAGAGCTTAAATATAGTATCTCCGTGCTGCTGACATCAAGGATTTGGAGAGCAACCAGTATAGTCATTGTAGTTGAAACATTGGCAGTAGATTAAATGTTCAAGACTGTGCAGAGCAATAGTGGAAAGTGAGTTAAACAACAAAAAAAGCTGAGAGCAAAGGCATCAAAGAAGCAGGCGTAAGAGAAACCCAGGGAGGAGACCAAGACGGGACAGGCAGAGAGATGAGGAAAAAGTCAAGCAGAGAGTACATCATGGCACCAAGGAAGAGATAGTGATGGAGAGTTCCAGTAAGAAATTAGTTTTCCTTTCCAAACCTGATGTTTTATGTTTAAGTTCTAAAATTTCTCATGTCAATCAATCCTTTTTCTTTTTTTAATATTTACCCCAAAAAAAGATATTTGGTGTGCAATACTGCATGATATCCACAGCTATCTTAATAAAATTAAATGTTAACAAAATTACCAAAGAGAATAAATTCCTTTTATCAGTATGTCAACTTAGGAAAATTATAAACTTACAAAGGTTCACATTTTATAAGTCTCTGTTGCTTAAATATATTTGCAGTCATCAGTCAAAATACAAACAATATGCAACTCTACCAAAGCAATTTTGTTAATTAAAACATAATCTCTAGCAGATTTTGAAATTCAAGTTTTATAATTGAGGAACAACATTAAACTCTGTGGTATAACATTATTTTATTAGCTTAGGTTTTTTTCCCCTCCTTGTACTTGTCGATTGAAACTGCCATATAAGAAATAAATAACCAACATAGTGATCAAATGAAAAAACAATATATCAAAAGTTTTTCTTTTAATGCACTATAACTAGTTTAATATACTGGTAAATGTATTAGCTTTGGTTTGTGATCTTGAATGTCATTTCCTTCTTTGTAAGATATAAGATGTAAGATCAATGAGGTTATCCACTTGGTCTTGGTTGAAAACACTTCAGTGAAGCATTGCCATTCATCTTCATAGTCATTTAAATGCAATTTGTTAGCCAGTTCTGTGATTCCACTTTATATTTTATGGAGTTGATAAGATTCCAGAATTGCTTTCAAAATCATCCATCTTGTATATAGGGGAAAGCTTTAATCCTTCCACCTCTATGCAAGGAAAACTGTCATAGAACTCACCCCCGCCCCCCAATGATTCTTCAAAAGGAGAGAGGATGGAGGGGATGAATCAATAGAAGTTTATGGTTCTGCAACTCATAATTCTAAATGATCTTATAACCAGTTTCCTTTCTTGAAAGGATTTGTTGACTATGGTAACATCTGCCATCTAGTGGCTATATTAAGCTACTACATAAGGAACTAGAAATTTTATTTTTATGTAAATAACATGAAGGAAGGCAAAGTTTTGGTCACTGTGTTTCATCTGCATTTCTAAATGTTACCAACAAAATAAGAAACATACGGATTTTTTACTTAAGCTATTTAGTATAGACATTTTTAAAGTAAAGGGGACAATAAAGAGAAAGCAAAGGAAAAAAAAAGAAAAAGAAAATATTTACCCACCACAACAGAAGATATAAATAGTATATAATTTGATTATATTTCTTAACTTATTTTAGTTACAGGGTAATTCCATTTTACATTGAACAAATGCTAATTTATTCTTGAAATACAATTAGAATAAATAAAACTAACACATTTAAATGAAAACATCACAGATAAAAATGAGTGTGTAAAACACCTCCTTTATATATATATTTATTTATTTTAGAGAGAGAGGAAGAGAGAGGTAGAGAGAGAGAGAGAAACATTGAGGATCGAACCCACAACCTGGGTATGTGCCCTGACTGGGAATTGAACCAGCAACCTTTCAGTACACAGGATTACACTCAACCAACTGAGCTACACAGGCCAGGGCTAAATATCCTTCTTATTTTTACTATTGCCAAACTATTATATACATATACTTCACCATCTAAGCTGACAGAATTAACTTAATTAGATAGTCTCTATGCCAAAAGCAATGATCAATTTTCTGCCCTTATCTTACTCAATTCTCAGTAGCATTTGACACAGTTGACAGGCACCCCCTCCTTCTGGAATCTTCTTCACTTGACTTCCAGGTCTCCAAATTCTCCTGGCAGGACCAGCTATGTAATTGGTGGGTCCAGAGTAAGATAAAAATCTGGGCTTCCTGTTCAAAAAGTAAGTTAAAAAAATGTTAAGGTACCATTCACAAAGCTTTTTTCTTTCTTCCACAGTCTCTCCCTCAACTTGTCATGATGTTTTTTTTTGTTTTGTTTTCAATATTGTTCATAAGTAAAGAAAAATTTTAAATTAAAATTGTAAGCATACATTTTACTGGTTATCTTTATATTAGGCAATGCCAGATTTAAATAAAAATATGAACACTTCACTCATATAAATGACACAGTTCATATCTTGTAACTCATAGATGCATATATATTTCATTCTTCAGAGAAGAGCGGAAATGCTGCACAAAACTAACTCCACTCCTCTTATTTCATTTCTTGACACGCACACTTTCTATCACTCTTCTCTACCCTTGGCTTATGGACGCGTCGGGAAAGACTGGAAAGAAAAGGAGCTGTGGGTTGCTCTATCTTTCCCTCTTCTGCTACGTTATCATTTTCATTGTAAGTAGTTGGCTAATACAAGGAAGCAACATAAGAAAGAAAGGATATGATAGGGTTCTTGGTCGTTCATGTTTCTTAGATCATCACTGCCTTCTTTCTGCCCTAAAAGCAAATTCTGGTTTGAACAGAAAGCACAGCCTCCCGAGGCTGTCAGCACCAACACCACCACTCGCTCTGTTGAGCGTGGAATATGCTCGCTGGGACTTGCTTTGACAAAGTCTGTCTCACTGAGCACCTGGGCGTCATGGGTCCCCTGAAATTCTGTGTTCACGGGGCGCCACGGATGTGAAGGGGTGTCGAGGAATGGAGGATACGCATAGTGCACATGTCTTTTCTCCTCACTTTTCTCGCTTGCATGCGTCATTGTCCCATCAAACTTCAATTACAGAACTAAAGTTCAAAGATAAAGTTGTTAAGAATTGGTGGCAGCGGAGCAACCACGGATGGGGCCCTCCTGGGGGTGAGGCTCGGTGTGGCTGCACGGTCACAGCCCATGGGGCCTCACCTGCTCCCTGGGGCTGGTCCTACACCACTGGCTGCACCTTCTCGGTCTTCCTCATCGGCTCTAGATATTGTATAATTTGGGTCACCGCAAAGGCTTCTCTTACTTATATCTTCCTTAGGTGATGTCATGCAGTCCCTGGGCTTTAAATATCATCTGTTTGGGGATCATATCCAGATTGGTACTGCCAACCCTGAACTGTCCTCTGAGCTCAAGTCATATGTGATCAAACGCACTGCCTGGCCTTTCCACTTTAATGTACAGAAGGTACCTTGTATCTATTTCCCCCACAAGCTTCTGCCTCCTCTAGCCATCTTTACTCACTGTTCACTCCATCACTGCACACAGGAGTCTTCTCTGATTATTTGTCTTCAATTCCTCTAAGTCTAAACCAAACACGCCTTTACAGTGTGTCTCTGATTCAACCATTTCTCTCTACCTATGCGGGGAGAAATTTAAGACCCTACTATTATTTTCTGAATTTCTGTAATGACCTCTTAACCAAACTTCTTGCTTCCATTTGTTTCTCTGTGGTTCCTTCCCCACACAGCAGTTGGATGATCTTTGTAAGATGATAATTACTTCACAAACTCTGCTCAAAGCTCTTTAATGGCTTCCTAGCACATTTTGAATAAAATCCAAACTCATCAAATGACCCGATCGTGCCTGCCCTCCTGACCTTGTATCCCTACCGCACTCCACTGGGTCCCTGTGTTCCTACTACCTTTGCCTTTTTGTTGCTGAAAATGTCCCCAACTCAGTCTCATCTTCGAGTCTCTGTACTTGCTGTTTCTTCTGCCAAGACTACCTCTCTCCACTCCCAATCTTCAAATTGCTCACTTTTTCAGGTCTTTTGGTTCTCTATTCAAATACTGTCTTCTCAAAGAGAACTTTCCTGCTCCTCTACCTGAAATAGCATCCTTGCCCTGCCCCGCCCCCTTCATACTCTATCCTGTTTGAGGATTTTCAGAGCACCTGGCAGGAATCATACCTTTACACATTCGTTTACTTGTTTTCTGACTCACCCACTAGGATATAAACTCCAAGAGCACAGAGCGAGCAGGAGCTTTCTCCATTAACTGTGTATCTCCAAGGCCTGAAACAGTTTCAATAAATATTGTGGAAGGAAAAAGAAAGGAAGGAAAGAGAGTGGAAGAAAGAATCTACATTTCTCAATTAGTTTTATATAAACTAGTTTAGTTCTATGTGGTTGGCATTTAAAATTATCTTAATGATAGATGAATTCCGCCAACTTACTTATATGCAAAATTTTAAAAAATGTTTTACTATTTTACTAATATTGTTAAAAACTGCTTTATATTGGAGGACAAATTAGATTAGAGCTTAAATGGCAAGAATTTTTTATCTTTTTGTTCTTTTGCTTTCGACTCTGATTTACCTTACTAAGAAGGTACATAGAAAAAATATTTAATTCTCTATTTAGTTGTAATAATCTCACAGGCAAAGGTCAAATGAGATTTGAAAATTCATTGTTGACGGATGACTGATTGCCTGATGAATATCTAAATGACATTTCATTGTCTTTGTTGATAAATATGACATTGTACTTTTGTATATCACGCATGAAAACTGATAAAATATAATTGCTATAACTCTCTTAGAAAATCTCGTTAAGTACAACAAAAGCAATGTTACATCTCAGAAAGACTGGCCTCTTAAAGATGCTCAGTGAACAGTCATGGTCAGTGAATATGCATGTCTTTTATATTTTTAATTCGGAATACATGCACTCAATCAAATAGCTGTTTTATTATGTATAAATTCAGAGATCTGGAAAGTAGATATAAGAACTCACCACAGATTAGTAAATTGGTAGGTACAGCTAAATGAATATAGCTTTAATAAAATTTGTTTTTACCTTTTTGCTTATCCGACAGCAATCTCTGAACCACCACTCCACAGTGAAATGCACCTTCAGCAATGCTCACCTCCTTTTGGGCTCAGTTCAATAAACATTTATTAAATATCTCACATCTGTGACAAGAACTATGCTAAGACTGGGGAATATAATTATGAATAAAGCATATTTCCTACTTTCTGAGGCTCATGGTCTAGTGGGAAAAGTAACAAATCCATTCTTATTTCAAAAAAAATGACAATACAGGGATACAATCAATATATGCACAAAACAATAATGGAGCGATGTGGACTAAATTATCTTGAAGGACAAATAGGACAGAGTTGAGCAAAGGGTTGAGATGTAGGGAGAGCGCTACAGAAAGGGAAGACCGAATGAAGCAAGGCACATTTGCCTTGGAAGCATTCAAATGTTTAAAATAGGCAAGCGTGGTAGTTAGGTGTACCACTGGGGCATGGAGGGGGATGGGGGAATGGTAAGAGATGAGGCTGTTGAGGTAGACATTATCCAAGGCACACAGACTTTTATGTACCGTGCTAAAGATCTTAGATGTCACCCTGTAAGCAACGGTTTGGTTCTGAAGTGTTTGAGGCAGGGGGATGGTATAGAATAGAGATGTCATACAGAGCTGTGCTTCTCACACTTACAAGTTCATGCAAATTACTTGGGGGATCTTCTTAACTGAATTCTGATTCCATATGTCTGGTGGGGTCCTGGATTTCCAGCAAGTTCCCAGGAGACATACTGGCTGTTGACTGGTCTTTGGACCACACTTTGAGTAGCAACATTTTAGGGAACTTTCCTTTGGGAGTGAGTATCTAATAGGGACAAACGTGATGGCAGGCACACAAAGGAAACTACTGCAGCAGTTTAGGTGAGAGATGATGAGGGTGTAGGGAAAAGTGGTAGTCACTAAAGATAGTTTGAGGGCAAATTGAAGTCAGTTTTTTTTTAACACTTCAAATAAAAAAATGGAAATATATAAAAAAGTTTAAAGCCTTTTACAGTGAGCAGCCATATACCCACCACCTAATTTTATAACTAACTTTGTGTTGTACTTGTTTTATCACATACCTATCCGTCTATTTATCATTCAATTTATTCATCTATCCATCTTTTTTATGCATTTCATTGTGAGTTGCAGATGTCAGTACTCTTTCTGCAATGAAAAAAATTTAAGATTGATTGAAACTGGGTGTAAAGGAGTGTGGGTTTCTTGATGAGGAGGAATATAGAAATAGGAATATAGAAATAGAAATAGGAGTTTATGGGGTGAACTTGGAGATGTTATATTGAGTTGGACCCAATAACACTAAGTTAGAGATAGCAATTTAATACATGTTATGCATATATGCATGTAATGTTTATAGCTTTAGTTAGATTTCTCAGTTAAAGAAAGAGACAGAATCATCAGTTGGTAGTTAAAATGAAAGGAATAGATGAGCGTGTTCAGACAGAGAATGTATACAGAGAAGAGAAGAGATCAAGGACAATACATCCTGAGAAAAAATGGCATTTAAGACAGAGATAAAAAGATAAACTAGAATAGGAAGGAATTAGGGAGGCAACGAGAATCAGCGGGGGAGGGTGACAGAAAACACTTACTTGTAAATCTCTTCCTCATGGGAATGTTGGGGTTTTAAAAATGCTGACACTGTATATCTATGATATAATATACTATAGATCATGTTATATTTGTACATTTATATTTTAAAATGCTGATATTACACTTTGAGTAGTCAATCCAAACTTCACACTGCTTTATCCACACACCAGTGGAAGGAACAAGCCATTCACAGAAAAAGATGATATTAAGGCACTTTCTCAATTCTTACTGATATGTAATCAAACGTTTCTTTTTTCACTCTGAGTGGGGATGGCAACTAACTGCTCCCCACCCCCCAACCCCCTTTTCTCAGATGAGGAGCCCTTTCCTTTAGGGTCAGTCATTGACCTCCTGCGTATATACAACATAGTGACAAGTAACTTCCAGTTAACTTTACACTCTTAGGGCATTGGATGTGCTGAGAATCAAAAATATATGTTTTTATTTTAGATTTAAGAAGAAACCTAAAAATTCATTCAATAAATAACTTTTTATAGAGTACATTTTAGTTTCATGTTATGGCTATTTAAAGGAGAAAGAAAGAGTGAGAGAGGGGAATCGAGAAATAATCCTGGATGACAGGAAGGAAAAAAATGGAGGAAATCAAGCAAAAGAACTAGAAGGGAAAATATAGATCTTCACAGGAGGAGGAATACATTCGTGTTTCATCGGAGGACTATGTGTTATCTAAAGAGGTATAGACAAACTTTTCTTATCAAGGGTCACATAGTCAATATTTTTGCTTTGCTGTGTCTCAGCTTCTGCTCAGTCTGCCAGTGACACACAAAAGCAGCCGTAGACGGTACATAAAAAAATGCCCGTAGCTGTTTCAATAAAACTTCATCACGAACTCACATATTTGTGGAATCTAATGAACAAAATAAACTGACGAACAAAATAGATCCAGAGACATGGAAGTAGGGAACAGACTGACAAACCTCAGCAAGAAGGGGAGTGGAGGGGCGGGAAGAGATAAACCAAAGAATTATGTGCATACATGCACAACCCATGGACACAGACAGCAGTACAGTGAAGGCGGGCTGGGCAGAGCAGGGAGGAGGGGGTCAATGGGGAAAAAAGGAGGGACATATGTAATACTTTCAACAATAAAGATAAATTTAAAAAAAAAACACAACTTTACTTACAAAAATAGGCAGCCATCTGGACTGGCTCACTGGCGTCTTTTGCTGACATCTGCGTTAGAAGAAGGGTCAGCAAAGGGGGACAACAGACTTTTCTAGGGCCATATGTCTCTGTCGCTTATTCTTTCTGTTGCTGTTGCTTGTTTCGTTTTTCAATATTTAAAAATATAAAGGTCTTTCTCAGATACAGGCCCTATGAAATGTAACTGTGGGCCAGATTTGGCCATGGGCCGTAGGTTGTCTGGCTCTGGTCTAGAGCACACCTTTCTGTGTTATCTGACTTCCATATCATGGGAGGCATTCTGCAACTCTATAAATTGTAAATCACTGACACAAAGCAGAATATTTTTCATCTATAAATCTGACATACAAATTCTGTTTCATAGAGGTCCAATTGACTTCCCTCACAGTAGAAGAAGCTAGTTTGGCCTCTATTTGTGCATTTGTTTTAATATCTCTGATTTGTAACATATCTGTTTTTTAAATTTCCCTTTGAACTGATTATAACATCTTACCAGTTTCATTATTAATAAATTAAAACATTTTAATTGATTCAAAATTTATAGAACAGAACAGCCAAAAATATAGTTATTATGTATAAATTATATCTCAATAAACCACACTAAAAATATCTATCTTTCATTCTAGCTATTATTGCCTATATATACTTTGCTGAAAAATCTGATGAGCTAATTTTAAATTGGAAAACAATATCTAAACACACAACTTTCCATAAAAGTATAATACTTCTTAACTGATTTAAAAGTTTGAATTTTAGCCAAAAGAAAATACTTCCAAGTATTTTTCCAAGTTTACTGAGCGTTTTTATAATGAATGGTGTTGGATATTGTCAATTGGTTTTTCTGAATCCATTGATTTCAATATGTGACCTTTATTCTTTGCCTTGTTGATGTGATGAATTACATCCATTGATATTTGAATGTTGAACTAACTTTTCCTGCCTGGGATAAATTCCACTTTGTCTTGGTGTATAAGTCATATGATACATTTATTATTTGATTCAACATTTTTTTGAGAATTTTTTTATCTATGTTTATGAAATATATTGGTCTGTAGTTTATTACTGTGTAATGTCTTTGTCAGGTTTTGGCATTAGGGTAATGTTGGCCTCTTATAATGAGTTAGAAAGTAGTATTCCTTCTGCTCCTATCTTCTAAAAGAGACTTTAAAGAATTAGGACATTCCCCACCCCCCTTTAAATGTTTGGTAGAACTCACCAGTGAACCCATCTGGGTCTGGTGCTTTCTGTTTTAGAAGGTTATTAATCATTGATTAAGTTTTTAAGTAGATTTAGGCCTGTTCAGATGGTTTATTTCTTCTTGTATGACTTTTGACAGATTGTGTCTTTTAAGGAATTGGTCCATTTCATCTAGGTTATCACATTTATAGACATAGAGTTGTTCATAGTATTTGTTTCTTATCCATTTAATATCTATGGGATCTATAATGATGTCCCTTCTTTAATTTCTGATATTAGTAATTTGTGTGCTCTCTTTTTTTCTTAGTTAGTCTGAATAGAGGTTTATTGATTTCAGTGATCATTTCAAAGAATTAGATTTTGGTTTCATTGACTTTCTCTATTGATTTCTTCTTCAATGTTTATTTCTTTCTCCTATTTACTTTGGATTATTTTGCCCTTCTTTTTCTACTTTCCTAAGGGGGAAGCTTAGATGATTAACTTTATTTATTTATTTATTTATTTATTTATTTATTTTTAACTTATCTTTATTGTTGAATGTATTACAGATGTTCCTCATTTTCCCCCTATTGACCCTCTCCTCCCCATTCCTGACCCCCTCCTGCCTTTCCCCACACTGTTGTCTGTGTCCATTGGTTATGCATATATACATATACGTACTTTGGTTTATTTCTTCCCACCCCCTAACCCCCCTTCCCTTTGAGGTTTGTCAGTCTAACAAGCAATTTGTACTTCTTAATCCCTTCACCTTTTTCACCCATTCCCCCAACCCCTCTCCCATCTGGTAACCAACAAAAGTTCTCTGTATCTATGAGAAAATTTGTTCTGCTTGTTCGTTTTGTTTGTATATTCAATTGTTGATAGATATGTATTTATTGCCATTTTGTTTGTTCATTTTCTTTTTATCTTTTTCTTCAAGAAGACCCTTCAACATTTCATATAACAATGGTTTGGTGGTGATGAACTCCTTTAACTTTTCCTTGTCTGGGAAACTCTTTCTATGGCCATCGATTCTAAATGACAGCTTTGCAGGATAGAGTAATCTTGGTTGTAGGTTCTTGCTTTTCATCACTCTGAATATTTCTTGCCACTCCCTTCTGGCCTGCAAAGTTTCTTTTGAGAAATCAACTGACAGTCTTATGGGAACTCCCTTGTAGGTAACTAACTGCTTTTCTCTTACTGCTTTTAAGATTCTCTCTTGAACCTTTTGCATTTTGATAATGATGTGTCTTGGTGTGGGCCTCTTGGGGTTCATCTTGTTTGGGACTCTCTGTGCTTCCTGTACTTGTATGTCTGTTTCCCTCACCAAGTTAGGGAAGTTTTCTGCCATTATTGTTTCAAATAGGTTTTCGATTTCTTGTTCTCTCTCTTCTCCTTCTGGCACCCCCAAGATGCAAATGTTGGCACACTTGAAGTTGTCCCAGAGGCTCCTTACACTGTCCTCATTTTTTTGGACTCTTTTTCTTTTTGCTGTTCTGATTGGGTGTTTTTTGCTTCCTTATATTCCAAATCGATGGGTTTGCTTCTTGGCTTTACCTACTCTACTATTGAATCTGTGTAAATTATTCTTTATTTCAGTTAGTGCCTCCTTCATTTCTGACTGTGCATCATTCATTTCTGACTGGTCCTTTTTTATGCTCTTGAGACCCTCACTAAGTTCACTGAGGTTCTCACTAAGTCCATTGAGCATCCTTATAAGCAGTGTTTTGAACTCAGCATCTGTTAGGTTGTTTATCTCCATTTCACTTAGTTCTTTTCCTGGAGTTTTGTTCTGTTCTTTCATTTGGTACCTGTTTCTTGTCTCCTCATTTTGGCTGCCTCCCTCTGTTTGTTTCTCTGTATTACTTAGTGAGAGGTATGGGGCTAGCTGAGACCAGATGCTGCTTGTTTGAAAGAATTTAGGAAAAGCTGAAGCAGGATCCAAGACAGGCCAATCCTATGGTGAAGCAACTGGCAACAGCTTGGGTAGGCTTGAAAGTTGGGTGGGGCGGGGCCTCAGGGAATCACCAGGGTGGGGCAAACAGTGTGAGCCAGGTTGCTGGAATCCCAGATATGGCGGCGTCTGCCGGCCCAGGGAAGGGCTCACCAAAGGAACAAAGGCCTCTGATAGCAGGTCTGTCCAGGAGAAAGCTGCCTCTCCAGCCCTCGCTCCAATGCCAAACAAGTCAGTTCTTCCCCATATGACTCTGGTGCCTTTCAAGCTGCCTCCCACTTGCTGGAGCCTGGAGGGTGTGAGTCAGAGTAAGTCCGTGCGGGCCCTTTAAGAGGAGCTGCCGGGGGCTCCAGCCGTCTCAGCCTCAGTTCCCGCTGGTTTTTCCAGCCAGAAGTTATGGGGACTTCTCTTCCTGGCACTGGAACCCTGAGCTGGGCACCTGGTGTGGGACGGGGACCCCTCAGTCCTCAGGGAGGACCTTCCCAGCCAAGGTATCCTCCGCCCCTCCTACCAGTTTCGATGTGGCTTCTTCTTTAATTTTGTAGTTGTAGGACTTCCATTCAGCTTGATTTCAGGTGGTTTTGAATGATGGTTGTTCTGTAGTTTAGTTGTAACTTTGATGTGCTTGTGGGAGGACGCGATACCGCGTTTACCTACACCCCCATCTTGACCGGAAGTCAAATGATTAACTTTAGATTTCTCTTCTTTTCTAAAATATTCATTGAATGCCATAACTTTTCCTCTAAGCACTGCTTTTGCCACATCCCACAAATCTTGAGAAATTGTGGGGAGAGGGGGGTTGTTTTTGCATTTATTTCAACAATTTAAAAAATTTCTCTTGAGATTTCTTCTTTGATTCATGTGTTATTTGGAAGTGTGTTGTTAAATCTCCAAGTATTTTGGCATTTTCCAGCTATCTTTCTGTTATTGATTTCTAGTTTAATTCCACTGTGGTCTGAGAGTAGACATTTTATTACTTCTATTCTTTTAAATGTGTTAAGGTGTGTTTTATGGCCTAGACTGTGATCTTTCTTGGTGAATGTCCCATGTGAACTTGAGTGGAATGTGTGTTCTGCTGTTGTTGAATGAAGTAGTCTATAGATGTCCTTTATATCCAGTTGACTGATAGTGTTATTAAGCTCAACTATGTCCTTACTGATTTTTTGCCTGCTGGATCTGTCCATTTCTGATAGAGCCTTGAGCTTCACCTTTTTGCTTGTAATTTCTTTCCATTCTAAACCTTAGCTACACTAAACTACCAAGGTTAGATGCCCAAACCACAATTAATGTTCTTTCACTTCTAGCCTTTTGTCTCTGCTACTCTGCTATCCCTTCTCCAGAAACACCTCTCTCTCTCTCTCTCTCTCTCTCCTCCCTGATTATTTCTTAACTCTATGTGTCATTCTATATGTTAGGTCTTCCAGAAACCTTCTCTACAGCTCCTCCACCACAATGCATTAGGTGTCCTTTGTAGGTGATTCCACAGTATTCTATGGTTACTTCTGTTGTAGCACTGTTTATGCTAATTAATAATTTCCCTTACTTCTTTCACTTTCACAATATGTTTCTTCTTAAAGAAATTTGACTTGTTTACTGTTGTATACCTGTCACCTAACATGGTGCCTAGCATGCCGAGCGGGAGCTAAAATGCTTTTTAATGAACTATGATAGAATTTTTAATCAATCTGAAAAATAGTTTACTTAACTTTAGATGAAAACTTTTAAAAATTGATTTATCCTAGATTAATAAACAAAGGACATCCAGCATTTGGGACTTATTCTTGGGACTTATTCACCAATTTCTAATTTTATTTTATTTTTAGAGATAGAGAGGAGGAGAGAGAGAGAGCTAAACATCGACTGGCTGTCTCCTATATGCCCTCCACCAGGGATCGAGCCTGCAATCGGAGCACATGCCCTGACCAGGAACTGAACTGGCAACCTCTTGGTGCATGGGACGATGTCCAACCAAATGAGCCACACTGGCCAGAGCATTATTTACCATATTAATGCTGTCAAATTTTGCCATTGGCAAATGGAGTGAACAATAAGTATATTCTTGAAGAATACAAGAATAAATGATTTTAAATATAAATATAATTTGATCTTTGTTTGGTATTTATCATAATAATTCTTTCTAATCAATTCTCTCAGAGCGGCCAGGCTATTTGGCAATTTCAGTTAATTAAAATAATTTCAAATTCAGTAAAATTACTTGCTGTCTTTAGACTTATTTCTACCAGACTAGATATCTCACATTAAAATATAAAGCAAGGTAGTTGTCTAAAGGGCATCCAACACAATAAAGTCAGAAATGGAGTCTTACTGTTAGAAATTGTTGATACGCACTTAACAGTGATTTTACTGGTTTTGGCAGGTTAATTGACTCCAAACAGGAAATTATCAAAAACATTATAAGTTTTCAGGAATAAGCTGTTTTTGAAAGTTGATGTGATATATGCTAACATCAGTATAGTAAGAAAAATTTGGAAATAAAAACTAGTGTTCAACAAAATAAATATAGAATACACGGTGGCTTTAGTAAGTGTTGAACTTTATTAATCTCCTTTTCCCTAAAGAAGCAACTCATTATGACTGGGATATACCAATAATTTTAACAGTCTTTGGCAAACAAAGCAGAGCCCCTGGCATATATTATATCATATTTGTTTGTGAATAAAATTTTTAAAAGTGAATTTCATTGGCATTTGGTTAGCTGCTATTTCTACTGTAGAAAAAAAAATTCTTTGGAACTTATCACTTAGGCTAAACAAATGATATATGTTTGAAAAAAAATGTTAATATTCCTGGAATCAGAAGTGCTATTACATGAGATTTGTGGCAACCCTGAATACTATATAGCTTATTCTCTTGTACCTTTTATCAGAACCATCCTGTCCTCATATTTTAGGTCCTCAGAATTGAGCTGTTAACTCATCTCATTATTTATCTGAACATAAGAAACTCTTTTTCATATTTCACATAAATCCCTTGTGTACACATGATGTTATCATACCTAAACACATGAGTTATATTAGTATGACACGACCTATGGCCTGCTTTGAGATTCAAGATTATAAATCTCCTGAATGAATGTAGACAGTCCCTAGTCCTTCATGCAGACACCAGCAGCCTGATTACTTCTCTAGAATGGACTCTGGAGTAGCGATTCTGAAAGACTCATAACCTGGTCCCCAAGTTAGTGTCAGCAAAGCCAAGGGCCTACAAGGAAAAAAAAACAAAAACTTAGTACAGTTTTATAAAGAGAAGTCTTACTAATTTAAAGAACCATTCTTTATTTTAAGGTAATATTTTCCTACTTGGATTACCTAATATATCTTTTTGTTTTAGAAATGTTGACGAAAGTATATAACATTTTTGTTCTTTTGGCTTTCAGTTACTTTATTTGGAAAATAAAATATTTAATTTAAAATAATTTGTGAGCCCTGGCTGGGTAGCTCAGTTGGTTAGAGTGTCTTCCCCATACACCAAGGTTGTGGGTTTGATCCCCAGTCAGGGTACATATAAGAATCAACCAATGAAGGCCTAAAGAAGTGCAACAACCAATCCATATTTCTTTCTCTTCTTCTCCCTCCCCCCCTTTCTAAAAAAAAAAAAAAAGATAAATTAAAAAAATTTTTCTGGCTCTTTCTGCCATGTGATAATACAAAGGAGCTGGCACTCTGTGGCCCAGAAGAAGGTTCTACTAGAACCATCCATGCTGGCATGTCAGACTACCAGCCTCCAGGACTACGCTGTACCTCTTAGCAGCTGGTACGCAGGGCAGACTATTCCCCCTGCCCTGCCCTCGGAATACCACCGGTGGCCTGAGCCCAGAGTAAGGAGATGGAGAATCCAGAGCAGAAAGGAGAACAAGGAGAGCACTAGTCTAGTAGCTGCTCAGAGAAATGGAGGTTCTGGAAAACCTATTCAAGAACACAAGTGAAGAGGTGATAAGAACACCAGAGAAGGTTTCCCCACAGCATTGAGAAAAGAAAATTCTCTGGAATGAAAATCATAATTTTTAAATCTAAAACTTTTGTAGATGAACGGAAGAGTGATTATTAAAATCTGAACTGGAAGAGTAAAAGCAAGAGGTTAGAGAAAACTTTCAAAGAGATGGAAATCATGGAGAAACAAAGCAAGCAAATTTGTGTACAGATTTGTGAGACCATATATATGGACAGTATCAGTTCCAGCAGGAGCAAAGAACAGATGGAGAACTTATTTTTATTTTTTTAATGTTAATTTATTTTTGTTACAGATGTTTCTCCTTTTCCCCCCCATTGACTCCTTCCTCCCCCTCCCTCCCTGCCCCATCCCCAGTTTTGTTGTCCATGTCCATTGGTTATGCGTACATGCATATAAGTTCTGTGGTTTATTGCTCCCCTCCCCCACCCCCTCTTCTGGGAATTGTCAGTCTGTACCCTACTTCCATGTCTCTGGGACTACCCTGTTCCTCAGACTGTTATGTTCATTATATTCCATAAGTAAGTGAGATCATGTGATATTTGTCTTTCTCTGCTTGGCTTGTTTCGCTTAGGATAAGTTTCCAGGTCCTCCCATGTCGTCTCAAAGGATAAGAGATCTTTCTTTCTTACAGCTGCATAGTACTCCATTGTGTATATGTACCACAGCTTTTTTATCCATTCATCCACTGATGGACACTTGGGCTGTTTCCAGATCTTAGTTATTGTAAATAGCGCTGCTATGAACATGAGGGTACATGTATTCTTTCTGATTGGTGTTTCTGGCTTCTTAGGGTATATTCCTAGGAGTGGGATCACTGGGTCAAATGGTAATTCAATTTTTAATTTTTTGAGGTAACACCATAGTGTTTTCCACAGTGGCTGCACCAGTCTGCATTCCCACCAGCAGTGTACTAGAGTCCCCTTTTCTCCACACACTCGCCAACACTTGTTGTTTGATGATTTGTTGATGGCGGCCATTCTGACAGGTGTGAGGTGGTACCTCATTGTTGTTTTAGAGAGCTTATTTTTAAATAAATAACAAAAATAAATTGATCTGAGCTGATGAGAGAATAAGTCTAAAGAAACCCTTAGTCTGCAGAATTTGTATTCTGAGTACTAGGCAGTATTGAAGAGAAAAGCCATGTAACCCAGCATATCCTGGTGCAATTCCTGAACTTAAAGTCTAAAGAGAAAAATCCTATAAACTCCAAGATTGAAAAAAAAAAAGTTACAAAGAAAAAAGAATCAGATTGTCATGTGAGCTGTATTTTGGCAACACAGCACATTAGAAGATAGTGGACTAATGTCAATATCTACCTCCAAGAGAAAGGTCTGTGAGGGAAGAGTCTTATATGCACCCAAGATATTTTTCACTTGCTAGGGAGAAAGAATGAAATTTATGGATTTGTAATAAAGTCAGAGAAAGTATCATTATGTACCATATGAATAAAATAACCTAGAAAGAACTCAAACAGACCCCAGAGTGATAAGTAATGAACAATGATGGAATGAATGGGAATATGTAACGAAAATGTTAAATGAAGATTCTGATGTATATGAGGCTTCCCTGGAAAATAATATACAAGTAAACATATCAAATTGTCCTCATATGCTTGGGTAGAGGGAAAGTAAAAACATTTGAAAGACCTCATCTTATGAGGTATGAGGAAGATGGGGCTGGCTTCCCATCCTGTGATCTGTACAGAGTCTCATGTTCAGAAGGGCTCCAGGTTTGAGTGTAGGCTCTGCTTGTGCTATCTTGAAATATTCATAATTTGGAACAAGGGGCCTTGCATTGTCATTTTGCAATGGTGCCCTAAAATTACATAGATGGTCCTGAGCAGAGATTGTTCACCGACTAAGTTTAAATCCTGAATTGACCACATTTAAATCCAGAAATTTCTGAATTACTTTGAGTGAAAAGAGTAAGATTTTTTTTTTTTCTGGTCAGAAATGGTGGCTAAGAACTTGGTCAAATTGAGAAATAAGGAAAAACAGTTAGATGTTTGTACATCAGCTTCTGTAAAGTTTATAGCTAATAACATGCAAGGTATTTGAAGGCAGAGACTATAAATTCCTCATCTGTGTATCCTCACGGGACATCTCACAGAGGAGCCAGATGGGGGGGAATGAAGGAGCTGCCTGCCACCTTGCACCACACCACACCTGCTGCATGCAGAAGTTATGGATGTCAAGGAAATGGAGTTCTTCCTAGGTATGGAAGGTATTCTCTGTGTTGAGGGCCAATAGTCTCTGATGTTTGTTTTCAAGTAAAACATTTCAAAAACTGCCAGGCACTGTGCTGAAGGCTTCTGGGAGACAGAAGATAAATAAACCAGGGCTACTATTTAAAGAAATTGTTTGTGTATTTATAAAATATTCAACTTGAAAATTACTACTTCACAATATGACTATGAGATGAGCTACTATTAAGTAAATTAAATTTTAGATTAAAAATATACATTACATATATATATATGGACATACACAAGCAAATATATACATGTTTATATAATTTTATTAGAACATTCCATATGAGGTTATTCCATATATTTTTTAGGTCAGTGGGGAATAATTTTAATCAAAGAATTGTACATTTTCTTCCCATACATCTTGCTTTGTATTAAGAAATGACATTGTATTCCATTTCACTACAATATTACACATTATTTACAAGAAAACATTAAAAATAACTCAAATACAAAAGGTAAGATGGGGTGAAATAAATTGTTGTGGGTTTTTTCCTAAAATATCTACTCCAGCACACAAGAAGAGAATCAAAACAAGTAAGTAACAAATATCCTCCGATTACAAGTTTCCAAAGAATTGCAAAGGGGAAGAAACAAGATGAAAATGGTAGTATGAAAAGAATGGATGTTAGCAGGACTGCTTCAGTAAGCAGTCTATTCTGAGTAAAATATCCTCTCTTTTCCATATCTTTTTAAAAAAGATTTAAAATGGCAGAAACTTGACCCATCTCATACTTGCTATCGATTGTATTGCCTAACAACAATTTCTTCCAGTTTAAGTTGAGAGCTCTCTTTGTCTGCTTTTTATTGAGTTCTGCTAACGTTCTTGGTTTGCTTATTTTTCTTTGGAGGTAAGATCTTGTTCTGGAAGTGTAATGGGGAATGAATACCCTATACTATTTATATTAGTGCAACTAACTATAGAATAGAACTAAAATAAGAATGCACTAACAAAGTAACCCATATTAATCTTAGTAAATGTTAAACCCAGCTTGTTACTCTAACCTGATATTGTTCTCCTGAAACTAGAGCTTATATGTTAAAAGTTTCTTTACTAGAATCAGCAGTTTCAGTTACTCTGTGAACCTAAAAAGCAGCCTGACCTCAAGAACCCTGCTCAGCTGCAAAAATCAGATGGCCAACTCAAGTGGCTGAAGTCACCCATCCTTTCTTCCAGCCACCTTAAAAGTTGTCAAGGACACTAGCTTGTAGACAAACAGCATGTTTGTATAAAAATCCTAGGAACTAACTTCAAAAGATACAGACTCTGACCTTCAGGCACCTCAACTCCAGCAGATTTGTTGACCTTCAACCATAAAACCAGGACATTGAAACACCAGATCATCACGTAACCAGTTTCAAGGTCTTTATCAGAATAGACTGTGCTGATCTGCACAAATATAACTTTTCAACACCGTCCCCTTGATCTCTTTGTTCTGTTTTCCCTATCCCTCTTTATAAAAATCTCTGTCAGTACTGAGATATTAAGAGGGACTTTGAGTCAAGAGTCCTTCATCTTCTGGAGTTGCCAGCACTTGAATGAACCTCTTTCCTTTTCCATCAGCACCTGTCTCATGAATTTGGCTTTCGTTGCGGCAGGCAGCCGAACCTGGATTCAATGAAGCACTTCCAATTCATAGATTTTACTCCACTGTTGAGCATCTGTTACATGCCAGGCCTGAGCCAGGTACTCAAAGCTCCATTAGACCAAGCACATACTTGTTTACATGACCAAAAAAAGAAAAGGCAAAAGCTTAATTTGTGTCCAACCTAATCTTATGGGAAGAAGATTAAAGCTTTTTTCATAATTATTTTTTCTGACCCCAAAGTGGAATGTGAGGCAGGATCGCTATGTTTTTTTTTTATAAACCTGCCATGAAATTTTTGTCAACTTTTGCCTTGTGGCCTGATCAGTTATTCTTTATATTATTATAAGAAAATATACACCTCTTTTTTCAAAGCTGCCAAATCAGTTTGTTGGTAACTAAAGTGAATTTCTACTGAAAGAAGCTTCTTGAAATGTTTTCCATAAGCTGTGCATATGTAAACATACAGACACTTCCCAATAGTCACACTGTAGTTCTCTCCAGCTTAATGACCACTTCTCAGCTCTGAGCTGTCTCCATCTTCCACATCAGCTGGATGACTTTAGACCAGCGGTTCTCAACCTGTGGGTTGTGACCCTTTTGGGAATCGAACAACCCTTTCACAGGGGTTGCCTAAGACATAACAGTAGCAAAATTACAGTTATGAAGTAGCAACGAAAATAATTTTATGGTTGAGGGTCACCACAACATGAGGAACTGTATTAAAGGGTCGTGGCATTAGGAAGGTTGAAAACCACTGCTTTAGACCCTTGTACTTTCACTCATTCATTTAACCAATAGTTATTTTATGTCTGTGATATTCTAGTCACTGTGTTTAGCATGAGAAATATTAAGTGGTGGATAATAAAAAAAAGGGAACCTAGGAACCTAGGGAGTCAGTTAACTAGTAGTAAGAAATTATCAGCGTGGCAAAAGCACAGAGGAAGACTACTTGTTAAGATTTTCACAGAGATGTTTAAGGCTGTCTCTGAGTAACCTTGTTTGGTAGGCACTCATTATTGGGCACCATCTCCAAATCTGTCCTTTTTATTTCATGTTTTACTTCCCCACTGCCCCTCAGCTTCCCCCACTGCAGCTCTACAAATTGCTCTGCCCTGTCCTGGCACAATGTTCTGAGTCTCTACTTTCTCAACCATCTTTTGGTTTCATTTCCATGGGAGCTGACAATGACTAACAAGCTGTTGTCAATCTAACTTTTACGCAGAAACCCATTTATAAACTAGATAAAAGCACAAGTCTGCTTGAAGTGTTGAAGGGAATGAGAGGGCTCAGATGAATCATCCTGCCTGTCTAGAGCTTGAAAAAATCACCACTCCAGGCCTTGCCTGTGTGGTTCAATTGGTTAGGCATCATCCTGTGTCCCAAGAAGTTGCCAGTTCAATTCCTGGTTAGGGTACATGCCCAGGTTGTGTTCAATCCCCAATAGGGGATGTGCAGGAGGCAGCTGACAGATGTATCACTCTCACATCGATGTTTCTCTCTCCTCCCTCTCCCTCTCCCTTCCTCTATCTCTAAAAATCAATAAAAAAATATCTTTTTTAAAAAGGTGAGAAAAATCCCCTTTAAAAAAAAAAAAGAAAGAAAGAAAATCACCATTCCGTGATAAAGTATGATAAATCAAAAGACATCGGCATGACCTCTAGTAAATACACAGGTTAATTTTAGCAGGGTTTTTTTTTAGGGTGTCAGATACCCAGTGGATTTTTAAATATTTGTAAGCAATTCATTGAAAGGGTTAATAATGTTTTAACAAAACTAAACTCCATTCTGACCCTCAGTTACTGCACGTACGCACCCTGGCAGTTTCTTTTCTGTAAACATAAGGGCCTTGAGACACCCAAAGAAAATTGTACAGATAAGGGGTTGAGGATGGCCTTGAGAAACTCAGAGGAACCATGAAAAAAAAGAGATTAATAGTTACCCTGCTCCTCTCCCCCCCTTCTCTGTATCAGCCCCCTTAACGGTGCCAAAAGCGACACCAAGAGAATGTAGTTTTTTTTCTGTAGTTTGTGCCTATATAAGCAAAGAACAAAGGAAGCTCGGGGCTGAGGATTTGGGGAAGCTGTACCCCCCCAGCCCGCCGGTGTAACAGCCCACCGGTGTAATAAAATGCTCCTTTCTCTACACTGGCCTTACGTTGAGGATGTGATCTCCCGCCGGCTCAGACCTTTTATTTGGTGCCGAAACCCGGGAGGTCTGTGAGGATCCCACATTGGGGGCAACCGCGGGCCCCTGGAGTCCTCCGGGCCTCCTGTCGGACCGGGATCGATCACATCCTCAGCCGGATACCGGACCTCCAACCTTTCCTGCCGATCCAGCATCAACAGGACACTAATTTATGGGTGAGTGTTTATTTGCCTACCGGTCTGATTCTCCGGGCTGTCTCGTTATCCTCCGTCCGGGACAAGAGAGCCAGGCTCTCAATCACTACTGTGTGATCGTCCCTCCGAAAATCCAGCGCTGGTCGGGACATGCTCCTCGGGAACCAGGTTCCCTCAGCTCACCATATATCTGGGGACGCCTGGTATAGGTGAGTTGCACGTCTCTCTACTCTAGGGGAGAAGTGGGGACGCCTTCTTCTTCCTCTAGTGTATCCGTCCGTCGGACCGCTAGGCCGCAACATCTCACACCGCAACATGACACAACACCCCTAGGATGTCCCCTAAAAAGTCTACAGACCCTAGGGCGCGCTCAGGACCTACGTCCCAAGCGACTCATTTTTACTGCAACACTGCGTGACCTCAGTACAATGGGTCACAATAACCTAAAATGACACTTTCGACATTCTACCAACACAGACAATTTCTGTCAAAGGCAAGGAAATGGTCTGAGGTTCCTTACATCCAGGCCCCTTAGCACTCACAACACAACACTCTGTATGCGACTCTTACTGTCTCTCCCAAATCTTCCTGCTGCACTCTAATCCTCCCAAACCTCTCTCTGAAGACAGCGCGCTAACTTCTCCTGTTTCCTCCTTTGACCCAGCCGATCTCGCTCCACCACCTCCTCCCTCAGCCCCTCCGGCAGGGTCTCCTCCTCCGGCCCCTTCTGTGGGCCCCCACCCTACCCTGAGCCTCCTACTTCGGTTTCAACTCCTCTACCCCCGCAAATGACTCCCTCACACAGGATCGGGATCCATCTCTGGCCCCTATCAGTCCCCTACCTCAGCCCCCGTTTTAGAATGCCTCCGGAGGGAAGCAGCGGGAACTGGAGGGACTGTCATTTTAAACCTGAAATTTAACTCTCAGTCAACCCTGGACAAAAACTTGAAAATGGCCCTCAAACCCCTCAACAGAAACTTCTAAATCTAACCTTTAAGTTCAATAATCGTGAAGAGGCTAAACAGCAAGAAATAACAGAATTCCAAATGCTTGCCTCTGCCATCAGAGCCCCCACCAATAAAAGGGGTCAGCAAAACCCCCTTCAGGGGACAGAAAAGGACACCCACCAGGATCAGCAGAGCGGACCCCCAGGTCCCTGCTTTAAATGCACTCAGATTGGCCACTGGGTGAGGCAGTGCCCCAACCCCCGACCACCGCCTAAGCCATGTCCTCAATGTGGAGGGCCCCACTGGAAGTCAGACTGCGGACAGACTGCGCAGAGTCGGTCCTCATCCCTTCCTCTGGCTGGCGGATCGGACAATCCAGGCCTTGATCTGATTGGCCTCGCGGCTGAAGACTGAAGGTGCCCAGGAACGGACGCCCTGACCGTCATCTCGAACCCCAAACCTCGGGTAACTCTGGTGGTAGCAGGTAGGCCAATTTCATTTTTAATTAATACCGGGGCAACCTACTCTGCCCTCCCCGAGTTCAGGGGACCTCTTCCACATTCTGGGGTTTCAGTTGTGGACGTTGACGGCCAAATATTGCAACCCAGGGCAACCCAGACACTCACTTGTTCTTTAGGCCTTTATATCTTTCTCCACTCTTTTTTCTTACATTACCAGCCTGCCCCACTCCCTTGTTAGGGTGGGACATTCTATCTAAACTCCATGCTACTTTAACCTTACTCCTTCTCTCCCCACCAACCACTCTCATTCTTTACTTTGTCTCCTCCAAGAATCTGCTTCCTCTCCTAACAAAAGCCTTTGGCGCCCCTCCTCCCCTTGTGGGCCACCGCTGAAACACCACTGCTCTTATCGGTTTTTTCAATGACCCAGTGAGGTGAGGGGAAGGGAAGTGAGGCCCAGGGGCTCTTGCTTCTGGTGCCAAGCGCTCAGCTGCCCCAGCTGGGCGTGGCCTGCTCCGGGAAAGGTGCTAGATAGGAAATTTGACTGGGGCAGTTCACCTGTCAATCAATAACACAGGTATCCTAAGACATCTCAGGGAGGACAGAAACCTCCTGTGGAGAGAGAAAACTGGGGAACGTGCAGACTGCAAATAGATGGAGCAAGCTCTCAGGTTCATGTCAGGGGAGCGACTAGAAAACTCGCAGAGGGTCTGTGTAAGTTGAAGAAGGATTGTGTAAGTCGTAGAGGGTCTGTGTAAGTTGAAGAAAGTTTGTGGAGAAGGGAAAAAATAAAAAGAAAAAGATTATGCAAAGGAAGTAAAAAGATAAGAAAAAATAAAAGAAAGGGATATACATATTACAGGAGACAGGATATTGGAGGAATACTCAAGAAGGGAAAAAGAAAGGGACACTGAGAGGGAGAGCTTGACCCTGGTAATGGAATAACAGTCTAGGATGTAATAAAAAAAGTAACAAGTTTAGGCTACTCCTGACCCTTAGATCAGACAACAGCCTCACGTTTATAGCAAAGATATCACAGGATATCTCTAAGGGGTTAGATATAAATTGGAAGCTTAATTGTGCCTACCGCCCACAGAGTTCTGGGCAGATGGAGCACATGAGCGGGACCTTGAGGAAAACCTTAACCAGGTTTGCTTTGGAAACTGGTGAGGGCTGGACCACTCTGCTCCCCCTTGCCCTCTTACAGTTCTTGCAGGCCCTGCAGTCCACCTAGAAAGCTGTCCATAAACACATCTGCAACGCCCTGCCTGTGCCCACCTCGGACCCTGTGCACCCTTTCCAGCCCGGGAACTGGATGTGGGTAAAGAAGTTCACCACCCATTGTCATCCTGCCTGCACCAACAACGTCTGTCAAGGTCAACGGCATCCCGATCTGGCAGCACCGTTCCCAGCTGAGAGGAAAAAGCAAAATGGACAGTTCAGGCCTCTCCAGATAAGACTCTTGCGTTTATTGGGACTTTGATCTTTCTAGTTATGACTGTTCAAGAAAATCCTTATAGACCTGGGCCCCAATGGAACTGGAAACTTAGAAAAAATCTGTATTCAACCTTGATCTATGTGAACCCTTAAGGGGGACCGTCAGGGTCACAAAGGTCCCTGATGTCTGGGTCACATATGGAGGGATTAGCCCCCAACTAGAAGACACCCCAGCATGGAGCTGTAGAACATCTGCTACAGAATGGGGATTGCAAGGGATAGGCTTTTTAGGAGTCCACGACAACCCCATACCTGCAGGAAGTAGACAAAGAGAAACTTCGCCCCTTTTCCCTTTTTTTTTTTTTTTATCATTATAAGGTGGGAATGAAAGGGTTAATAATGTTTTAACAAAACTAAACTCCATTCTGACCCTCAGTTACTGCACGTACGCACCCTGGCAGTTTCTTTTCTGTAAACATAAGGGCCTTGAGACACCCAAAGAAAATTGTACAGATAAGGGGTTGAGGATGGCCTTGAGAAACTCAGAGGAACCATGAAAAAAAAGAGATTAATAGTTACCCTGCTCCTCTCCCCCCCTTCTCTGTATCAGCCCCCTTAACGGTGCCAAAAGCGACACCAAGAGAATGTAGTTTTTTTTCCTGTAGTTTGTGCCTATATAAGCAAAGAACAAAGGAAGCTCGGGGCTGAGGATTTGGGGAAGCTGTACCCCCCCAGCCCGCCGGTGTAACAGCCCACCGGTGTAATAAAATGCTCCTTTCTCTACACTGGCCTTACGTTGAGGATGTGATCTCCCGCCGGCTCAGACCTTTTATTCATCTCTGAAATAACAACTTATGTGGAACTTCCATGCATAAAACAGATAAAGTGGTAATACATTTATTTAAACTCATGTTAAAGTTTAGTCATACATTACTTATAAAGGCAATCAGTGGGATAATCAGTATTCCTCCTTCTCCTCTTGTACCTACTCTTTCTTCATCTTCTCTTTGTCTCTCACACTCTCTCTCTCTCTCTCTCTCTCTCTCTCTCTATATATATATATATATATATATATATATATATATATATATATAAAATATGTATGTGTGATTGATATATAAAAAACTGCATACATTTGAAGTATATAATTTGATGAAATTCGACATATGTATATACCTGCGAAACCATTGTCACAATCAAGGTAGTATACATGTCTATCACCCACAAAAGTTTCCTTGTATACCTTTGTAATCTCACTCATGCCCCTTTCCACATTTCCCCATGTCCCCTGTGATCTATCTGCTGTCACATATAGATTAAATTTCATTTTCATCAGTAATTAATTTCTTTTTTTTTTTAAACACTCATCCAAGGATATTTTTCCATTTATCTTCAGATAGAGTGAGAGTGGAAGAGAGAGAAAGAAAGACAGAGAGAGAGAGAAAGAAACATCAGTGTGAGAGAGACACATTGATTGGTTGCCTCCCCCACAACACCGACCAGGGCTGGGGACCGAACCACCACCGAGGTACATGCCCTTGACCAGAATCGAACCTGTGACTCTTTGGTTTGTGGGCCGATGCTCTAACCACTGAGCCAAACTAGCCAGGGCAATTAATTCCTTTTTATTGATGAGTAATATTCCATTGTATGGACATAGCATTATTTGTAATTCATTAAGTTCTTGATAGGCAGTAGTTTTTTTCTAGCTCTTGACTATTACAACTAAAGCTGGTATAGATATTAATGTGTAAGTATTTGTATGAACATGTGCTTTTATTTCTCTTGAATAAATAGCTAGGAGTGTAATGACTGGTTAAAATGGTAGATGTATGTTTAACTTTTTTAAAAATGTCAAACATTTTCCAAAGTAGTTTTATTATTTTATATCCCCACCTGAAGTATATGAGAATTCCAATTTCCCCATATTTTCACCAACACTTTGTATGGTCTATATTTTTTATTTTAGCCATTCTAATAGTGTTGTAATGGTATCTCATTGTGACTTTAGTTTACCTTTCCTTAATGACTGATGATGTTTAGAATCTTTTCATGTGCTTATTTGCCACCTAGTAAAATTATTTTTCATATCAATACATCAGTGCCTTTTAGTACATTGTAAGGCTACTAATCTTTTCTTTGTCTTTCATATTGGGTAACCAACGAAGTATTTTGATCAGAAGAATGACTTGTATATTAACAGAATCACTCTAGGTGCTGTGTTGGAGGATAGACTGTAGGGAGGTATAACCTGAAGCAAGAGACCAGTAAAGCGTCTATTGTGATGATATTGTTAAGAAATATAGGATTTCATACCAGGCCAGTGGCTGTGGAGTAGGTGAGAGGTGGTCAGATTCTAATATATTTTGAAGGTAGAACTTATAAAATTTTATTCAGGATGAATATGATGTTTGAAAAAAGAGAGTAGTTGAGGATGATTCTATGATTTTTGGCTAGAATACATGGATATATGAAAGGAACTAATTTGGATAGGAGATTTAGAAATTTATTTTTGGAATATTAAGACTGAGATGACTATAAAACATCCAAGAGGAATTTGAAGTCGGATGGAATTTCAAGACTGTATGAGTTTGGGATTTAAGAAAGAGATCTAGGGTTATAAATTTTGAAGTCATTAGCATATAGACTGTTTTCTAAGCCATGAGATGAGATGACATCATTAATGGAGTGAGTTAAGAGAGAAAGAAGTCTTGCCTTGGCTGGGTGACGCAGTTGGTTGGAGCGTTGTCCCATACACCAGAAAGTTTATGGGTTCATTCCTGGTCAGGGCACACACCTAGGTTCTGGGTTTGATCCTCAGCCAGGGAGCATAGGGGAGGCAACCAACTGATGTTTCTCTCTCTCCCTCTCCCTCTCTCTCATCAATAAAATAAACTGATGAACAAATAGAAACAGAGGCATGGATACATAGAACAGACTGACAGTTGTCAGGGAAGGTGGGGCGGGGGGGCGAACTGGATGAAATAAGGTGAAAAGATTAGCCAAAGAACATATATGCATAGCCCCTGGACACAGACAACAGTGTGGTGATGGCTGAGGGAAGAGGGGGCTTGGTGAAGGAGGGCAAAGAGGAGAAAATGGGGATATCCATAATAGCATCAACAATAAAAATAAAGGAAAAAGAATAGAAATACTGCAGCATGTTTATATCGTTGTGGGAATGATTCAGTAGAGAGGAGAAACTGATGATAACAGAAGGGAAAGAATTTCTAGATCAGTGGCGTGGAGATGAAGAGATAAGATCTGGTCCACAAATGAAGATGGGAGAATTTGTAAGTCATACCTGTTAAAAGGGGGAAAAATCGAACAAATGTGAATAAGTATATAATTCTGTGGAATTTCTCTTCTGATTGCTTGGGTAAGAGTAAGGATGGGGACAGAGGTCATGGAAGTTAGGAGAGAGAGGAGACGGTGTGAAAACCATCCGGGAGACCGAGGGAGAGAATGGATCTGGGAATCTGGGGTGATTTCCAGACAACACCTGAAGGTAAGTGCTAATACGTTTTAAAGTGAAACCAGCCATCATGGTGGTGCGTTGTTCTTGAGCCACACTCTGCTATTCAGATGCAGGTGCAGCTAAGTGAGGAACTCAGGTTGTATGACAGACAGGAACTTTTCAAACATTATGATGACTGGGTCCTGCCTGCTTTTAGAAATTCTTTTTTTTTTTTTTGGTTGCAGAAGGGCCTAACTATTGGATTTTTTTAAAGCACCCAAATGATCTAAGGCGAAGTCAGAATCACACCACTGAAGTATTACATAGCTTTTGCCAGGGGCACTGGAGGTAGGAATGGTTGTCACTGGTTATAAAGCTAAAAAGATAAATTAGGACCAGCTGTCATTCATTTATCTAATTCATTTTTAGATAATATTGCTCTACAATTTTTAGACTTGGGGAAATTGCGAAAATGCTTAGAAAAGACAAGGTTGAAAAAATGGCTGGCATTTGGCATCTCTACCCTTATCATAGAAAAATATGTAGAAAATTTAGATGTAACATTTTAGGTATTTGATAGTTTTTTAAAAATTATACTAACTTGAATAGAAAAATCAATTTGTGGATATTTATCAAATATGTTATTTTTTTTTTAGCATAGAAGATTTTTATGCTAAGTTTCAACCTGCAGCGTTTTGGATGTAAAATTGAAATTGTAAGAAAACTTAATGTGAAGGGGAATATGTTTCACTCTTTTGATATGAAACACACTCAGAAGTTTACTGAAACTTTTTCAGTCTATGGATGGATTACCACTGCAGAGAAAAAAAGGAATAAAAGGTAAACATGATGGTTTTTCCAAGATATCTTGGAACAAGATGCCCAATACCTCATTTTGAGACTAGGTTTTGAATAACAAGGTTTCCCAAATGTATTGTTCCCTGAAGCAGTAAAGACTATGGAAGTATTTAAATCACTTATGAAGAGAGTGTTTCAGGAGGAGACACTTTTGGCAAACAACAATTTCTCAGTCCTCCAAAACACAGCTAACATTTTTCTATTTGGGGGAAGGAGATGTAAGTCACAGGTTTGGAGGACTTTCGTTTTATCAGCACATTATGTTAAAAATTCACAGTGCTGTCTCTACCCATAGCAGGCACTCTGAGCAGGCTTGTTGGACCAATACATGAGTACATCATATAATGTGATATTCTCTCCCTTTTCTGTGAAACGTTGTAAAAATTTGTTTAAAAAAACCAAACACCTACTATTTTTCTTTCTTGTACCGAACAAGGCAGAATTCCCTGTCTTCAATTCAAAGAAGTTTTATTTGAGCAAGGTTCATGCAGGAATTAGATAACTTCCAGTTTGCTCCTTCTGCTGGTTCTGAAACTTCAGAAGAGAAACAATAAACCAATACTGAGGGATATGTTGCACAAATACGACTTCATCTAAGCCCACACCGGATGCAAACCATTCAAGTAATAATGGAACTGAAGACAGCAAACTTTTAAAGGGACGCTATGGACGTCTGTGCCCTCTGCTGCTATCTATGTTTCTGCAGTCAAGGTTCAGTGAAACCCCAGCTTAGATGACTCCCTGGAAGCAATGCTCACTGTCACTCTGTTCCAGGAGCAATCCCTTTGATGAGATGGTAACAATACCTCCTGAAGGGCCAGGTTGCTAGGTTACACCTTGTTTCCTTGGTCACACTGAATACATGGAAGACCCCCAAAAGAGACTGCAGACTCTTGGTGGACAGCTCTCGTCTGCCCTCCTGGGAGCATGATGAAAAATATCTTCAGAAAAATAGCTTTATGAAGGACAGAGAAACTTTTGCACCGGCAAGACATGTCTGAAAGGTAAGGAAATGAAATTTTAAAAGTAACCTGTCATTAGTTCAGAGGAAACAAACAAATCAACAAAGATAGCATTACTAGATTAAATTGCATTGAAAAATGTAAAGTCATGCACCCTGTGTTACTGATGACGGTTGTTTTGAGAGAGAAAAAAACTTTTCTGCCACCCTATCCCAATACCGTGCAAATGCCGTGCAATTTCTGTGACCACTGTTACAACAGGGAGGAGGGCTTGCTGTTTTACTAATTGTATGTCCATAGATGCACAGGGCCCTTTAAAACAGCTTGTGTGTATTTCAGGAAAAAAATAAGCAAGGCTGCCAAAAGGAAATATTAATTACTTAACATGTATTCATTATTAGTTAATATTAGTTAGTATCTGTTAGTTAAGTTTAAATGAAATTACTATCACAAAAACAGGCTTGTACTAGCCCCTTAAAGCCACAAATCAGATTAAAGAAGTGGCCAAAACCCAATCCTTGTACCTAACTCCTAAACTGCATAGCTGTTTAATAAATGTTTCTTAAAGCACGCTGATAATTAGACAATATAATACAATGGGGGGGGGGGGGCGTTGTAAGTTTCTTGAATATTGTTGGCCTTTATATTGGTGTATAACCTGGCTCTCAATTTTAAAAAATGAGATTTTAGTTTTCGGGATTAAGTACATTGTGGCTTCATATGAGTGTAAGAAAATTATTTATAGCTTTCATTTACTGCCTATAGTGAAGAGAGGACTCACGTAGGCAGGGGTTTGGGGGACGAAGCAGTTCTATTACAGAAGCTCTATTTTTGTTCGCAAACTATGTAGATCTCAAGCAGTGTCTAGATATTATGTTGACTTTAATGCTAAAAATTGGGCCATAATTTGGAGAAATGGACATGTGAAATAATTGTTTCCAAATGGGTAGAAGTTCTGTGAAGAATTATAAACCTTATTTCCCTCCAGTTGCTAACACCCTTCAATATGCTGTACCAAGGGGAGGTTTATTTGTGAGCTCTGTATAAAGTGATCTTTATGATCATTATTATTGTTTAAACTAGTGAACAGTCATAAAATTATTTTAGAGAGTGAGTAAAAAAGTGATGCCCAGACTATAGCTTAAACTTTATTCTTCAAACTTGGAAGGAAGGAAGGAAGAAAGGAAGGAAGGAAGGAAGGAAGGAAGGAAGGAAGGAAGGAAGGAAGGAAGGAAGGAAGGAAGGAGGGAAGGAAGGAAGGAGGGAAGGAAGGAAGGAGGGAAGGAGGGAGGGAGGGAGGGAAGGAGGGAAGGAGGGAAGGAAGGAAGGAAGGAAGGAAGGAAGGAAGGAAGGAAGGAAGGAAGGAAGGAAGGAAGGAAGGAAGAGGAAGGAGGGAAGGAGGGAGCGAAAATACCTTTTCTTAGTGCCAGTATTTTTATTCAATCACATTTGTGAACATCGAGAAGGCAAGAGTCTTACACATACCACCTTTCTAATATGCAGTCTATTTGTTCACAAGCTCTACCTCAGTCACATATTATCCTTTAGTATTTATATTTTTCTTCTCTCTTATAGTGTTGTACGTGGTTGAATTTTCAAAGTTGTAACAATATAAGGAGTAAAAAAACATTCCTCAAGTATTGAAAACCTTCTAAGTAACAACTATATATGAGGTTGCTGTAAATTTCTACCAACTTCTAAATATAGTCTTTTCGAGGGAGCATAACAGTAGCTCCGGCTCTCTCTCCTCATTGTTTCTGGCGTTTGAATATATCTTTTGCTTTATAAATGTCGGCAAACCCACTAACAGTTACTGAAGGTTACAAGCTTTCCTTCGGAGAAGTTTGACAGATGGTTGTTCTTCCACTTTTGTTGTATAATTTGGATGCCGGTTTGTGTTTGTAGGAATGTGCATGGGTCTGGGGAACATTCTGAATCTTATTTGAATCTTAATGGTTAAAAAAAATAATAAGCCAATATACAACTAAACAGAGCCACGCAAAATTTATAAGAATACAAATTAGGTCACATAAAATTAAAATCTGACTCATTAAGATGGAGTAGAAAAATAATTCTAGTATGTTTTTCAAAATTACAATTTATTATTATATGGGTTTAGAATCAGCAATCTAAATAATTTAAGATATATCTGTTAAAATTCTTGGCTTTGAGGGCTGAAATACTTTTGGAATATCTGTAAAATACACAGTTTTTCAGAACAGCTCATTGTTATATTACTATTCATTCAATTTATAGGTTTAGTTCCAGGAACTTAGTTTAGAGCTATCAGATATTTAAAGATAATAATATTCAAATTTTAAATCCTGTTATGTTTAATTTACCATTTCAGAAACTATCAAATTATAAGATCAAATTTCTTCCTGATTTTATAAAAATTCCTTTCAGAGGACTTTCCATTATCTCATTACCATCTTTAGCATGTAGATAGCATAATCATTCCTCATTTCACAAATGAATAAAATACAGGCACAGACATTCTGGATTTCAAAATAAGAAGAATGGTCCAAGAAATCAAAGAGGCTGATTTGGTATCTCCCCTCACCCTAACTTAATGTGCTGGAGTCCTTGGCGATTCTCTTCTAGCCTGTACGTCAAAAGGACCTGATTTTAGCAAGTTCTCACAAGATTTGAGAGCTCAGCTCCATATTTTGGAGGGAGAGGGAGGGAGTTTGAGGATTTGGGAAAAGTTTCTTAACTGAAAAATTAGATTGAACTCTTCCTTCCTTCCTCTAAACCGAGCTCTCACGATGCAACACTAAATATAAATGGAAGGTTTAGCAGTCAAGTCACAGGCAATACAATCTGGACAACCCTGGATGTCTGAAAGGGCCTCCCGTGTGGTGTGTGCCCATCACTGCCTCCTTCAGCTCCGGAGCTTGGCTTCACCTCAGAAACGAGGCCATCCGCCACTTCCTCCACTCGCCCTACAAAGTTACATAATCACCAACTTGACATTTTAATTAAACAGATAGCACCCGCTGCAGCCAGCAATTTATGAGGCTTGTAAATGTGTGATGGTAAAGGACATTGCAATCTCCTGATGAGAGGTGCTCGTGAATTGATGTTGTATTATTGTTGCTTTCACCCAGCAGTCTCAGCGCACCTGATTCCTTCTTACTGGCCTTTCTGCATTTTTTAAAACCAAGAATAGATGGCCAGTTCTGATAACGTTACCTATTTTAAAGACACTATAAATCACTGCTGATGAATGCGGTACGATTTTAGCTGCGGCATCTTCTCCGTGGCAGCTTTATATTAGAGCATTAATAATATTAATTCCGCTTTCATAAGGGTTTAGATTTGTAATTTATGAGAACTGTTCACTGCAGGAAGAAAGATTAAAAATGAGTAAACCAATATACCAACTAAACTGCATGTGTCTGGTTTTATTTTCTTTTGGGGAGGGAAAGTAAGAGAGGGTTTTAAAAACAGCTTGTTATCTGGAATGATGTTCTCATAGGTTCGACTGAAGGCTTAACTTTTGTTTTCAGCAAATAATAACTGCTGAGATTGATGTGCTCTATTAACTAGTGCAATTATTTATACGTACTTAAGTGGAACAATTAGAATTAGAAAAATCAATAGTAATGATTTTCCTTAATAACTGCACCCTAATAATGATACAGCTTCACAGTTGTCTAAAGAATCACAGTAGCTTATCTGGATCTTATTCGAGTCCTAGTGGTTAAAAAAACTTGGTCATCTACTTGTGTGACTTGGGCAAGTTATGCCACCTCTCTGTGCCTCAGTTTCCTCATCTATAAAATAAAAACAGTTGCATTATCCACTTCATCAGGTGATTTCAATGATTAAATGAGTTAATCCATGTAAAGTTCTTAGTACAGTGCCTAGCACAAAGCAAGTGCTCAATAAATATTAACAATAAAATGACTGTAGTAGTAGTAGTTGCTGTTGTCATCATCACAATGCCACAAAACAAAAACAAAAAATCCTATCACTCAGTCAGAGTCCACATCATCCTCTGAATTGATAGATAAGGAACTGCTAAGTGTGTAGCCCAAGGTCACAGCTGTAGCTGTGCCTTAGATTCCAAGGACCCACAGATCTTGCAATTCTGACCTTGTTGATGTGCACATTTAAGGCTGTGGTAGATGGAGTAGGAGTTTAAGCTAGTTATAGAGCCTGGAATATGCCCTATTTTTGCTTTTCTTTTTTAAACTAAAGGATCAGAAATTACCTTGTTTTGCTGAGATTTCTCTCCCAAAAAAGGTAGGCTGAAGAACATTTTATATGGAATTTGTGATAAAAGTAAGAGAACAAAGATTTTGAGCAAAAGTTTTTATTACAAAATCCCAGCACACTGCCCTTCGCTGTACTCTGGTGTGGTACTCAGGAGCAACACAAAAAAGTGAGGAGAGAAATTCAGACTTTGGGGCCCACAAAGAGATTTCACACTGGAAGGCAATCCGACTGGTCGTCTACTGACTAGAATCTTCTCAGGTAATCTGTCTTTAGCTGAAATTCTTGACCAGTTGTCAATCATTCTGGAAAAAAATACAGAGAGATGAGAAAGATAGTAGGGGTGTTAGTTGCCTATTGTGTTACCAAATACTTAATTACCTTGTTACTAATAATGTCTAATAGTAATTAGGATAATAGCATAAAGAGTTCTAGTTTAAACTAAAAAATATCTAATGTAAACTAAGATGATGAGATAATTTTCAGTTACTTTTAAACTTAATTTCACCTTGAAGCTGTGTATTTACTCTTATAGAATTACATAAGGAAGCATGGTAAAAAACCCAACCAATTACATCTTTCTCATCAAATATTTTAATTATGTGAACTTATTTCCCCTGTGCCCTGCTTTGAGGACATTATATAAGCAAAATAAGACCATTTCTCACACTTGAGATTAAAACACAAGAGAGGGGGAGACTTCTAGGTTTTACTATTAACTTCTCACTGTGTAATCATCACTGGAGTTTAGAATCACCAGACGCCAGTCACTGATGAAAAATTCAACCGTGTTTATTCTCCTTATTTTCCTGATTTCATTTTGGTATACAATGGCTACTATATTTTAATAAAGACAAATGAACCATAAAAGCAAGTTAAACTTTCATCCTCTGTTCATCTCTGATGTATTCTTTTCTTTTCACCCAATTTTTTCTTCCTGATTGTTGGCCAAAACTCTAGATATAGGTGGCAGGATTTACTTGCTTCAAGAATAATACATTTTGTGTAATTTAGTATTGTTCTTCTAATGTTTGTTCATTTGTTTCTGTGGCAAGATGTTCTTTGTTAATTTCAAACAGCACTATGTAAACTATTAAAGAATTGCTCAAGTAGGAAAGATATGAGAGGCATATATTTTCTGACTTTTTCACATAAGACCTAATTATTAATTTTTTATTTAATGGTGGATGGAAGGATAGTTGTCTCCTTGATAATAGAGCATAGTTTTTGTTTCTTTTCTTTTTTTTTTAATCCTCACCCAAGGATATTTTTCCATTTATCTTCAGATAGAGTGGGAGGGGGAGAGAGAGAGAAACATTGATGTGAGAGAGACACTTCGATTAGTTGCCTCTCGCATGACCCTGACCAAGGCCAGGGACCGAACTGCAACCCAGGTATGTGCCCTTGACCAGAATCAAACCCGCGACCCTTTGGTCCATTGGCTGATGCTCTAACCACTGAGCCAAACCAATCAGTGCTTGTTTCATTTTTAATGGCACAGTAATGTTATTTTTAGAATATGATGTGATAGCTGTGCTTTCTACTCTACCACTCAGTTAATACATGAACAATGAAAGACATCTCTATATTGTAGTTCATGAAGGCAACCTCAAGGTATAAAAGATGTGTGTTTTCTTGTAATCAAAATTGCTAGAGGGGCATAACTGTGCCATAAAATATAGAATGCTGTCTCTTAAGATTCTTGGAGACTAAAAAGTGATCTATTAAGAGTAAAAAGGCCCGGCTGTTGTGGCTCAGTGGTTGAGCATCAACCCATGCACTAAGAGGTCACTAGTTCAATTCCCAGTCAGGGCACATGCCCAGGTTGTGGGCCAGATCCCCAGTGGGAGGCATGCAGGAGGCAGCCAGTCGATGTTCTCTCTCATTGATGTTTCTATCTCTCTCTCCCTCTCCCTTCCTCTCTCTCTAAAATCAATAAAGAAAAAAAAGAGTAAAAAAAAAAAGAGTAAAAAGGAGCCAGAAATAAATATACGATGTCGTTTTGCTTAACATAAAAGGTCCTATTAAGATATTATTCTTAAATTGGCTTAAAATGGTGTAAAGAACCAATCACAGAAAGAGACTTATTATCATTGCTGAAGAGAAAGGGATTACGTGTAAGAATAGCAATAAATATTTACCTAGAGAATTCGTACAGGAGAGCAGAAAAGACATTTTATATCTCAGTGGTATCAAAACGGGAATACAGAGGGAACTGGATTGTTGAGTGAAATGTTTCGGTAGTATTTCGAAGTGAGTAATATTGATTAAAGAACCTGACTTTTTAATTTGTTTGCCACCAATTTGAGGAAATATAAGATGTTTGGGGAAAATGTAAGGCCCAGATTAATGGGAAACCAATAGGGAGTTTACCGATGCCTGTTTGTACCTGGTAGCTGTTCTAGGAATGATGCTCCCATATGACGGCTGACCTCCTTGTTGGCGTTATCTTATAAATGAGTGTATTTGTGTGTGCCAACAGAGACTTTTCTAAGACACCTTTACCTTTTTTTTCTACATAGACACCCTTACCTTTGAGAAGAATTTATCTGAAGTGACTATTAGCCATAAAAGTGTGCTTGGGACTATGGTAAAACATAAAGGTCCTTGAGATCTAGGTAAATTCCTAGGCTATCATTTATTTCTCCTCTAAATGGAAAAATTGGCACTTATAATTTATTGTTGTTTCATACAACAGCATTTGCATTTAAAGACTTCAAAAGAGAGAGAGAAATATTTTAAGCTTTTTGTTGCACACAGCTCTTTCGGTGGAAACACGAGCCGTCAGGAGACTCGTCCATGGAGCTCGTCACGCTGCTCCGACCCCCGGGAGCCACTCGCTTGGTCCGCTCTGTCGCGGAGCAGAACGTTTCGTCCGCGCTCGGACTCCGGAATATCGTCCCAGGTAAGTATTTTCAACTAGCCCTTCACCTAATGATACCTTTATAAAATGAACTTCATCTTCTATTTCACGCTCTTTAACAAGTGTATCAATTTTTAAAAAAACTCATCTTTATTATTGAGTGTATTACAGATGTCCCCCCCTTTTTTCCCCATTGACCCCCCTCCTCCCCGATCCCGCCCCCCTCCCGCCTTCCCCACACTTGGTCATTTTGGGGGAAATGGAGGGTTGATAGGCTCAGCCCCCACTTGGAGAGGGGGTGGCAGGAAGCTGAGCGGAGGGACCCCAGAGGAGACCAGGAGAAAAGAAAATGACCGCAAACACAATGTGGCATCCCGTCCTTTCTCCCGCCGAGTTCAAATCCCATCGCTAGTCTTTCTAGCGATGTCCTTTCTTTCCGGAGTTATGTCCTTTCTTTCCGGAATTTCCTTTGTTAACAAAAGATTTTCTCTTAAACTAACCATTTCCAAGACTTTTCTCTAACTCAGCGAAGTGGAATCATAGATGCTTTGCCTCCTTTCCTTCGTTTATCATTGTTCCACTTACCCGACGGGATCAAGATGAGTTGTTTATGTCTGCCGCCCAGATGATATAAAGTGAGTTTTTTAAGCGCAAATGCCATGGTTTTATTTACCTTTGTATCCCTAGTGCCTGACACATAGCATGTACAACATGTATTTTTGAATAAATGAAGCATACTCCCTTTGAAAACATTTACTGAACCAGGGAATCAGTCAGTTGGTCTGTCAATTAAGAAGGGGAAAAGAACAAGGTAAGGCACAAATATTCACTATTCCCTTAATAAGAAACAACATTGACAATCCTTCATGGATGTAAACAAAGAAAGGAAATGGCTTGTGTTTCTAAGATGTCAGAAATCCCCAAATCACCCACATAACTACTTAAAAAAAAAAAAAAAAAAAAGTTATTTTCGCACAAAATTAGATGCCAGTTGAAAAATGGAAACTTTCTTCTCAAATACAGCTTTAGCTTAGATTCTTTTTTTCCCAGCAAGAGCCTCAAGAAACCACACAAAGAGGCAATGTAGTGTGAGAATATAACTTCTAAGAAATTTTTATTCTATGATAGAAGCAAGAAAAAATATTCAAAAAGCACATAAAAGGTTGGGAAAGAAGTTTCTATAAACATGTGAACTGAACATCCAAGAATTGGCCAGGGACTACATTCCTCAATAATCTAAAATGTATTTGTGCTTTTTAGTTTCTTTTAAAAAATAGCTCTAAAGAATGAGCGAATTCTTTGAAAGCATGGTAGCAAATCCTCAGGCTATCTCAAAGGATTGCTCAAACATTAATATTTTAGTGTTACTGTTAATAAGGAAGATAGATTTTATTATTAGTTACATTTTCTAAATGGAGATAATTGAGTTATTTACTGGGAAAATCAAGGTCATTCAGTGAATAAGTAATTAAGATATAAGATCAAAGTTAAAGATTATTACAAAGCCACCTCTTCCCAAGTTATTTTGAGGCAGTTTTTTCCAAATTGTTTTTTTATTTTATTTTTCTTTATTGATTTTAGAGAGAGAGGAAGGGAGAGGGAGAGAGAGATAGAAACATCGATGAGAGAGAACATCGACTGGCTGCCTCCTGCATGCTCCCCACTGGGGATTTGGCCCACAACCTGGGCATGTGCCCTGACCGAGAATCGAACCACGACCTCTGGTGCATGGGTCCATGCTCAACCACTGAGCCACACCGGTCAGGCTCCAAATTGTTTTATTTATTTATTTATTTATTTATTTATTTATTTATTTATTTCTCACCTGAGGACATTTTTGCATTTATCTTTCAGATAGAGCGGGAGGGAGAGAGAGAGGAAGAGAGAGAGAGAAACATCGATGTGAGAGAGACACATCGAGTGGCTGCCACCCACATGACCCCAACCGGGGCCAGGGACAAACTGCAACTGAGGTACGTGCCCTTAACGTGAACCAAACCTGGGACTCTCTGGTCTGTGGGCTGATGCTCTAACCACTGAGCCAAACTGGCCAGGGATCCAAATTGTTTTAAAAGATGCACAGTCCCACATGCTGCTCCAAGAAGAAAACGCTATATGTTTTAAAAGTTCAGAGGAACACTGTAGTATAGACTCACAATATATATTCGAATAGTAAAGGCTCTAAGGCTGGTAATAAAGAGAAATGCTTAACTTGGTTCAATCCAGAGCCTCATAGGCTTATTTAATAGTAGAAATGTTTTTTATGTTAGTATTAGTCACACAAATTTACAGCTCAAGTAAAGCATAAGCTCTGTGAAATGCTGCTCTGTGAGACAAATGCAGTTATTCCAAATACTTTAATGACATTTCTTTAAATCAAACCTTCTGGGTTCGTTTGTATATGTGTATAACACTGGCTAACAGAAGAATGAATCCATGGTGTGTGTATTTAACATAATTATCTTTTCCTAGTAATATGTCTTTCTGCTTGTATTACCTTGAAACTACCATAAGCTGTGTAAGTAATAGCACTGTGATCGACTACAGCCCAATAGTCATAAACAATATAAAATTGCCCCAAATGTGACCTGGCACATATTTTGATCAGTAATATACTGTCTAGAACAAGGAAGATGACCAGACATGAAATATTTCATTCAATGGCTACACATTTTAAGGGCAATGTCAGTAAATTGGAACTCTTCCCAAGGAGGACCATGTGTTCTACCTAGATATTTAATAATTTGCAAACCATGATCTGTGAGTAATAATTGAATGACATAGGAAGATGATGATAGCTGTTATCAAACACTTATAATAGTAGTCACTTGTGGAGGGATTCTTTGGGACCCCTAGAATGAAGAGCTCTTAACCAATGTTACAACTGTTCGAAAATGGAATGAGATTCATGAGATATTCAGCAAATATTAAAGGACAATTTATCAGAGGAGTTGTGAAGCAGAATCATGAATGGGAACATATATTTATTTCTGCTACCATTTACCATCAAACATAAATCAGTTAGTTGCAGGGGTTGGAGATGCAAAGTTGAATAAGAATACATAATTTAAATTAGACTAAGATGACTTATATAAGCACACCATTAGGTACTTGGAGTTCCATTTGGCTGAATGTTTGGCACAGATTTGCATCACTTTTACACATAAAAGTAAATCAAATATATTGCCAGATAAAATTTCTCTTCTCTCTTATTTTAAAGCTTCCATCAGATTCTTTTAAGTACCTCACTTGGCACGAGGTAGAACAACATGACATTCAAGGAAGTCAACTGCGTTGCCCAAGAGTAAGAGAAGGTAAAAGAACAAATACGCGTGTTCTCTGTGTGCATGCTTTGAGTAGATTTTTTTTTTGGTGGATTAAAAGACATTACTTGGAAAATAAAGGTATTACTTGTAGGTAGAAAATTGTCTTTTTTCAAGCTTATGGAACTGTTAATTTAGTGAAACCACCTTTAAAAACATATTATAATATCTGATTATGAAAATAATAAATGTTCAGAATTAAATATTGGGAAACAGATAAAGAAAAACCTGTAATTCAACTACAGAAATAGTCACTGTGACTTTTATTTCCAATTATGATTTCTTTGAAAAGAATATACATATGTACTTCTTAACAAAATTATATAAAAAATTGTGAATAAGTGAATAATTATTTTCATTTATCTTAATATTGTGAGCATTTCTTCCATGTTATTCAACATTACCCAAAACATGTTTATTAAAGGTTGCATATATTTCCATCATAGGGATATTAAACTTATTTAACCAATGATCTTTTTGGAAATTTAGTTTAGTCACTATATTTAATGATCATGGACAACACTGTCACTTCAGTGGGTGACTTCAACCCCTGATTTAATTCAACACTTTTTTTAAAGCATTAAAAGAGAGTAAATAGACCAGGTCATCTCATTTTGTGTTTTCACTAAACATTTTAAATTTGGTAGAATAACCAATATTTTAATATTCCTATTTCACTCCCATATTTTGCAAGTGAATTAGTGTGACAGTGTGAAGAATCACGATTTGCAGCCCCTGATATGCATAGTTTTATTAGTATAAGTAGATTATAGTTTGTTTTCTGTAAGTAGCTTTCAGTAGATCATGAATGATGTAAGAACAGAGACAATGCATTTCTCATGTCTCTTTTGCATCTCCCATAAGCTGATGAAATAATAATAGACATAATTTCTGCTTCAGTGAGTATTTAGTCTTTATAAAACATCAAATATCTTGGCTATCTTCCATCTGTATTTTCAGACTGGCAGTTATATTGTACAATTATTATACTGATTTAGAAAAAGTTGCTATAGATATATTCATCTGCCTATTTTACCCTCTCTGTTGCATTACTCTACTCACACAATGCCTTTCTTCTTTCATTCATACTCAGTTGACAAAAGGAGACTGAAATAGCATCAGTTTCTGAAACTTTGAGTAAATTACATACTTATGTTTTAATTCTGTAGGCTCTATTTGCAGCTAAGCACTGACTCCTATCTTTAAAATATTCGTAGATAGTACACTAAAGGTGACTTATATTTGTCCTTTGGAGACCTTAGAGAGGATATTTTTCAAAGAGCAAGAAATTATGAGGAATTAGAAAGAAAGGAGACCAAGGAAGTGGAGGCAGTGTGTCACATGTGCAAGAAATTCATCAGCAAAAGGAAGAGAGGGCTACCTGAGGGGTTCAAGTGGTCTGAGTTCAGTTGGTTCTTAACCATTGTGTGGACAGATTCCCTGGAGGTGTATGAAAATGCCGATTCCTTGGCCCTACATCCTCCCCGCCCAATCTGATATAGTTAGTATGGAGTGGGACCCAATATCTGCATTTGTAAAAATTATCACAGGAAATTCTGTTGCAGATTGTATGAGGGCCATACAATGAGAAACACTGGTTTAGGAGGTTTGGAAGAAGGGAATGAAGGAAGGAATTTGAATAGAAATTCAAAAGATTGGTAAAGTAATGCCACTGACATTATGTGTCTGTGTGTGAGGGAGGTGGTTGATGATTGTGTCAGCCACAATGAAGAGAAAATAAATTATATTCTAAGCACAGTTCGAGAGTGAGGTTTAGAGAGAATTGAAGAGTTGAAGAAATTGGAGAGGATGGCCAAAGAATAAAATGTAGGAGTAAAATGAAAACGAGCATGTATAAAGAGAGTCCAGTGACCTCCCTCCTTCTCTGATTTAAGCAGCCAGGTCATGTGCTGAGGTCATCTTTCAGCAAAACCAATCCCAGTATAATGGCCACAGTGGCCGTTCATGCAGAGGAGATGATTGCTGTGCAGAGATAAGGTACGTTTTCTTTCCATAAATCATTAACAAAACCCAATCTCTGGCCAAGTGAGTAGTCATAAAAGGAATGGAACATGATCTAGAGGATAGAACTATTGGAAAATCCCATCACCTCAAACCATGGAGAAAAAGATGTCCCTCATTCATTGTCCATAGTTTTAAGGTATGTGTGTGAAAGGGTATCTGGTGTATGATAAATAACAATTTCCCAAGACTTTGGTCACAGGAGCAAGACTGACAACTCCTCCCAATTAAGTGAAGAAGAAGAGCAAACTGTTGGCAGATTCTTTTAAAGAATAAGTGCTTTCTGTTTGAAAAGCCCTCGGCAAGTGAATTCGGTCATTTCTGTTATGAGTTACAAATCCAGTGAGGGGACCAAGAATAATCTCAAAGATGACAGGGGAAAGCCAACATCCTTGGGCTGCCACATACCCAGACTGTAGTTCTGGGCTGCTAAGACATATCCTCAATTACTAACCAAGTCTGAATAAAAAAATAAAATTCAATTTAATGCAACTCCTTACAATGGAGATGACCTATGGCCTCCAACTTCAAAGAAACCTTCAAAAGCTGCTTTAAAAAAAGTATTAAAAGCACAGAAGATCAATAGAAGTCAAACAAACAATGCAGGGCAGAGTTTAATAAACTCTGGGGTATCTATTGCACAAAGAGATTTGCCATGGAGGGTGGGTATTAAAGAAAATAGAGCCCAAGATGTCCCCAGTTCATTAGGTGATTGTTCCTGTTTTTCTAGTTCTGTGGCTTTTGACTCCAATCATCTTCATCAATGAAGAAGATAATTTCCTAACACAGAATATTTTCTTTGTAAATTGGTTGAGATACTGCCACCTTCGGGGTTACGTAATTTCCTGGACGGCGATAATACAGTTCATTATGAAAGAAATGACTGAAAAGGCAGGTTACACCTTAGCTTTCACCTGTGCCTAATGAAAAAAACCAATGTTTGAGTCAAAATAATGTAATATTGGAGTCTTTCTCTTATTGCCTTCCATAAATCCTTCACAAATGAACTCTTAGCTCTTGGGAGAGCCCAGACAACCCTGCCACAAAAACGTTTTTCCTGATGCCTTCAGTATCCTCTTTCTGTTTGTTTGTTTTTTTTTTTCACCTTTGAAATGAGGGGAATCATACATTTCAGAAAAATGGAATGTTAGAAGTGTGTACAAAGGGTAACAGGTATGACTCACGTAAACACAATATGTTAGAGTTGGAAGAAGATGGAAATCATTTAGTTCAGGATTGCTGTCAGGGGCCTGGTTGACCCGATAACAGAGTGAAGTTTGTCCGGCGTAGCACAAGAATGTAGGGGTTTATGGCAGTAAGAAAGCATATGTTGGTCTATAATAATATTTTGGTATTAGAGAAGTATTAGAAATCAGTATTTTTATATAGCATTATGAACTTGAAACAAACGTATTTTCTCACCCATTTCAGCTCATGTTGGGCCCTTGATTCCAGTCTCCCTGTATTTTCGCCGACACGGGAAACTGGAGCTCAGAAAATTAAAAGTAGGCCCCTGGAGTCAAACAGTTACCTGGTACCCAACTTCAGACTGGAAACAGGGCATCCTTTCCCTAACCTTGCAAGTTTAGTGCAAACTTAAGTTGGAAGACAATAAGGTTGGAAAGTAGTGGGCAATGAGTTTGGAAATGGAGATTGGTAAGATTGTGGGAGCCTTGCTTGACAAGCTAGGATGTCATCTTTATGTGACAGACAATAAGACATTTATTTCTAAAAACTTTTTAAATTAATTTATTGAGGTGACATTGGTTAATAAGATCACATAGGTTTCAAGTGTACCTTTCTATGATACAAGATATGTATATTGCATTGTGTGCCCACCACCCAAAGTCACATCATCTTCCATCACCATATATTTGGCTCCCTTTACCCTTTACTAACCCCCACCCTCTTCTGTCTGGTAACCACCATACTGTTGTCTGTGTCTATGAGTTTCAGTTTAATATCCCACATATGAGTGAAATTACATGGTTCTTAGCTTTTTCTGACTGACATTTCTGACATGTTTTTCACATGTGAATCCTACGGTAAAGCTGTATTTTAAGGCAGTCTGGATGACAATCTGTATCATTTATTTTGAAGGAGAGAACATTGCAAACAAGGAGGTCCAAGGGAAAGTTACAGTTCAGGAAGGAAAATATAAGGGTCTGGACATTGATAAGGAAGGAAGATTCTCAAGGAGAAACGGACAGGACCAGGTGGCGAAATAAATAAAGATACAAAAGAGAGGAAGAGTCAGGAGTGACTTCACATCCCCAAAGAGAAAGTTATACGAAGATTAAAGTCACTATTCTGGTGATTTATCTCATTTTCCTGGGCTGGAAATAATTTATAAAGAGTTAAAAGTTAACTCTTTTTATGACTGCTCACACACACTATTTGGGCATAATATGGGTCAAATCATGATGTTCTCAATCCAAATGCTGCGTGGAAGTTTAAAACAATTGGTGAACTGAACATGTCAGTGCTGTTGCCCCAAACCTAATTTGAAGGTCTTACCTTGTGGCTTTTGCCTAGGACCCGCTGGGGAGGAGGGGCTCCTCACTCCCGGGACGCGTGCCTCGCCTCCGCGGAGAGTCCTGGGAAAACACAAATGGGACACATGGCTACAGGAAAACTGGGAGGACTGCAAGGTGAGAGCTTAGCACGGCAGGAAGAAAAAGCCTATTTTCTTCATTGATTACATTATGACACTGTTTAAGGGCAATTACCAGGCTAAATATTTAAGTATATCTTCAGAGCTTTCTCTAAAACTAGGGGTGTTTGGGTTTCTCCATCTCTTTTTCTTTTTTCTTAACCCTTCTGCATTACAACATGTTGCTTATTTTCTAACTTTTATTTTATCCTGACGTTGCTGGACTTTAGTTATATATCTCTAGTTGCTTTGAAACAAAATCATAGTTTTCATCTTTGGAATGATGATATCTTACTCTGAAATTTTTATAAATGTGGTGTTTTTTGTTTGTTTGTTTTGTTTTAGTACTTCCAAGGAGGCTAAAGAAAACTTATCACTTAAATCAGTAATTCCCAAACAGAGCTTTTTCCCTTCCACTCTCCACCAGTAGAGAATTTTGGAATCTGTTTAAGGATCTGCCCTGGCCCCTCACCTCCAACCCTGAATGCCATTTTTTTTTTAATCCTCACCTGAGAACATTTTTCCACTTTTGTTCAGATAGAGTGGGAGGGAGAGAGAAGGAGAGAGAGAAACTTCGACACGATGTGAAAGGGACACATCGAATGGTTGCTTCCTGCACGACCCAACCAGGGCCGGGGACAAACTGCAACTGAGGTACGTGCCCTTAGCGGGAACCGAACCCGGGCCTCTCTGGACCACAGGCCGATGCTCTAACCACTGAGCCAAACCGGCCCGGTCCTGAATGCCATTATAATCAGTACTCAGTCAGGATATTCACCCTCACTACCTTGAGAATCTCTGCAACATAACTGTGAGTGTTTGGATGTGTATTTTAGAGGACAAAAAAGGTGACAACTACTGGCTTAAACAGCCTATACAACACATTCTTATTTAATAGCTATTTTAAACGTTGACAAACAACTCGCTTTTACTTTTTGTTTTTCCCTTCAGGATTTGAACATTTCCTTTCAGGATTTGGGGGACCCTTATCAAGTTGCAAACTTTAACAGGATTCTTAGAAGACTAATTCGAGTTGAAACCCTCTGGTTAGTGGACAACTCGCTGGTGGATTTAAGTGCCATAAGATTGCCAAGGTACCTGCTTTCTGGAACGTCCAGTTACTAAGTTAAAATCAAATCTTTGCTCCTTGGGGACACGGGGCCATTGTGTGTTTGTGTTGTGGTTCACCTTGCGTGGTCAGATCTTAGAGGTAATAGTGTTACATGATGCCTGGGCAAGGCAAAAAAGGAAATTTATGTATCAGAATGTCACATGTTGAAGAGAAAAAAATTATTCTTTTCCAAATGAGTATCGCTATTAACAGTTTTTTGGGGAGTGATTTGTAATCATAGAATCACATTGGCAGAAAGTGTTGCCATGTTCCCTGCATTGTGAACTGGAAGTGCAGTTGCACTCTACATACATTACTGTTATAAGACAGCGATTGTTACGTAGTCATGTGTACTGAGTGCCTGTGGGTAAGTTGACAGAGGGATTGGCTGCAAGGTCACATTCTAATGGAGGGACGAGCTTGGCAATCAGAACAGCGACAGAAAAAAACTGAAAAAAAATTTTAATTATGTGGACACTGGGGTCTTCTGAGGATCCCAGGATAATCTCCCCCTTTCTCTGGATTGCCTGAGAACCCTTTCTGTAGAGGGCTGCCATCTGCTTCCCGGGGCAGGACAGGCTGGCGGAGTGACAGCAGACGGAGTCCTCAGGCAAGCATTAGGAAATGAAGACAATCCACGGCCACTCATTCTTCTCCTAAGCAGAACTTTTCGTTTTCTTTTATATAAAAGGGCTTTTTTTTCCGATTTAAAATGTTTGCGCAATATAGAATTTAAGTACAGAAAAATAGAAAGAAAAATAACTATAATCTCCCAATTTAGAGGCAGTCCGCTTCACAAGGTCTGCTCCTCTGGAGAACTTTCCATGGCTGAGGTCGCGCGCAGCCTTTCACTGTCTCACTCAGGACTTAGGAGGACCCGCCACGCGCCAGAGAAGACCACAGCTGTCTCTGCTCAGCAGCCTTACAGGCGCGTGGATCCTGCTTATTTTCCCTTACTATTTTAATATAAATATTTCTCTTCCCCTGCAAATGACATGTGTAGGAAACATCACTGTCACTCCTCTGAGGAGCTATGGTCTAGCTGCGGCATACCGAGGTAATCCTATGCAAGATTTGGAAGTTAATCATCCCCGTTAGGAGACAGATGACAAGAGGTTTATATTTTGTATTCAGCTGCAGAGTTTTAAATATGAACAAAAACCATCTCACATCTTTCAAGCAATTGCCAAAGGTACCCCAGATACGACGTTTGTGCTTGGCGGAGAACCACATTGAGACTCTGGCTGGTCTCTCCCGTCTGCGGGGCACTCCGCTAGAATCCCTTGTGCTCAGGAGGAACCCTTGTGAATTCTACCAAAACTATCGGAAACGGTAAGACCACAAGTGCCTTAAATCACACTTGGTACTTCATTGCGTACTTTTTATTGTGGACAATATTACAGATGTCCCCCTATTTCTCCCCCTTTGCCGCCCTCTACCCAGCCCCCGCCCCACCCAGGCCTTCCCCACACTATTGTCTGTGTCCATGGCTTATGCACAAATGCTCTTTGATGAATCTCCTGCTGTTCCCTCCAGCCCCTCCCCTCCGAGATCTCTCATTCTGTTCCACGCATCCTGACCGCTGGACCTATTGTGTTCTTACACTTTTAACGGTTGTTTTCTTCTTAAATTCACTCAGAAAATATTTGTATCTTCTACACATTGGAGATGCTTTTAATCTCACCTAAAGAATTTTGAACTGATTCTTTGGGAGGTGTCTGAGAAAATCTTTAATGCACTCTTTTCTTTGTTACTTTACAATTGCTGTGCAAATCTTAGGCTTCTCTTGTAATGTGACTTTACATACACAAAGATGTTTCATTTCAGATGTTCACATCCTATGCATTTTCTTTCATAATGTTTGATAGATATTATGCCTTTCTAAAAATGTCTAAATATAAATTTCTATCAAGGTCTATGTGACAATCTCAAACTGTTTATTCTCTGGTTTTATTTTCACTCCTTTGGAACACGGGGCACCATTAAGTGAGTACAAAGAAGCAATTGATTCAATCTACTCTAGTGGTTGAAAGAGCTTGAAAACCTGCCAAGAATAAGCCATTTTTATTCTTTTGTCACTATTGGGAACGCTCTTAATGATAATAATAGAATCTAAACAACCTTGGAGTTTGCACCAAGTAAAATGACCACCTATTTATCGCCAGCTAATTTCCAGCACCACTATTAGTGTACTTATGGGCATTAGTAGGATATAAACAAGCACCTGAGTTCTGGAACCTGTATTTGTCCCCAGAGGACCACAGTCATCTCATCTCTCAGTTGGAATCTGTCATACAAAGGTTTAGATCATCTCTAGGTTCCATTCCTGTCCTAAGCTTACAGTCCTTTATCTACACCCAGTTTCAACGGAAGACACTGTTCTCACTGCCTCGTTTCCGCCTGGCCCTTTCCTGGTGACAGCGACTCTATTCCAGAGGTCTGCAGAGTGTTTGACTCTCCAACCCCTGGTGTACAGTGAAAAACTGTTGAAATAAAAATTCTAATCTCTGTTGTTACTACATAAATTTCATTACTGCAGTTGTCTCCCTTATGACTAGAGTCTGAGAGCAAAATTCCGTGTTCTGCGATAATGAATTCTCATATTGCTTTTACATAAGTGGAAACTAGCAGCACATGGGCTTTCACGTTGAACCATAATAATGTTTTGAAGTTTAAAATTATATTTTCCACAGTCAGAGGAGATTTAACATTCATAAAAAATCGCATTTCAAGTCATAAAGATAATTTATTAGTATGATACATCATTTTTGTTAATTTATATGTGAGATTTTATAAAACATTTTGGCCCCAACTCAGTCACTTGCCTCCCGTCAAAGAATGCCTTACAACAATAGTATTAAGATTAATTGTCTGAAATCTGATATGCCCTGAGGTCTCACTATAAATCTGTCTTCAAAATTCATGATGTGGTTCAGAGTTATGTGGGAATGAAGGATATAATGAGGTTCTTCAGTTTTTCTAGTATTAAGTCTATTGGATTGAGTCCAAGGTAGATATATACTGACATTTGAGCTATAAAAAGCCAGGGTGTATTGACTTAGGTAGCACAGAGTTACTTTAAACAGAAAGATGTGGTCATTTTAAAGTATGAGGAAAGGATTGAAGTACCCACGCCTGCTGAGGAACTAAGCTGAAGTCCCCAATTCGTCCACATTGGGTTTTAGCTGCCTAACCGACAATCTACACTTTGAGGATTATATAACAGGATTCCTTTTCTCACTGGGTATCTTTATGTCAAGGATTTGGGCCAGACCTTCAGTGGCCCTTTACATTATGATCAGAATTATTTAAGTATGAGCTTTTCTTGATCATTGTCACCTAAAATGATGACTATCTTTCCCTTCCTCCTTTGTTTCAGATCCTCCAATAAGAAGACAGCACAGTTCAAAAGTGAAGGGACTTAATGATAGAGCTAATAGTGTGTGTCCCAGTAGGTAGAGGGCAGCCCACTGCCTGGAACACTCACAGGCAAACTCACCTGCCAGTCTTCAGAGTCAAAGTGACATGAGTTCAGTGTAGCTTGACTTTTTAAAAAGAAGCAGTGACTAGATGTCCCTGCCAGCTAAGTCTAAACATTGGAGTCAGAAGGCTTAGATTAGAATCTTTGCTCTGTTACCCACAGGCTTAATAATCTTAGATAATTTACTTAAAATTGGGGGTATAAACCAACCCGACAGAGTTGTTGTGAGGGTGAAATAAGGTGATGTGCCGAAAGCATTTGGTGCTAAAAGAAGCACTCAGCCAGTGGGAGGTCAAGGAGGTCCGCACCATCATTAGTTGACTTGGCATGTCTGCTGAGAGGTGTCAGGGTCTTTCATCTTGGGAAAATCCAAGTGCCATACATTTCATCTGGCCTGAGCCCCTAGACTTCTCAGACCTAGGAAAGCTTTCCACTGTAAAGAAAATGCTTCTTTATAACATTGCTAGGTGTATGACTGCCCTTCAACTGGGTTAACGTGAAAGACTGTCTAAATTGGAAATTTGAGCTTCAAAATGTTCTCTGGCAAGAGAAAATAACTCAGAACAATATTATTTCCTACTCCTACTCAGCCAGAATTCATCCTTAACTATCACTAAATAACATGGGTTTGCTTTACGCTTTCTTTTTAAAACTTCTAACTTTGTAACATGCACGTATCATGACCTCATTCTTTCTCTCATGATTAGTTGGCTAAATCCACTCATTAATTTTTTTCTTCTATGGGACATTGTAAAAACTGGAATGAAATCTCTTACAAGAACAGACTTATATGCAGCCCCCCTTCTCTGATCAATACTTAAATTACTGAACTACCCAGTATCTCCCTGAGAGGGCAAGCTACAGTACAATGACATGAATAGTATTTTATTTTAACCTCGTTGCAGAGATAAGGAAAACAGAATAAAGTGATGGCCACTCATCTTTCTCAAAGCAATAGGCAAAGACCACTTTTTTATAGAGTAAATGAAATACAATGCTTTTGTTCCATAGTCATTCATTTTTCCTTTTTTAATTTTTGCTTTAGAGTGTTCTCCTGTTTGCCAAACCTTAAAATGCTGGACGGGATCCCAAAGCTACCAGAGGATTCTTCACCACCAGAAACCAATATTTTTTCAAAGTTATGTATTGTATTTTAATGCAATCTGAATAGAAATAAAGCCATCACTATTGTCTCTAAAAGCTAATCAACACAGGAAATGATTGCTATTGCTATTTATTATGAACATTATATATATATTGTTTTTCCTTAAATCAGTGATTTCCAGGTTTTAAAAATTCTATACCCTATCAGTAGGTAAATTTTGAGTATACACATATAATTAATTTTTATTTAGAAATTGTAAACATCAAATGCTAGATACATATGTATGTATATTTTAAAACAATGAATAGTTGACATCTGAGAATGACAAAATAAAAACTGAACATGAATAAGGGCTCTAAGGTCGTCCCCATGCTCCAGGGATGCATCTGGTCCACCCTCAGAACCATGAGCCACTTGTTTTGTGAGTCCTGTTTTACCCATGTAAAGAAAAGGGAACAAGAAAAAATGCCTTGTGTTATTTTAAGCCATATACATTGGATTCTTCATTTTAAATGTTCTTCTGTTCATTTGTGACTTTTACACAATAGAAATTTAGGAAGGTCGTACGCCATATGCTATTCATTAAATGCTTAGAAAATAAACAATAATGGTAAAGCTTCTTTTTGTTTAAAGGATTTTAGCCTGGCCGATGTGGCTCAGTTGGTTGAGCATCATCCCATACACCAGGAGGTTGCTGATTTGATTCTCAGCCAGGGCACATGGCCAGGTTGTGGGCTCTGATCAGTGTTTCCATCTCTCTCCCCTTTCCTTCCTCTCTTTCCCTCTTCCTTCCTCTCTCTCTAAAAATCAATACAAACATTTAAAAAAATAATTTTATAAATGTGATTTTAAAACTACCTTCCCTATATGCTAATGAGAAAGAACACAATTCAATTTAATTGCTTCCAAAATTTAGGGAAAGGTTAAAACTAGATCCACTATGGCCTTGTATTTTTATTTATAAAACTCAACTTCATTGCAGAACTGAGCTTTTCCCAAGATGACTCATTGATTAACCAGGGAGCCTAGCAAGAAATACGTTTTTCTGGATCATTCTGCCATGAGTGAATGTTGTCTGTAAAATTTTACAACAAAGATTCTAACAACACCAAGATATAATTCCTTCCCTCAAAAATCTTATGACTGACTAAAGGGGCAGCACACATCATTTCATTTTAAATTATGTGAAGTCACTTTGAGGACTTTCTAGAAAAAATATGATTTGAGGTGGATATTGTAGGTAGCAATGGGTTGTATCAGTGAGCAGGCACAACACGAACAGGGGCACAAAGACCAGAAAGTGTGTGTGTCTCAGAAAGGAATGGGCCTGGCTGCAAAAATCCATGCAGTGGAGTGACAAGGGTTTAAAAAGTAATAGTAATACTACCAGCTACAAGTTTTGAGCATGCACTGTGTACCAGGCACTGGACAGATACACATCCATCATTTAAATCCTCAAAAAATAATGAGGTCCCAATAATTCTCTTTTCACACGCAGGGATAGCAGAGGCTCTGAGAGGTCACACAAGGTAGGTTACACAACTGTTACACGGCAAAGCCGAGGTTCAAAACCTAGGCACCTTTTAATAACATAGTTCTAATTTAAAAATTTCAGGTGGTGGTGTTGTGTTTCCATAGACAGCTTTATCCCCCGTAATTCATCATGAATACTAGCTTTTAATCATAATCAAGTACTCACCATGTTCTGAGCATCCCCTAAACTTTCCTTATTCAAATGTTTTCTTAGTTCGGCAGTGCTTTTCCCTTGAAGGCACTCCTGAGAAATCTTTACTCCTTTTGATGCTCACTTCAAATATTATCTTCTTCAAAAATCTTCCCTCATCTTTTCAATCATGTTGCCTCTGCAGTTACATAGTACATTTTTATGACGTGTTTTCTTAATAAAGCTTCCACTTGATTTTTAAAAAAATGTATACCTTGCCTGCTTCCCCCCAAAATGGCTTCAATCATGAAATAAATAAGAAAGTGGGACACACTTCAATTTAAATGTTGATGCATATATCTTTCTGCCTCTCTAAATTAGGGTAGAAAAATATTTTCTGGAAAGAACTAAATATTTTAGGCTTTTCGGACTATACTGTCTCTGTCATAATTCTTCAATTCTGTCTTGTAAGACACAAAAGCTGCCATAGACCACATGTAAATGAACGGTATGGTTCTGTCCCAATAAAAGTTTGTTTACAAAATCAGGTGCCAGACTGTTGTTTGCTGACCCCTGCTTTAAATTTTTTAAGGTCATGTGGTTGGTTGCTTTACTCTTCACCAATATCTCTTGCCCTCCCTGGAAGAGGTATGTACTTGCCCTACTCCTTGAAGTCAGCTGTGTTAAGCAACTTGACTTGGCCAGTGAAACATAAGTGAGTGTGAATGTAGATGACTTGTGGGCAGACATTTTGAGAACCAGACTGTGCTTTGTTACACTTTCTTTTCTTGTGCATACTAGCAGGTGCATTTCCAGATAGAGGCTGTTCCGTTAGCCCAGGTTCTGCAGTGAATATTTGAGCAGAGCCACACACAGGCTACAGAGATGTATGTAGCAAGAGAGAATAGACCTGTGTCATCAATCTCTGCGATTTCATTTGATGCTATATCATAGACTGGTCTTTCCCAACTAAATTTAGGGACTGCAATTTAACCTATTCAATGATGTGTTTTTTTTCTCCAAAAAATAACATAGTAGGCACTCAAAATGTTAAAGAAATGAATAAATGCTTACTATAGGAAAGTATGACTTGAGTGGTCAACTTACCAGGTAGGATACAGCCTCAATAGTTTAGGTGAAACGTATTAAAAACTTCAGGGCAACATTGATGGAGAAAGAAACAAGTTATGAAGGCATGAGAAATTTGGACATTATGACAGCCAACTAATTGTTTAAGCTAGCTTGAATTGAGTTGTCTGTTACTTGCAGGTAAAAACATTCTAACCGGCAATGAAAATTATGTGTTTCATTTGTGGAAGGTAAGAGGTGCTGGGCGCTGGGTAGCTATGAGGAAGAATGGCTAGCCTCACTAATAAGTAAGTGTCTCTAGATGTTGGGTTGCAGTCTGATGTTCTGATCTTAAGAGATACAGGTTCTATGGACAGTGTGGCCAGAGGGTGTTGACTTAAGTTGGTGATGCCTACCTAAGCAAGGGAGGAACTGACTGGAGGGAGGCCAAAGTACTGAATACCTTTAAACCTAATATTGAATCTGTCTACCCATTGCATGTCAGCAGCTCTACTAGCCATCAGGTGACATGTCCAATAATATGCTATCACTTCAAATACTTCTGCTCACATGACCTGTGTGATACTTCCTTGTATCTTCTGGCTATATTCTATTTTAGCATACTGGTAGATGCATTGTATTGGGAAATATGCAAGGATTCTTATTAGCAATAGAGCTGTATTTGTGGGAATTTTATGTATAAGCACCAAAGGGGGCTAACTTCTAGCTATATTCTAGTTACTTCAACAGTATAAAACTTCTAGGTACATCCATCCTCCTGAAATATACTGGAGGTGATGGGCATAAAGGAGCGTACTAGTGCCACCCAGCATCTCACATCTAATTTTGTGTCTCAGTTTCATTGTTTCTCTGAATGACACATATGTGCAGGTTCATGATTATCTGAATGGCTCAATTCAGAACAGTTGCAGGAATTGAACTGTGTAAATATTACAACTTTATGACAAGACACAATGCAGTAACTCCTTTGTTAGAAACTAATTTCGGTGAGGGAAGCTCATGCAGTAAATGAAGAAACAAACCTTACATATCAACTAGTCCAACTCTCACGAGCCCCCAGTGAGTCAACTCACATCAACATCCAATAAAGGATTTTACAGTTTACATTTGAAAAAACTGAGGAATTATAAACATTTGAAAAAATTGTTTTTGATTCATCCTAATCTTTAAGAAGTTCTTTTTTACATTGAACTAGTATCTGTTCTGTAACTTCCAACTAATGATTCAAATGTCTCAGGTAAGTATAATTCATATTCTAGGGAATTTTTCTCAGCTCTCAGGTCTTAAACGTACCCTAATCTTTTTCTCTTAAATGGTTAAACTAGGATTTGTGGGATAAGACAGATGGAGGAAGAATAGATAAAAGTTAACTAGAAAGAGCCAAAGCAGAACATAATTTTATTTTCTTCAAGTTCTATATACATCCAAAGAGGAAAATTCCTAAAATGAATTTCCTGTACCAAATTTTTAGAATTAAGTTAGCAAGCTTATTTTTCAGTTCCTTTAGAAGTCATCTACTTTCGATTATTATTTCTTTCCAGAATAGAACAATTATAACTAATTGCTTGTCATTATACTACCAAATTGTGTTAATTGATGCCCATCTTTTTAAAGGCTAATTGCAGTCATGAAACAAAATTGTTAATTAGTTTTAGAGCTTTGGAGCAGATGCATAATATTTGAATCATGCAGGTGCATATTTGCTTATTTACTTTTTTTTTCTCTTCAGGAGTATTCTACGAGCTCTGTTTGAAATTTCTGAAAGGTCATTCTAAAACTTATTATACTACTTTATGAAAATCATAGTGAAATGTAGTATTGCTAATTTTTTTCTCCAAACTCTTAGTTGTCCTTGAGCAATACATATCTTAAGATATAGTTTATATCCTAGTTATTTTTGACAATGTATAAAATAAAAATTCCTTCAAGGGCAGGATTCAACTTATTTCTTTATACCTCTCAAAAATTATATGTTGTTCTCAATGAGTATTGAATGAGCTAGTGAAATTTGAGTAGATTCTCCTTGAGGTTAGATCTCTAGTGCTGGAAAAAACATTTTAAAAATTGTATCTCGTGAATCTAAAGAAATAATGATATAGGGAAAAAACATGTATTTGTGGAAACCAAAAATCTCACTGAAGCATGAACTTCTCTATGAGGTGGATGTTAGCCTTGGGGTTATTTGGCCTCCTTTTCTGTCCATTCCCTTCCTCCTTCCCCTCAAACCAGATCTCAAATCAGCGGTTCTGCCCCCGCTCCCATTTACCCAAGGAGAGGGCTGACTATTTGAACCTCACTAACCTACCCCTCTGGTTTTCCTGTGCGTGGAGCATTCAAGCAGGCTTCGATTTTGATTTTCCAAATTCTCTTTCTTCCACACTTGTAAAATGGTAAGGACACAACTTTGTCTTCTATCCTCTCCCCTCCCCTTTTCTCTCTCCCCTCTTTTCTCCTTCTCTCCCTTACCCTCCCCTCCAGTCTCCTCTCTCTCTCTCTCAAACACACACACACACACACACACACACACACACACACACACACACACACACACACACACTTGGTCTCTCCCACTCTCCCCTTCATCAGAAGACTGTGCCTTAGCCCTTCAGGTAAGCCTGTCAGATGGTCTGGGCCTACTCATTACTAGGCAAATGGACCAAAGCTCTTTTCTACTTGCTTGTCTTCATATTTTCTGAGCTGAGAGGTGTAGTTTTTTGTCATTTCTAAAGGTCAAATCTGGGCTCAGTAGGATGGCACCCACTAGTATATCTAGCTTGGGGGTAAATGCTACTAAATCCCAGCACAATTTATTAGACAGGTCAATAGCTTTTGGGTCAGAGACCTAATTTGTAATAAAATATTATTTTGTTTAACTAGTCATTATTCTCTTCAGTTATCTCCTTCCAGAAAACTGTGGGAGGTGTTTTTCTGGGAAAGAATTCTGGTATTCCTGAGTCCTATGATCAAAATATTATTTTAATAGTATGCCAATCTCACCCTACCCTACTCTCAATAGAATATGTGCTTGCATACATACATAAATATATGCTGATAGATTTCATACTAAACATTAAATTAAATTTGACTTTTGTCAAAATCTACTATAAACAATGAATACAATATCTTTATTAAATTCTATGAGTCCTACCTGTACAGATTCTCAATCTATTGCCAATATGATCAGAGTTACATAAAAGATATTTCCTATGCATAATACAGAAAGTTAACAGAGCAAACCTTTGCTGTGCAAATTAAGGATCAAACAAAGAACTAATATGGATGTGTATTTATTCTCACACAGAGCTATGAAATTCAAGCATATAGCTAAATATTGGTCTATATTACTCAGAAGAATTATGGCCTCTCTCTTTGGCTTTCTAAAATAAAAATAAAGACAAAGCAATTGATCACTAGGTAAAATATCTAGGATGCCTTTCAAATGAATATATATTAAATATCCAAGGGTATATTGCCATCATTTTTTAGAAGTAAAACTCATTTTGATGAAAAATTGAGCTTTAAAAGGTTCATTTATTTCCCTTTTGCAAACACACACCTGTTCAATGACTAGATATATTTTCTCTGCTTTTAAAAGCATTATCTGTCTAAAACACATTTTAAAAAAGCTTTGTGTCTTTTTCTCTCAATAAATTGCCATGGATAAACATAGAAAATGGCTCACTGGTGAGGGAAAATAAATTTATAAGAAGCAAGTGAATTTTATCATACATCGTTGTTCTAATACTCTAAACTTTTGGGGTAGGTTTATGCACAACCCTACCCCTGTTTGTCTAATACTCAACTCTCCACAACTTTTTCATCGGCAGGAAAGAGCCTACTTAGATTAGCTCTGATTTAAGATCTGTAACAGTAGGTGAGTCACTGGATAGGAATCAGATACTTTGTAATATTTCTAGGATAGCTAACATTCATTCAGCAGCCACAACATTCAAGACCCTGTACAAGCATTTTTAGACCCTGTGCTAGCACATATGTAACTTTGCTATCCTTTTTATAAAATGTAATTTTAGCAGTAAACAGGCTTTGGGATATGAGAAGCTTCATCCTAGCCCTCCAGTCTACAAAATTGTCTTCTAGACTTTCTTTTACATTTAATCCTTCAACTCCGTCTGGGAGTAGCTATTCTTCTCCTTTGAGTTTTGACTGGGACAGAGTGGAAAAGAGAGATAAAGAAGTAGGTGTGGTTTAAGAACAGCTGGGTATATACGGGCTCTGATGGCTAAACGTGTGTGTCAACTTGACTGGGTCACACTGCCCAGACTGTAGGTCAAACATCCTGGATGTTTCTGTCAGGTGTTTCCATTTGGGATGAAATCAACATTTAAAACAGTGGACTTTGTGTAAAGCAGATTGCCCTCCATAATGTGGGTGAGCCTCACCCAATCAGTTGCTCAGCTGAGTTCAGTAAGATAAGCCCCGAGTATTTTCTATATTGAAAGTATGTGCTCTAAAATGAGTAGAAAAATGGGTCAGGTCCCACTAATAGAGCATTTGGCAAAATGTGGACTCTGTACAAGGAATTTCAAGTGGTGCATTAACTAACACTTCACGTGGGTAGAAGCCTTCTCCTTTTAAATTTTGTTTTATTTCTCTTGGTTAGTCAAGGAAACAATCTCAGTTTAGTGCTGAGATATCTTTATTACATCACTAATACTAGCAAATATATTTTCAGAAAGATGATAAATTTTAGGCTCAAAGACTCAAGTAGGCAACAGTATTTAGCTAATATTTAATAGCAATGCTTTATTTTTACATTATCTAAGATATGCTATATATATATAGCATGTGAGTGTTTATTTAAATAGAGATATAAATAGAGATATATAAAGCTTCCTTTTAAAATACTTTTATTTAAGTAAAGAAGAAGTGAAGAGTCAGATGAAATTAATAAGAAAGCATTTATTTGGGAGAAGGTACAAAAAAGAGTAGACCTCAACTGGATTGGCCTTGGCTCAGCAGTTAGAGCATCGGCCCATGGACCAATGAGTCATGGTTTGACCTCGGTTTCGGTTCATCCCTGGCTCTGGTTGTGTTGTGCGGGTGGCAGCCAGTCGATATGTCTCTCTCACATCAATGTTTCTCTCTCTCTCCCTCTCTCTCTCTCCTTCCCACTCTATCTGAGGATAAATGGAAAAATGTCCTCGGGTGAGGGTTAAAAAAAAAAAGTGATTAAAAGAAAGACTAAAGAAAATTACCAAGGTCATACTACTTGGGGGTTGAAATATTTTATTGTGTCTTTGGCTATGTCTGCATGTAAAGAGATGACAGTGTCTTCTTTCAGTTGAATGAATGATAGATGCTGACTGGCCAGATCTTACTATTCTACCTTATCAGTAATTACCTTAATTGTAAGTAAATGAAACACTCGAATCAAAAGGCAGAGAATTTAAAAATGGATCCAACTATATGTTGAGACACACTTTAGATTCGAAGACACATATAGGTGAAAAGTGAAAGCATTAAAAATGTAATATGAAAGCAGTCATCAAAAAGGAGCTGGAGTGTTATATTAATATCAGAAAAAAATAGACTTTGAGACAAAAACTGCCAGAGACAAAAATGACATATTACAATGATAACAGGGTCAATCCATCAGGACCTGTATTACTATACAAGGAGCTTTTTTTTTTTTTTTTTTTTTTTTTTTCGGGAGTTACATATTCTGATACTGCCTATCTATCTATCTGTAATGTTTATTTTCCAAACAAGTCCATCATTTTCACTCAAATTATTTGTAGTGAATGGGGATCTTTGGTGAGGTTTTGGTATTTTGGTATAAGAAATGTATTGGTATACCCACCAGTATCTAAGCACAACCTCTGACTTGCATACAGCCCAAGAGGCTCATAGAATCTAGTTTGTACTGAGCCACAAGAGACACTAGACTGGAGAGATCCCCACTAGGGCCCCCAGAAAACTAATTCCCATAAATGAGGGAAGAGGCTGGCCTGGTAGGCCAATCAGCAGTGTACTCTATGCCAGGGAAGCTGTAGCGACCAGGAATGAGGATGGAGTATCTGGGAAGTGGAGGGGGTATCTGGAGAGCTAGAATGCGTGTGTGCTAAGTCTGTGGGAATTCTCTCCGTAGAGACCTAAACTTCTCCACTTGGATTTCTTATCCCATCTCCCTGAAAGAAGAAAGTGAAGAATGTAGTATTTTCTAACCAACTGAAAAGAGAGAGGCAAATTATTTCAAGGTGAGGAGATGGGGAGACAAGATGGGGAGATGGATAGAGGAGATCGAAAGGGGGTGACAGGGGTCAAGTAGGGGAGAAGGCCATGGTGCGAGGGCTGAGGGAGGCCTGAGCAGGGGTAGCCTGGAGCTGTGTGTATAAGCAACTAGCTCACAGCAAGAGCAGATTCCTGAGCAAGAAAAGGTAGATGCACTGGAAAGCATTTAAATTAAATTTGAAATGAATCCCCTTGGTGAACTCAAAAAAGAGATTCATAAAGACTTTAGAAATATCAGGTAAAAGCTAAAAAGTATACAAAGTTCAAGAAAGACCATTTCCCATTGAGAGCTACTGATTGTTGCAGCAGCCTTGAGAGTCAACAGCAAAACAAGACCCATGAGTAACATTTAGAGGGCCTATTCCTATGAGGCAATACATTTGTGTGTACTATGCACAACATTCTTTATATTATTGTATGTACTCTTCCTAACTTGTTCATGAGATAATATTATTCCCATTATATGGTTCAGGAAACAGACTCAGAGAAGTTTGAGGGACCCACTTGGGATTATCCAGTTAGTAAGTGTTGTCGCTGGGTCAGGCGAGGTCTTATGACCACCAGGTTTGCTATAACAACTCCAATTTTCAGAGCTCTTAGTATGACTCTACCATGAGCCCTTTCTAGACATTCTCCAGGAGCCTAGAGTGTGTTTTCGTCAATCAGAGTGGACTTCACAATAGGCCTAGTAGGAAACAGGTCACGTGCTGGAAGACATGATTACTTTTACTTGGGGCCTAGACCTAAAATTCATTTTCCTCATCCCCATATAGCGTAGAGCCCAGAACCTACAGTTCCCTACTGGAGTGTCATCTCAATAACAGAAGTCCTTAAATTCTGTAAAAGTGAAAAATATCTGGAGGGATGCATTTCACATGAGGGTGACTAGAGGGAGGTAGGAGAAAAGGGTGCGTGTGTGTGGTGTTGACTCAGGATGAAATGTTGGGGATAGGCTTTGTTATTCTCTGAACTAAAGAATTTAACAAAAATTTAGAACTATGATTTGTTTTTTAAAATCCCTAAATATCAGTATTTCTACTCTAATACAGGTCATTAAGCTAAGATCTGGCACCATATACCTGCAGTAATCATCAGAAAAATGTGACTGTTCCTTCTTTTTTTTTCAAGAGGGTAGGGAATAGAGAGAACCACATCTGTTGGCAGTATAAACCTTCAAGGTTTATAATGATTTGTTAAATGGGTAAATAAATCAGACTTTTTTTTTCTTCTTTAACTGCAGGTCCCAGGTTGGAGAACAAGAAAAGTAAAGTAATTTGGGTCAATAATTTGTACTTAACTGCAGTTCTTGATAGAATACCTTTCTCTACTAAAATGCCATTTTAAAAGCTTTTGTGGCATTATACCAAGATATCTCAAAAGACTAAAGGTGTCACTTTTGGTGACAGAGTCAAATGGTACACTTAAATGTAAATTTTGCTATTCCAGGAAGACAACAGAGACAAATATTTTAGATTTTTAAATTATAGTCATCTACAGCATCATCATCATCATCATTAAGGATTATCTAGGCACATATGGCAGAATGGAAGAAAATTGGATTTACCAAAAAAAAAAAAAAAAAGAAGAATGCCAAATGAGAATGCTTTTAGCAAAGAAAAATAATCAATACTAAATGACACATTATTTATGCTATCTTTACTCTCTCTAAAAATTAAACAGAGGGGAGCCAAGTACGATAGAACAAAAATCCAAGGTGACTCAAACAGTAGTAATTTCTTATCTGATAGATGTGTGTCCATAGCCTAAAACATATCCATGCCCCAGGCCTCGTTTTCCACCCCTAAAATAAAACCTGTGGAAATTTCACTTAGCTGATGTGCTTCATCAAATTCACCACCTATGTTGCAGAAAATTGTTCCACTGAGAGACCTACCATACAGATCTGTAAAGACTCTGTTCTTCCAGGCTTCTTATGTCCATTCTGGCCTTTGAGCTCATCTTCCATTGGAAAACATGTTGCATTCCTTCCTTGTATGGAAAAAAGAAATCTCATTAAAAATATCTCAGTTGTCAGACACACACACAAAAAACAAGTCTGGCATCTTGTCAAAGTTCTTAAAAACGTTGAGACCAAACTGGTTTCTTACATTGTAGAAACATTAAGAGTTTGTTCCATAGCTTGAACATTCTTGGCAGAATGTTCCCCTTAGATAACCATCTATGTCAGCACATATAGTTGTTGATGATCAACTTCTTTATTACGATATAATAAAGGGAATAATCCTGAATTTGACATATTTTCTTTTATGTCAGTCAGAATTTTTACTACTTAGCTTGTTGTAAAGTTCAGCTGACTTTTGTCTTTTCCTGGAGGCAAGACTTTATTAATGTTAGAAGCAGTGAGTTGATTTGCATTCTGGCACAAACTGTTTAATCTGGGCGACTACTCCAGACTAGTTTCCTGTCATTACAACTGTCATCAGAATTTATTCCCAAACTAAACTTAAACTCTGAACCACATTTGCTGACAGAGTAATTGTCATCATGTTCGAATCACATATACACAAAAGAATTACCATGAACAATATCTGTACGTTTGTCAAGATGTAGTGAAACATATATTGTTAGCTTTATTTGTTTTAACTTGGTTTTGCATATCAGTCACCCATTCCTTAAGATGTCAGGCTACGATGGTGTCACTGGAAAGGACTTCATCTACCTTCTTTGCAGCAGTCACCCAAGGTTTCCAAGCAAAAATCTTTCATATTGTCTTTAGCCTAAGCCTCAGTAATTGCGTATAGTGCTACATTTTAGGTAACTCATAAAGTGCTCATGTTTACATGTGAAATATAATGTCTGTGTTTGAAAGAGTCAACATGCACTTCTGTCAGCTTTTCATTTCAATATTTTTTCTTTAAAGAATTTGTTTAGATTTAAACCTATTTCTTTATGTTATGAATGCAAACCCTGCTTAAATTTTTACTATTTGTGTTACTATATTTGCCAGCACTTTACACAAAAGTAGCACAGTGAGGTTTTAGCACTTCTCCATCAACAGTGGCCACGAAACTCAAGTCTACACGTGAGGCTTCCATTTTTCTAATTGAAACTGTATGGGTTTTTTTGCTCTTTCCTTCTTGTAATCTTTTAATGACACATTTAGGGGAAAATGTTTTTTTCTCTTGACAAGAAAAAAAAATCCAGGAACCTAAGCTTAGAAAAATGTCATCTGTAAGTTAGGGTTAAATATAAATAAATATAAACTTTACTTATGAAACATAGCAAAGAATGTTGGACTGTAAATTTTAAAATTCTGGATTAATAAGTAAAATGACAAAAATAATAAGCTATCATCTAATGCTTACCTGTTCTCCGATTTTTATACATTTTTGGGTTATAGTTGACTAAATTTAAAATATCACACATAACTAGTATGCAGCTGAACCACAGGCAAATCACCACCAAGTTCAACAGCATCTGTACTGATCTATATACTATTAAACAAGATGAATTCTCTGATCTTTAACTTGGATGCCATGGTATACCAATTGCTATAATGGCTTCTAAATACTCTCATTTTCTATATGTTCTTTGTATTATATTGTTGCAAACCAGTAACCAACATTTGCACTGAGTACACCACCCGTTTTGACACTTAACATGTTTATCTGTCTATCTATCTAGCTATCATCAATAAAACAGAAGAAAATTTATTTTAAATCTGCAATCTGTATTATTCCTCTCATATGTTTTCTCAGAAAACTGTGTGTGAATCAGATTTACTCAGCCCTTGTCATTATTCAAACCCTAACGTTCTCTTCTATTTCAGAAAGTGTGTCCTGGTGTAATTTTCAGTTATCCCTTAGCAACGCTACTAATCTCATCTCAGAACTTTCCTCTAGTAGAAATAAGACAATCATTTATTACAAAATGTCTTTTAGTAGAAAATCTGACTGTTGCAGCATTTCCTATTCCCACCTGCATGAGAGAGACTAACATGACCTTTCCAGGGCTTTTAAACAGACTCCTCCAGAGGCAAGAGGAAAAGGTGGTAGTAGTTCTTGTGAGAAATGAGTCCCCTGGATTTTGAAGGGGAGGCATTTAAAGATTTCAAGAGAATGAGGAGCTCCTGCATCAATCCCTCGCAGCCATGGTGAATCCAGGGAGTCTAGATCCAATGCACAAACTCTAAACCAAGGCAAGTGTCCGCTGTCAAACATTGCTGGAGACACCACATAGCCCATTTCCTCCAAGGGAGCATGAGAATATATCAGTGATCATCCCAGGGGAAAGAACCCAGCGAGTTCTTGCCAAATCTTCTGCACTTTATTAGATTCCCAGGACCTTTACACAGCCCTGGCAAAGGACGGGGAGGCCCAGTGATGAATGATATTTGAGCCAGATAGGGGCTCAGAGCAGAAACATGACTTCCAGAAATAAAGAGCTATGGAGTTGGCAAATTAACACTCACCACATTCACATTTCTATAGGATAATAGCGAGCAAACAAGTTTCACATTCAGGAGATTTATAAAAGCTTTTCAACGCTATTGGCTTTGTGACAAGCAAATTCAACACATTCTGCTCCCAGACAAGATCATCATAGTATTCATTCAATTATTCGTTTATTCACCAAAAGTATATTGAGTTTCTTCTATGTACTAGGACTGTTTTAGGTGCTGTGGATACAGGTGGGAACAAAAGAAGCAATAGCTGCTGCACCCCATAGAACTATTTTAGCCATTTAGACAATAAACTAAGGGAGCATAAGCTATAGTATGTTAGAGTGTGGTAAGTCCTAAGGAGAAAAGTGAAGGACTAAAGGGAAACCTGGATTGTAGAGGATATTTTAGTTTTAAATGAGGTAATCAGGGAAGGAATCTCTTAGAAAGAGACCTTTGAACAAAGCCCTAAAGAGGTAAGAAAGCAAACAGTATGATATATGGAGAAAAAGTAATTCAGGCACAGGGAACAGCACATATAAAAGCCTGTATTTGGGAGACGCTCACCATGTTGGAAGAAATGCAGAGGTGCCACTGGGACTGGAGCAGAGTGAATAGAGCTAGAGGAACCAAAGAGGAAACCCAAGAAGCAAGGGAAGGCCAGATCATGCCGGGCCGTGTAAACCAGTGCAGACTGTGGCTTTCACTCTGAGTGAGGGGGAGTGGTTGGAGGGAGTTGAGTGAAGTGACATGATTTGACATATATTTTTAAAAGTCATTCTGGTGACTGCTAAAAGTACTTTTATCCAGCAAGGTCCACCTGCATGGATTAGTATTTAAGGTGAAGTTATCACAGGGTAAAAGGAAATGTCACTGTTTAATTCGTATTCTTCCTTTGTATTATATATATTAAATTCTTCCTATCTGAGCCACCAATACTGCCATTATTACCGGATACAAATGCCATAATCTGTATTGTTGACAGGGGTGAACAATGGAAGGCTTCCTAAAAGGTAATGATATTTATACCCTTTAACTGGTTTTTGAGGAACTTGGCTCTGAAAGAACTGCTATGTGGGATAATGATAACTCCAGCAATGCCCTGGAAGAAAATGTATGCTCTAGGATGCAGTGTTATTAGTATCCAATGATGTGTGAGAATACTGCTAGCTTATTTCTTTTCTTTATTTAAACAGTAAATTATTAACTCAAAAGAGCAAATTATTCAAAGAATTATGGTATTTTTCTTCCTGTCTTTGCTCTCTTTTTATAACTAGAGTCACAAATGCAGTTATTTAATTTCATTAATTTTAGTTCTCAATAAAATTTCTCAATTATATGTGGGAGGCAGCTAAAGCAGTGCCAGAGGGAAATTTGTTGCTTTAATGCTTATATTAAAAAGGAAGAAATATCTAAAATCAATAATCTAAGCTTCTCGAGAAGCTGGCAAAATAAGAGCAAATTAATAAGGAAGATGTAACAAAGGAATAATAATGATTAAAACAAAAATCAATAAAAGAGAAACCAGAAAAACAACAAAGAAAATCACAGAAACTAAAAAGATGGTTCTTTAAAATATTCAAAAAAATTGATAAACCTTCTGTTAGATTTAGCAAGAATAAGAGGGAAACATAAATTACCAAAACCAGGAATGAAAGAAAAAACATCACTGCTGACCTACACAAATAAAATATATTATTAAGAAATACTATGAACTACTTTATGCACTAAATTAGAGAATTAAATGAACAAATTCCTTAAAAAGACACAAAGTAACAAATATTCAAGAAGAAATCAGAATAACTTTTTAACAAGTAAGAAATTGAAATAATAATTTGAAATTTTTCTCACAAAGAAAATAACAGCTCCAGATTATTTTACTGGAGAATTCTATCCAATATTTAGGGAAGAAATAATGCCAGTCATTCACCCACTCTTTCATAAAATAGAGGAGGAAAGAGCACTCTACTCAATGTGAGAACCGCTCAGTCAGGATGCATCTCAATCCTGACCCAGGGGCTACATCACTATTTAAGACATGAATGCCTCTCCCTTTGGACCTCACCAGTGTCATTTAAAAAAATGCACTTTCCCAAAGAAAAATGGCTACCATGTTTCAGAGATGTTAACGTGTCATTTGGGTGACACTAATACAGTTTGAAGCTTATACTCTACTAATGCGGCCACCATATGTCAAAGCATAGCTCATAGTCATCAAAATCTGTGAATCTCTTCTGAAATTGTTAATTTCCAAGAAACTGTTCTGCAATTTTCCAATTGTTTCCTGTGATTTTAGAAATCCTGCAATAGGAAATGAGGTTCTTCTACAATATGCATTTGCATGATGTACATATAATTCATGTGTATTAGTCTGGTTTCTCCAGAGAAAGGAACAAATATTTTTATATGTAAAAAGATTTCTTATAAGGAATTGGCTCATGGGATTTTGGAAGCTGAGACTATCATGATCCGCAATTGGCAAGCTGGAGTCCCAGGAGAGCCAATGGTATAGAGCCAGTTTGAGTCTGAGTTCAAGGGCAGGAGAAGATCAGTGTCACAGCTTGAAGACCATCAGGCAAAGAGAGTAAACTCTCACCTGCTCAGTTTTCATTGCAGTTGTTCTGGTCAGGCCTCCACCTGACTGGATGAGGCCCACCCACACTGAGGAGGGCAATCTGCTTTACTCAGGCTACTGATTCAAGTGTTAACACTCAGGAACGCAAACACTTCCAGAAAAATGTTTGATCAAATTTCTAGGCATCCTGCGGTTCAGTCAAGTTGACACATAACTTTAACCATTACACTGTGTCTTATCAGACACTCTGCCCAGGATGGTAAATGAGATCATAGTCTTTCAACAGATTTGACGAATAGTTATTAGCTTCTATTATGTATCTGTTCTCAGTGTAGGCTCTGAGGACACAATAATAATTAAAACAGACAACACCCCCACCCTCATGGAATTGATGTAAAAAGTATATTCCATATTTCACAGCCACTGACTTTCCACTGTCTATTAAAGGATCTCCAGGCTCTTACAAAGTTATCCCACCCAACAGCATCCAACAGCTGACCCTTGAACAATGCTGGGGTTAGGAGTACTGATACCCCATGTAGTCAAAAATCCATGTAAAACTTTTGACTCCCCCCAAACTTACCTACTAACTTACCAATGACATAAACAGTAAACACATAATTTGTATGTTATATATATTATACACTGTATTCTTATGTTATTAAGAGAATCATAAGGAAGAGGAAATAAATTTACAGTGTTGAAAAAATCCACACCTAAGTGGATGTATGCAGTTCAAACTATGTTGTTCAAGGGTCAGCAGTATTTTAGGAACTTAGCCAGTTATTTTACAATTGCTTGTTGAATGAATGAATGTTAGCCATTTTTTTCCTCTGTCACTTCTGGAAACTGTGTTGAATCTGTTTAGCCAGATATAGGGGCATCACATATGAGAACATCTGAAGCTCCCAGCTGACCCGGCTCTTGGTAGTCACCCCTGTCACCCTCACAGGTATCCCACCCTAAGACCCTTAAGAGGCCAAATCTATCTTGATTTCCTGGAGTCAGCTCAGTGAAGACTATGTTTCACACATAAGGGGAGGTAGGTGGGTGGTGCTTGAGGACATCCTATTTCTTCTCACCCTCCTACCATGTCTTACACCGTACACATGGGTAAACAAAAAGGACTGCTTGTACCCAAACAACTTAAAGAGCTGTTAATACAAACACATTTGTGATAAACTCAGGTGAACCTATATGAATTTCAGGAAATTAGAGAAAGTTTGGGAAGCAAGCTGAGAATCTAAGTAACATAAACCACGCTATTCTCAAAATTGTCTTTTGGGTGACTTAATCTTTGCTATTGGACCAGCTCCATGCATCTGACTCCTCTTTGGCTTATGATGATTTATCTCCAAAGATGCACTTTATTCTTAATATAAATAGGTTTCTGGGGAACCAGTGCATGTCCTCCAGACATGCCCGGTCATGTTTGAGCTTCAGCAGGGCACAGCACTGCAGATCAATCTGGCACCCCAAGCACACATGTAATCAGTTTGAATCTGAACTACCGCCTCCTTGAACAAATCAATAACAACTTGTTTGTCCTCCCTGAGTTTTTACGATGTGTTTTCTGTGTCTTGCCATCTCAGTAGAAAATTTAATCTTGTGAGTCATGAAAGATCTGACAAGTTGGTTCCATTAGAGGCTTTTAATTCCAAAAATACTTGATTTGAAAAGTTTCTCTGCAGAAGTTTCTCCTATCTGTCCTATATGACTTAAATTTCAAAATTATATATGTAGAATTTGCTCTTTCTTCTTCCAATGAGCCATCCAAATATTTGTGTGGTAATATTAATGGTCTCTGGTGATTCTTGAGGTCCAAAACAAAAAGTTTCAAACTTGATACATGTTTGTCACACTATACAAAATCTGACTTGCCAAGTATCCAGTCCAGAATCTCCAAATGAATAATGGATGCAAACGAGGTATGACAAGCCAGCCTCCACTCTGGCTTGAGGAAGCTGCTGAAATCTTCCCTTTTGCCTTTCTGTTATAGATGCTTCCTTTGTGGTGAGTTAACTCAGCTCTTCCAGGTTTAGCATACGTTTCTTAAACTTTTCACTGTCAAGTGAGTTTACCTCTACTAGTTTTTGAGTGCCTATATATTGAATTTTTTTTTTTTTTGCTTCGTTTTTTGTATTGCATAAAAATTTCAGGGGTGGGGAAACTTTTTCTGCCAAGGGCCATTTGGATATTTACAAACATCATTCTCGGGCCATACAAAATTATCAACTTAAAAATTAGCCTGCTATATTTGGTCAGGCTAATTTGGTGAGGTGTGTGATGTTAGCTGGTATTGATTTCACGGGCCTTATGTGACCCGCAGGCAGGAGGTTCCCCATCCCTGGTAGATTATAAAAAACTAACATTTATTGAGAGGATGGCATGGCTGTAAGACATTTTCTCTAATCTTTGTAGCAACCTGAAAGACAGGTATTATTCTTTACATATAGCAATTGAGATAACTGTGGCTAAAAAATAACTTGACTCTCTTGCCCAAGGTCACCCAATTAGAGGCTTCAAATTGAGGTTTAAAAAGAAAGTTTTGCTAAATTTCTTATGGTCCCTGTGTGTCAGTAGTACTTGATATAATAATATATGGTGTTCCTACAGTACAGCTACGGTTAGAAAGAAAGTGAAATTTTGTGGTTTAGTGAATGCTTTGAACAGATGTTTTGAAAACCGACCTCCACAGTTTCCTAGGTTCTTCTTGCTGATAATGACCTACATGAACAGAAAGAGATACTATTAGCTTTTTTCCTTGGAGATACACAGGACAACTTGCACATGTAATTTTAACCCATATTTACTCTAACTGAAGCCAACCTTATTTGTTCTTCTATGGCATCAGATTTTAAATATGGTCATGAACATACTTTTTAGTAAAAATAAAGATGGTATTACGATGGAGGCAGCATCACAATACCTAACTTTGTATATAGTGTTGCTGTAGGAGGATTGGAATATGCAAAAACTGAAAAGTGCCGTGTTCCAAATGTTTATATTACAGAGACTCTACCCTTTATTACTGTTTACCAGATGGAAAGTCAATGATTAGGAGAAATAAAAAAAAATACGCCAGGGAAAATGTACTAAAAAAGTTATTTAAATGAGAAATTGGATTTAAAATCAGCAATATTAACAATGCATTTGCTTACTATGATTCTTTATTGATATTAATGCTGTAGAATTTCTCATGGGTGGTTCTTTAATCACCACTTCTGTCTAATTGTTATTTCTCTGAATATTCAACCTACATTTCAACTAAAAGGATGACTACCATTTAGAGTAAACTTGATTATTGTCTAATGTTTAGTTTCAAACTTATTTCAGAGTGCCGTAGCTCTCTTCAGGATACAGTTTGTCACCAATGAATCTTTTCAATACATTTTTTTTGGTAAAAAGTATATCTTTTGTTTTGCAAATGTTGACTACATATAACTCTTCTGGGGAGCAAGGGTAATAAAATGTGGAAATTAATTTGAAACAGGAGATATAACAGAAATCATAGCTCTCGATGTCAGCTATTGACATGCAAGAAGACCCCCAGATGAAGCTGTTGCTGGAATGAAGCTTTGTTTATGAGATTTATTGCCAAGAGAGAGAATAGCACCTTGACAGAAACATAGTAGTATCCTTTGAAGAAGAAAGCCAGTGGAAAATATTTGAAGGGTTTCATGACTTAGATTGGGAGATTTTAGGTAGATCTTGCAAAGAGGAGAACTGATTTGGATTAGGCAAAGTGTATAACATGGTAGCTTTGGTTTAGAGGGCACGGGGAGGTGAGGGCTTAATGTACTGATGAATAAATGATTAGTCTGGTAAGCAAATTATTTTAGTTGCTTCACCATCGTCGCTAGAAGTGGCAGTTATTTCCCAGAACAAATGGCTAACTTATTTTTGCTTGATCACACGATCACTTTGCACAGGGAAATGAAAAGTATATTGAATTCTGGTGGACTTGATCTTTTAACTCTGATGGCATCATTGCCAGCAAGCTAATGGGCCTTTAGTTGGAACACTACTTTTGAGAATACCTTCCCAGCCTACATTCCACCTTTTCTGAGAACTAGCTATGAGAATAGTCCCAGAGTAATATTTACACGATGTCTCCCTGCCTGTGCTCTCCCTCCTCATTCTCCCACCCCATCTAATTGGATTATGGATAGATACTTCCCTTAAGCCAGCCTATTCCTGGTCCAACTCTTTTGCCCCGAATATTTGAGACTGGAATTCAGAATGTCTCCAAAAAAATCTATTATCTTTCCTTGGTCTGAATGCATATAAACTTTAGAGTAGCTGTATTTTACCATGTCACCTATTTCTGTCTTATTTGTGTATAAACAGAATTGCCTCCAATGGCGTCATACAGCATTTCCCTTTCCTGTTGGATAGTGACTCTCTTAAATACATTTTGTCCAGCATTCATAAGCTTTTAGTCCCTTTTTATTATTTAAATAGTCTCATTTTGGTATTTAAAGAGTCAGTATAAATTATTTTTAAAGTTCTGCCTCATAATCTAATTTAATACTCTTCCTCTTCCCTTCTGCTGTCTGTTTCTCCTGTGGCTTCAAGAAGAGGTATAATCTGCTCTTCCCACATTTCCATCTCTATCTTCTCCGAGTTTCTTTCTCTGGTGTTGGGGAGGAGGAGTTAGGTGAGGGATGCATGATGGCTTAGAGTCAGATGGCAAATCTCTTTAGTTCTTTATCACTGTTTCTTAGCATTGTCTGGACAACTCATTTTCATAAGAGACCTGTGTCTAAATACTGGCTTTACCATGGGGCACAGTCTTCCTCCTTCCCTTCTTTGGCGTAAGAGTTCTGATCAGGTTTTGACCTCTTCCTCGGTCCCTGCGATCTGTCCATCCTGCAATATCTTGCTGCTGGGGTCTCAATAAATGGCTCTCTGGGGTGGTAAAACTGTTAGTATTGACCAAGCCCATAAAGGTTTGGTGTTCAGTCCCTACATCAGACCGCACTAAGATGACTATTAGACAATGAGAATTAGGAAATAATTAGAAATTTAAAAAGACATACATTTCCCTCCCATGAAAGAAGCAGGACAGAAAACAATGGTAGAAAAAGATGGTAACAAAATTGCTAGAATAATTCAAGCTGCAAAACCCAAGACAAGCACGAACTGGAGTTGTCACTCTGATGGGAAGGGTGCACAGTGGGGCTCAAACAGGAAGATCTGTTGAAAGTATTTAGATGTGGTACTTAACCCTCCACATCCATCCTCCCATTTCTGCACAGACAGGCACATGCCCCTTCCTTTACTCAGCTAAAAACTCAAGGTTCAATCTTTTAGAAATAAGACAGTAAATTCAAAGGCATCAGATATAACCAAGGAGGCATATGAGGCATGAAAGTATCATATTAAACACAGGTATTAAGAGAGAGAGTTGATATTAGTCTGCTTTGTCTGTCATAATAAAATACCATAGACCGGGCAGCTTAAACAGCAGAAACTTATATTTTCACAGTTCTGGAGGCTAGAAGTCCAAGGTCAAAGTCTGGCAGGGTTGGTTTCTGGTGAGAGCTCTCTTCCTAGCTTGCAGACAGCCACCTTCTCTATGTTCTCAGATGGCAGAGAAAGAGAGAGCTCTCTGTTGTCTCCTCTTGTATCAGAGTCCCACACTTATGACCTCATTTAACCTTAATTATGTTCATATATGCCTTATCTCCAAATAAAGTCACATTAGAGATTGGTACTTCAACATATGAATTTTGGAGGGACACAGAAATTTGGGCCATTATTTCAACTAACCTCTTTCATAGTTTGACTCTCAAAAGACTGGCAGTAGGCCTCATCTTGAAGGTAGGTTCCTTTTTGGGGAAACTGAGAAGCCCAAGAAAAAAGGCCTGGAGATACATTTGGAGAGCCCTTAGACATTACCTTAGTAAGCTCACCAGTCGGTAAATCCCACCCATGCATGTAGAACATCTAATTAGTATTCTAATGACTTTTCCTTAACTACGAACAGACATTTAAGCCTCAGGTGTTTGAGCCTCTGACAAAACATAAAGAAGCTAAAACAAACAATAAAACTCTAGGAGAGACCAATGTGATTACGGCAGGTGAGACAGCCTGAGATCTGCAGTGTGCAACTGGAGACCCATGATTGCTGACAGTGCAGTTTTAGTCTACGTCTGAAGGCCCAAGAACCAGGAGAACCAACCATGTTAAGTTCTAGTCCAAGTACGAGGGCAGGAGAAGATCAATGTCCCATCTCAAAGACAATCAGGCAAAGAAGAACTCTCTCTTACTCAACCGTTAATTTCATCATGCCTTCATTGGATTGGATGAGGCCCACCAACACTGGGGACAGCAATCTGCTTTATTCAAGCTATGGATACAAATAGTAATCTATTCCAGAAAACCCTCACAGACACACCCAGAAATAATGTTTAGTCAAGCATCTGGGGACCCTGAGGCCCAGCCAAGTTAACACATAAAATTAACCATATATATATGAAATAAATATATATATGAAATAAAAGTTTTAATGCAAGTTCTGGAAAATAAAGTTGAGGAAATCTCATAGGATACATAGGATATAGCTTTAAAAAAATAAAAAAGGACATTATAAAGAAAAATGAAAATAGAGTAATGATACAAGAGGTCTAACATCCAAAATAACAATATTCAGAAATAGAAAACTTAATACAAAATTTCCAGATGGAATGGGTCCCCTGAGCACCCAACATAGTGAAGGAAAAAAGATCCACACAGAGTACAGACTTGGGAAATCACAGAACAGTAGGAGTGAGTGGTAAACATAAGTCCCAGAGAAGAAAAAGTTAGTACATTATTTCATAAAAATAACCGGAAATCAGCCCAATGTTGATATTCTTAACAACAACATAAGAATCTAGAAGAAAATGGAAAATATCTGTTCAAAATTTCAAGAGGAAAAATATATTCAACTTAGAATTACATGCCAAGCTAAACAATTAGATAGATATGGGAAACTGTTAACAATTAGGAAACCTGGGTGATAGGTATATGGGATTTCTAAATTTTGCAGCTTTTTGGCAAGCTAAATTTATTTAAAAATAAGTTTTATGGTACCTTTTGAATTTTTAAAATGTATTATGGTGATAAAATTTTAAAATTATAAAACATATGGATTTAGAATGAGGCAAGAGATAACATGGTATAGTTAGGATCATAATAATAATTAATAGGAAGACATTATTCACTTATCTTTAGCTTTAAATTTAATACACAGGGCGCATGTGGCAAAATGGGCAGGGATTTAGAGGCAGATAGCTATGGTTCAAAGCTTAGTGACACCAGTTTTATCTATTACCTAGCAAAGTTATTTATGCAATCAGGGTGAAGTAGGCGGAATTCTGAGATCACCTGCAGTAATTCAACCCTTGTATAATGCCCTCCCCCTTGACTGTGGGTGTGAACTATGAATGTGACAGGATTAGATTACATCACTCCCATGATTAGATTACATCATATGGTATAGTTGAGTTTAAGAAAGAATGGACCTGACCTAATCACATGAACCTTCTAACTCTACGTCTAGAGGTCAGAGACAAAGGAGTCAGAGATTTGATACAAGACATTCCCATTGCCTGCTTTAAAGATTGAAGGGGCACCCGGCCGGTGTGGCTCAGTGATTGAGTGTAGACCCATGCACCAAGAGGTCTCTGGTTCGATTCCTGGTCAGGGCACATGCCCAAGTTGTGGGCCAAATCCCCAATGGGGGACATACAGGAGGTGGCCAATCGATGTTTTTATCTCTCTCTCTCCCTCTCCCCTCATCTCTCTCTAAAATCAATAAAGATTAAAAAATTGTTTTTAAATAATAAAAAATAAAGATGGAAGGGGCTACGTGACAAGGAATATGACCAGCCTCTGCTTCCTGGGAGTGACCCCCAACTGAGCCAGCAAGGAACTTGGGACTTTAGTTCATAGTCTCAAGAAACTAGATTCTGCCAAAATTCTTCCCTGGAGGCTCTAGATAAGAAAGCAGCCCAGCTGATATCTTGATTTTAGCATTGTGAGATTTTAAGCAGAGAACCAAGCCATGCCATGCTTGGACTTCTGCCTTACAGAACCGTGAGCTAGTTAATAAATGGGTGTTGTTTCAGGCAGCTAAAGGTGGTGATATGTCACAAAGCAAGAGAAAACTAACACACAAAGTTATCTATTTCCTCACATATGAAATGAGAATAATAGTACTATCTATCTCCCAAGATATATCTGATCAAGTAAAGTAATCATATAAAACATTTAGCAGTCTTTCTTATATCCTTACATGCTTAACTTAGGTTCTCTCTCTTTATCATTGCTATTATGATTGTTATTGATATCACATAAAGCAATATCTAAAAAGAAGTAAGAATCTTAAACCCATTAAACCCATTAAAAACTTAATTTATTCATTAACATGACAACCAAGATATTTGGCAAACCCAGGATATAAATAGTATTCGTAATATCATCCATTATTAAAGCTTTGACTTTTTCCAAGGTCTGGTCCATCCCAGTGGTGGCAGTTCTTAGTGAAAGACAATTTTCAGTCCTTTAAAGTATTCATCACGGGGCTACCTGTCAGGTTTTGATGATGGGTGGAAAATGATGGTGACTGCAGGAAACATCCTTATAAATGTCTCCTGAATATGGCATTTAAAATTTTATGTTAACTGGAAAACTGAAATGCTCTTGCCAACCAACTGAGCCAAGATGGTTATTCATGCAACAAACACACCAAGCCACGTGAATGAAGTCACACCTGCAACAGGCACTGGGGAGTGTTGTGTCACCTAATCCCAGCTGTGAGCTAGTGCTCAGGGTGGCTGAGGGCCGCATTCTAACCTGGACCGTAAATGTGCACATGTGCATACATGAAGCAAAATAACCCTTATTCCAGGTGGTATTGGTCTTTGACAATGAAGCAGACCCACTGCTAATATATGTAATATTAGGCTAGGCTGGCCTTACCTCAAACACTCCATAATTTCCAGTTATGTTTCATAACATTACCAGGATTTCCATGGATTAATCCTCCTTATTAGTGAGTAAGGGCTGTGTCTACACCGTGATCCTCACTTCTGATCAAATTTAAAACTGTGCCAGTATTTTGAGATTTCTAGAAATAACAGAAATGTACTACTGACTGATCAGAGCAATAGAGAATGGTGTAGCTCACATGTAGGTCCACGAATCTGCAATAAACTACAAAAAAGAAAAACACTAGAGAAATGAAATTGAAATGCATCTTCTCAGCAAAGTGAAACTGTCACTAAGCTGTATGACTGCTTTTGAGATGAAGACGGAATTTTGAGAAAATCAGTAATTACGAGGCATTAAATACCTGCTTATGATAAATGACTTTTGATAACTGACATTTTTAGCTAAGAAAGTTAAGTTTCAAATTTATTTAAAGTCTTATTCAACTTCCCTCACCTGAGACATAAATTCCTTCTAACATATTAAAGTCATTTCATATTGTCTTCTCTATTTCGAATCCTAACCGTGTTCTTACTTTAATAATTCTTGAAACATTACTGATGTTTGGAAGAAAGGTTTATTTGTTTTTTTTTTACAAACCACCTCAGCTTATTATCAACAAGAATGCTGATTTACAAGGTTATTTTGTTCATATACTCAATTTGCATCTTGAATATTTTATATGCATATCACGTTCAAAATACATTACTAGTTGAACAGAATGGCATGTCAATAAATCAAATCCAGGCTGTGTCCTGATATCTGAATAATGATGATACGGAACACATCTCCATATACCAAAGGAGGGGGTGATTTTCCACCTTAAAAGATTAAAATAACTTAAAAACTACTTTAATATATTCAATCAAGATTTAGTGAACGTATTAAGCAAGGGTGGATATTTGAGAGTATAATTTTCAAATATAGAAAAAATAAATATAAATTTAACCTGTATATTTTTATTATTATATATCATTATTTTAAACGGCCTTACTATAACATAAATAAAAATGTTTGGGGGTTTGTTTATCCATTTTTTTCTTTTTATCCTCACCCAAGGACATTTTTGCATTTATCTTCAGACAGAGCGGAAGGGAGAGAGGGGGGAAGAGAGAGAGAGAAACATCGATGTGAGAGAGACACATCGACTGGTTGCCACTCACACGACCCCAACCAGGGCCGGGAACAAACTGCAACAGAGGTATGTGCCCTTAGCGGGAACCAAACCCGGGACTCTCTAGTCCGCGGGCCGACGCTCTAACTGCTGAGCCAAACCGGCCAGGGCTGTTTATCCATTTTTAAAAGGAAAATTAGAATCATAGCAGCATTTTAAAACCAGATATGCTTCAGATAATCAATTAATCCCTGCAAACCTCTTTTGGTGTATGTTGGCTTCTGGTAAGAGGATCCAGAGTTTTACTTCAATACTCAATTGTTATGAGTTCTCAAAAACAAATTATTTCATTGTTATCAGAGATTTAAATAGATATTAAAAGGAAGCTTATCAAAGGGTTAAATTTTATTTTATTATAATTTTGTTTTTACTTAATTTGAAAAATACTAAAAAAATAGAAAAAGATAAAGAAATCACCTATAAATCTACAAAAATGTGTATGCACACTGATGTGTATTCTCCCCTTCCATATCTCACATTGGAGTTGTTAGATAAACAGCTTGGGACATGCAAAGGAAAATCCCAGTTCTTCTCTGCAATGAGTCTCTCCCCTGTGAGGTTCCTTCGCTACTCACACAAAACACTTCTGACACTTCTAGTCAACAAATGTGGATTCTCCCCTCTACAGCAACATGCATTTCCCAACACCACCTGGGTGTCCTACAATTTAACTCCATTCTGACATTATCTACCTGGAGATAGCATTGGATCTTATAAGCTGCAGGCTCATGAGACTGTCCCTGCCCACCCCTATTCAGATGCCAGTCACAAGATCAGGTCATCACCTATGCTTCTGAGTTTGCCCCCTCCTCAGGTTTGAATTTGCTAAAGTAGCTCACAGAACTCGGGGAATACTTATTTTTATTTACTAGTTTATTTAAGAATATTATAAAGGATACCGATAGCCAGATTTAGAGCTACATGGGGCACGATCTGGAAGGGTCCCAAGTGCAGGAGCTTCTGTCCCCATGGACTTGGAGTGTGATTCGCTCTGAAACCATTGGGGCTTCATGGAGGTTTCCTCATGTAGGCATGAGCAAATATCAACTCCATTTCCAACGCCTCAGGGAGCACATTTCTATACATTGACTACTGGAACATTCTCAACCTTGGCCTTAACCCTAACTCTGACTTCCTTTGATCCTGAACTTGTGACACTAGAATGGAGGAACACAGATCATACATGGCCTTTGCATTAGCTGGGTGCATTGTCCAAGAGTCCTAGAGAGAGAACGAGACAGCGTATAGTAAAAAGCACATGCATACTGATATCTGGATTCCCACTCCAGCACTTACTAATTCAGGAGGGTTTTCCTCACCAGTAAAAAGGAAACTGCTCTTTGTACTTGAAAGAGTTTTTGTGAGTTCTAAATTCATTAAGGTAGCTAAAGTGCGTAGTTCAGAATAGGCACCAGAAGAAAATAAGTAATTGTTTCTTTTTCTTCTTCCTTTCACGAATGACACATTCTAAAATCAGGTTTATTCTGGGGAGAATGGGGGAAGGTAAATGAGTTTTTTCATAATTGTCCTAGGAGCTAGAGGTAATCTTGATAGCCTGTCTAATGATTCCATTAGAGAGTTGATAAATGATTACTTACAATGAATATGTTGTCATAGCAGGGGAAAAGCAAGTTTAGCAATTAGAGAAAGGACACAAGGATTTAATGTTGGGATCCAATTTGGAACACAATTAAGGTGATGTAGGAGCCTAATATCTCATTCATATAATAAAGTATCTCCAGGCTTGGTAGTGATTAGACGCAGAGTGATTTCCTGGCCCTTCTAATAGATAATAGCTCTGACACTGTGTCCTTTAGCAAAGTGCCAGAGGAACAGCTCAATATACTCCAAGAGAGGAACCAATCACATCTTGTCAGACCTACATGGTTCCTGGATTCTGAGCACCAAAGTGGTGACATAGTCTGACCTTAGTTTGCTCAAAAAAATTCTGATGGAATCTTAAGATTAGAGGTCATTGCTTTATTTTGAAAATTAATTCAATTTTTTTAGAAAGGGAGCTGTGCAAACTCATGTTGATGCGTAACTAGGAACAAATTATGAGGCCTCTTATGAAATCAGTGAATCTTAGTTTCACTGATTAGTTTCACAGTGAGGAAACCACTTGGTCATCCAAAGAGATGACCTCCTAAAGGCTCGTCTGTTCCCTTATCCCATTCTGATTTCTGATTACCCCCAAACTCCCTAAAGCTGCATCTCCCAACTTTGTGCCAAGTCATCACACAGTAATGCACAAAATTCAGAGGGGAGCTGTGGATATTTATATTTTTAAGGGAAAGACACAGATACTTAGTGTCTCTCAGGTGGCCCATAAATTACAAGTTTGAGGTAATTTTCAGACCACATAACATTTCTTTGGATGACATAATATCTTCTAGAAGCTTAGTTTTCTGCAGTTGCTACGATAAAAAGCAAATACTTCACAAAAAGTTATGTGAAGTAGGAAATGCAGGTAGTGGCATCCAGTTTGGTTCCAAGGTTTGAGAAGTGGTGTAGAGCTCAACAGCTGTACTTCCCATTAGGAAGTAATTGTGGTTATTCAAGAATGATATAAAATATTTTTTCTTTCAATTTCTGTTTATTATTTTTTTTTCAAATGGCTACTGTGTTGCTAGAACATGAACACTTATGAAATTGTATGAATCCAACACTGGATTTCTTTTGGACTAAGGATGCTGTGGGGGGAAAAATTCTGAGATGCTAAGGGCCACATGAACAGAGAAAGTTTGGAAGATCTCATCCACCTTGTCAATATAGTTTAGGTCAATATTTTATCTTTAAAGATTTATCTGTCACAATAAACTGCCTGAGGAGGCTGGGGGGTTGGTGGGTGTTCTTTCATTGGAGCAGAGAAAGTTAAAATAAATTTTAGGTCATTAAGATTTTTTTTCAACCTGCTGAGAAATGCCTGCTGTGGCTCATGCTAAAAAATGTGTCACCTGAGGACATCCATCTGTTCTTTACAAATCTCATTTGGCCTTTGCCTCTTCTCTTCTTGATTCACAAAATCAGGGTGCTTTGGGGTTGCCTCTCGTATGCGTTTATTGATAGCGATATTTATTCTGTCTGACCTGCTTTCTGCGTTTCTCAAAACAAACATCCATGTCTCATAAATATACTATTTAATTTCTAGTTATGTTGTAAGCTGAAAGCACCCTAAAATAATTATTTCTCCTTGGAAATATATTAACATGGAAAGTTGGAAAATAAATGTTTAGGCTTTATCAGTTATTCATATTAGAAATAAAGCATAGAAACACCAATTTATAATTACAGTTTAAGATTCTCAAGAATATGTTTAAAGCTTTTTTCCTCTTTTCTCCATATTCATTTTCTCTCGGAGAATTCCTCTCACCTCATTGCCACCACGGGATAATATCTACTTAGACGGCTCCCAATTTCTACCTTCCTCCCCCTTTACCTTCTCCTCTGAGTTACAGCTGCACATCTCAGGTTGCCTAGATATGCCACAGTCCCCACAATCATGTGCCCTGAGTGTACTCACCAACTTTCCTCTCCATTTTTTACAACCAACTCAAGCTCAAAACCTCAGTTTCCTTCTACTCTCATTCCTCGCTCCCCAACAATCAATAGATTTCTAAACTTGACAATGTATTTCATTGTTCACCTTCCAGTCCCCCTGCAACTGCCCTGGTTTGGGGCTTTTATTTCTTCTTACTTCAGTTCTTTTTTTTTTTTTTTTTTTAATCCTCCCCCGAGGACATTTTTGCGTTTATCTTCAGATAGAGCAAGTGGGAGAGAGGAAGAGAGAGAGAAATATCGATGTGAGAGAGACACATTGAGTGGTTGCCACCCACAAGACCCCAACCAGGGCCGCGGACAAACTGCAACGGAGGTACGTGCCCTTAGCGGGAACTGAACCCGGGACTCTCTGGTCTGCGGGCTGACGCTCTAACCGCTGAGCCAAACTGGCCAGGGCCTTCAGTTCATTCTTTACAAAGCAGCTAGAATGATCTTTGCTAGATATAAATAGGGTCATATCACTCCCCCACCCTCAGCTTTATGGAGATATACTTGACATATAACATTATGTCAGCTTAATGATTTGATATATGTGTATATTGCAAAATGATTAGCATAATAAGGTTACTAAACACATCCATCACCTCACATAGTTATAATTTTTTTGTGGAGAGAAATTTTAAAATTTACTGTCTAAACAACTTTCAAGTATACAATAGAGTATTGCGAACTATAATCAACATGCTGTACGTTATACCCCCCCAGAAATTACCCATCTTAAGACTAGAAGTTTGTACACTTTGACCAACTTCACCTACTTCCACCATTCCTCACCCCCTGGAAACCACTGATTTCTTCTCTGATTCTGTAAGTTCCCTTTTCTAGATTCCACATATAAGTGATACCATGAAGTGTTTGTATTTTCTCTGACTTATTTTACTTGGCAGAATGCCCTCAACGTTCATCCACGTTGTTGCAAATGGCAGCACTTCCTAGTTTTTTATGGCTCCATGATAGCCCATTGTTTATCTGCAACACATCTTCTTTATCACTTTATCCATTAATAGACACTTAGGTTGTTTTCATGTCTTGGTGACTGTAAATAATGCTGCTGTGTCCTTTTATAATTTAGCCTTTCATACTTTAGCCTTGCATAATTTAAAAAAATATATTTTTTTCTTCATTGAGTTTAGAGAGAGAGGAAGGGAGAAGGAGAGAGAGGTAGAAACACTGATGAGAGAGAACATTGACCTGGGCATGTGACCTAACCAGGAATCGAACCAGCGATCTCTCGTTGCATTGGCGGACCTCAGCCACTGAGCCACACCAGCCGGGCCAGCCTTGCATCATTTGATCCCTGCTTGTCTTGCTTGCAAGCTTCATCTCAAGCATCTTACCATCTCCATTCATAACAGCTCTATCCTTTCAGCTTCTCAAATATTCATGCTCCTCCCAACTCAGAGTCCATATAATGCTATTCCCTCTATCTGCAAAAGTTCTTATATTGGTTTCCCTCCTCTTTTAAATGTGGGATGGTATTAGGCTTAAACTGATCTTTGCTAAAATTCTGTCTTCTGTAGGAGTTCTTCATTCAAGGCAACATAGATCTGCTCCCACCCACCACGGCCCCACTCCACCTCCGGGGGAAAATCATGTTCTCGGTTTAAGTTGTGCTCAAGCTGGCTTCACATTTGGAGGCCACAACTTAAATATAAAGCTGTGAGTTAGCCACAAGAGTGAAAAACTCAGGTGTGCATTGACTGTAAGAACAGAACCCTTAAAAGTACTTGGAGAAAACGTGAGCCAAATCCTTTATTAAGCTTTCGGTGGGGAAATCTTTTTTACTATGCTTTATAACTTAGAAATCAAGTAAAAAAATATTGACACATTGTCTTCATAAAATATATGCTTTGTATGTACTGCCATGTACTGTAAATTTAAATATCTTCTTTGTGTTTTCATTTATCAACATATATGTATTGAATCTCTGCTTTGTTCCAGGCCTTACGCTAGCTCCAGAGTTAGTCCATCTTGGGGTAAGGGGGCCGGCCTTCTGTATTCTAGTATCAGTCGGTGATGTGCGTTACCTCGGGGTTGGAAGGTGCGAGTATAACCCTCCCAGATAAGATGTTCCAGTTTATCCAGAATAGAAGATTGCAGCTGTGAGCTCTTAGAAGCCAAAATTTAAAAACAGTTGTAGGATGGGTACACCAGCCTTGTAAAGAGTACATGGGTTATCAACAGCTTCCACTGCAAGGTGTAAATAAAGAGTTGTCAACTTGGAAGCCTGAAAATGTTACAACTTGAGGGTAGCATGGGCTGATTAACATAGGTGTGCTGCAGGAGTGCACAAGGATGCATTATACTGCACAGAGCTAGTTTTAACTCCTTCCTATACGATGTGGCAACAACAGAAGCAATGGCATCCCTGCCCGGGCCACTTGGGTTGATCCATTTCTACGGTTGGGTCTCCATGAGACATTTGGAAGGAAGGCTGGCTTCTTCAGATTAAGTAATCCCTTGGGCCTCTTGATTCATTTGGGGAACAAAAAGAGAGAATAAATTTTTTGGAAATCTATTATATGAGGGGTTCAGCTGATTTCATTTAAAAAGACACATGATCACACATATAGCCTTAAGCTTGTGAAGAGTGCTTACAAGTATGGGCTGGAAAGGAGGAGATGACAGGTGGGGTAAAGAACAGACCCTCCAGGTCTCTGTTTCTCCCTTCTCTGTGAGGCTTCGAGTATAGCTTTTGGAAGGGGGAACAGTAATCAAAGATAAGGTAGTGCCAATTTCCTGGCCTGGAAATGGAAAAGGAAATGACCGAGAAACGGTTCTTTATTGAGTGACCCTCTAAATAACTCCCCAGTTTGAACAGAATTGTTTCGCATGTTAGATAGACACTGAGAAATGCACAAGTAATTTAGTGAAAATATTGCCAAATGTTTTAGAATCAGGAATCTCACAACTTTCCAAAATTTGGCTCAGATTAACTTCCCCCCCCCCTCTGCACTAATAGTAATATTTAAAGTTTGGTGAAAAGATATATAATTTTTTTTTGGTCCATCATTTTTATTCTTAATATTATAAAGCCTTGGTTTTGATGTTTAAAATAGCTGGTGACTACCTAATAAATAATTCAGCATGAACACTTCGATTTTTTAAATTGTATTTATTTTTTTGGAATAAGTAATAAATGCACATAGTTCAAAATTCAAGAGCCGCAACATGGTAAATAGTGAACAACAGTGTTTTGCTAGAGATACACTAGGTTCAATCTCTTCCCAACTCTGTGTTCACTGAAATCACACTGGTCTCTTGAAGGTAGACACGGTGGGAACATTTACACAATGGAAATTGTCAGGTGTACCAATCAAGTCCCTCCTCACCCCAACCCAGTTGTTTAAGCCTTACCAGGAAACCACTGGTCAAGCATCCCCTGCCTCCTCAATCTTTTACCCAGCCTCTTAATTTTTGATCTTCATTTGCAACTAATATTATTTGGGATTCTTGGGATGTCTTTCCAAATACATTTTGGGCAAATACCAACAACATATGAAATGTAATAAATATAGACATTTATTTATTCCCCCCTTTGTGACACAAATAATAACATTTCATACGTACTGCCATGCCCCTGGATTTTTCACTGAACAAAACACCTTGGAGATCATTTTGTAATGATGCATACCACATGTTCTCATTCATTTCTCATACTTGCAAGGTAATCCATTCCAGGGATGCACCATAATTTTTCTTTAACCCGACTGGTGAGCATGTAGCTGGTTAACTTGGGAGGGGGTGGTGCTGAGTGACCAGCCTGCACATTGGTCAGTTCACACCCTCTGCAAGTCTGTCTGCAGGACAAATTCCTAGACGTGGACTTGTGGCATCCAAAGGCATGTTTATTTTCCATTTTGATGGAGAATGCCAAATTGTCGTTCATAAATGTTCCAATTTGCACTATCAGTGGTGTATGAAGCAAACATTTATAATTAAACACACACCATCTTATTTTATAGTCAATATGAAATTGTTCTCTGTGAGAGAGAAATATCGTTTTCTATTATTTCTCAATAAATACGGGATTGTTTCATTAAGTGAAAAGCCTTCTTTGACTAAAAATCTCTCCTGCAACTCCCTTATTCTCACTAGCAGTGCTCTGTGCAAAATGGTTTCACTTGAAACCCTTAGGAGAAAAAATGCACGAGAGTTGACACAAGAGACATCTTTTTGTATTCACTTCTCTGAATTTCTTATCTACCTCGTTATTGCCAACACACACACACACACACACACACACACACACACACACGTATGAAATGATGTAGAGAATTTAAGCTAGGCAGTGATTTATCAGAAAGAGCAGGAGCATGCATTTAAAATGCTTATCTTTAAAAAAAAAAAGGGGGGGGGAATCAGTTTTTTAAAATGACTTTACTGTACATCTAACAAAAGAATCAATATCTGGCTTTTGCAGGAGTTGTCCCAGGGTGAAAATAAAATCACTCACCCTTGTAGCTCTAAACAACGAGCTTCTGTGCTTAAGGAGAAAAGGGCATTTTCTAGAGAAGCTTTAAAAAATAATGAGAAATGGAAATTACTCATGTTCCATTCTTTTACAAGACTTGTTTCTTTAAAAATGAAATAATTAATGCACCATTCCTAATGCCCAAAAGCCTTAAGTAATTCTTCACAAAGTTTACTGAATAATCAAGATGCAGCAAATGTTAGTCAAGAAAATTAAAAAAGAAAGTCTGCGTTCCGTAAAGTGTTATTTAACTTGAAGACCTCAAGCAGGCAAAATGCCAATGGAATTGTTAGAATAAGCTTTTCAAAAGCTACAGGCAGGAAACCAAAGAAAAGATACACAATATTTTCTTTAAAGGACATCAGGTAAAATGCAAAGAGGGAAAAGTCAACATTTCACAACCACCCGTAACCTTTAGGTTCTGTCCCCTATGCCTCTAATTCAACCATATTCAGTGCTTTGAAAGTCTGTTAATATCTATTCAAATGAAAAAGGAAGCAAGATATTCGTTGTATCAGCTAATACAAGCTGCTGCATTTCTTGCATCTGAAGGCAATTCCATACGTGTTCAAATTCCAACTCTCTTTGTGGGTTCCCATAATCATGCTTTTTGGACTTTGACTGGAAATCTATGATCAGCCATCAGAGAAAAGCTCCCCGTACGCACATATCTTACAAGATTCCTTTAACTCCAGCGTACGTTCCCTTCCTACCTTTATGTATAAAAATAGAGTTATAAAAATTAATTTGGAGTAACTGAACCACCAAAAGCTCAGAAGCAGGGAGAGGAAAATGCAGATCTGAAGCTCAGATATATGTATATATTTGAAACTCTTCAACATAAAGATCACAGTTGAAATATGTGTTGAGGCAGAAGGAGAGAAGAATAATGAAATAAAAATTACAAGGAAAAAGGAGCCAGTGAACAAATCAGGAGAAACCAAGAAACACGGAGCTAGGGAGTCACTGCTGTGTTGGACAGCAGCTGGCAGAAGCTGCCAAGCAGGGGGGTGCTTTGTAACCTGAGCTGATCACAAACTCCCTCTCAGCTTCATCTTCCCCATCTGTAAATGGAGGGGCTGTCAAGATCTGATACCCTATAGGTTTCTGATTCTGTGCTTGTGCAACGGTGTGAAAGGAAGGATGATGGGTCTGAAAGGCATTAGGAAGAATGCTAATTTCCTGCATTCCCTCTGATATGACTGTAGGCATAAATAATGCTGCTCCCCAATATTCTTTCACATGTCCCAGCATTTTGACGCTAAGGGGGAGCCATGTGACTACATCTGGTGAACAGGTCGTGAATAGCTCTGTATCATTTTGAGGCTGAAGTATGGAAGAACCCATGAATAAGCCCTCCAAATTGTCTGCCTGCCACAAATTCCAAAGCTTGTGTCCCTGAGAGACTTAGTGGAGCAGAGACCTCCTCTAACCAATATGGGATATGTATCATGAAGGAGAAGTAAACCTCTGTTGTTTGAAATACTGTTGTCTCCCCTGATGAGACAGCAGATCAGTAAAGAATAGATAGAAGCAATGTTGAAACACACACGAATGAATAGAGAGTAGTGAGAAGAAAACAGGAGAAGAAGCAAAGCTACACGGTAAACCAGCAAATCACCGGTAGAAAGGTATTGTGAACAGGGTATTCTAGAAAAGTGATCAGACTTAGTGGGAACTGCTGTTGTGTGTGTTATCAAGAGATCTCAAGGCTATAAATCTGCCTATATAGAAAAATCACAAGAAATAAATACACCTGTGCTTAGTGGCAGAGGAGAGCATTAAATGGTTACTCATCTTGTGTGTAGTGTGTTGGTTCGGAGTCCAAATGTCTTATCTTTGATAAACAAGTGTTCATTCTTGCACTCATTTCCAGCTGAACCATGGTAACCATGTCACTGGATTCAGCAGAAAGTTTGCACCTTAGGGAAACCTGTTCAAATTAAAATCTCAGAAACAGGATGATAAGAACATATCCAAAAATGCTAAATAGAAGAGGACAAGACTAGCTTTAGAAGAAAGAATCAATCAATCAATCAATCAATCAATCAATCAATAAAGTGTTATTTGGAAAGAGGTGTGAACAAGTCACTTTTTCTGTCTAGCAGGAAGTTGAAAATGCAAAGCTGAGGCTTAGATACATATGTATATGGAACCCTCTGACTGAAGGTCACAATTGAAATGTGGGAAGAGGCAGATGCTCTGGTTTGGTTTATGCGACACCCACTCTGACACATATCTCGCTTGCCTTCTTGTCTGGTACACCAGGAACCCTAACAAAGTCATTCCCAGGCACCCTTCCAGCTGGAGCTCCACGTGTGGCCTGGTTCCAACAAGTCTGTGTGCATTTTTGATGTGACAGTGAATAGTTGCCAGTCACAGGAAGCAGTAATTTTCAGCCAGGCAGGCATGGTGGCAGAGGTTCCTGGGTCTTCTGGGAAAACTGTGGTGAGTTTCTCGCACTTCTTGCTCAGCACCCTGGAGTCTGAGTGATGAGCAGTGGTGACTGGTTTGCTCTGGACTTTTGTGCCGTCTGTGTGGCTGCTGGTTTTATATCCCAGCCTAGATTCCAGGAACTCTGGAGTTCCTGTGAGTCTCCCAAAAATGTTTTATAAGTCTCTTTATGCTTAAATTGGTTGGAGTAGAAATTATGGTCTGCAACTATAGCTGTAAAATACTTAAGGAAGCAGTGAAATAACAGATCCAAGGCACAGACACTGGGCACATCAGGAAAGAAATGTCTGAGAAGAGGTAAAACAGGACAGTACAGGTGTCCTTGCCCTATCCCCAGGTGGGATTCAAGTTTATATACTTTCCTGTTATTAGGGTGGGGACAGGTGTCTGGTCCTACTTGGTCTCTGGCTGGTGTCTCATTCTGCTATGTCCTCTGTGCCCCTCACATGGCCCAGGTGAAGACAATCTACTATGGCTACCTGTCAGGTCTCATTTGGTCTTTGAGTGTCTCTTGCTTCTGATAACAACAAATCAGGCAATCACTGCTGATTACAAGATACCTGCCCTCTGTACCTTTTGGGTCCCAAACCCAGTCTTCTCTTCTGCTGCTCCTCTCAGCATTTCCCAGCCTTGTGTGGGCCCCAGGAACTCTCAGGAGCTCCTTCTATGTTTCCCTGGGGTGAGGGGTGCTCCGGGGCTGCTCTCAGACCCACAGCCCTGGAACCTCTCCCTGCCCTTCCGAAGCTACTGCCACCCAGCCACGTGGAATGCAAAGCATGTCACCCTGGAAACTCTTCGGTGTCTCATCACATCTGCAGGAACTGGCTAGGCAAGTGACTGCCAGACTGACCCTTCTGTCTGAGTGACAATTCCATTGTCCTCATCCCTCCCTTTCCCAGAATTTTAACTCAAGTTCTGGCAGCCAAAAACAGAGATTTTGATGTGGACTTCAAGAAGCCAGGTTTGAACACTTCTCATACACTGCCAGTTGGCATGTAGATTAGTGCCGCCTCTACAGAGGATAATTTGGCAATACAGGTGGTGGGCAAAAGCAGGGTTACAGTTGTGAGTATGCAAACACAAAGTTAATAAATCTATTGCAATAATCATAATCTGCATGTCTTTTTCCATAAAGAACAACTGTAAGCCTACTTTTGCCCACCCTTATATGTAACAAATTTTAAATACACATGGCCTTGAACAGCAATGTTTACCTTTAGAAATTTGTACTACAGATATAATCATGTCCTCACAAAGTGGCCTTTTTGTGAGGTTCTTCATCATGGGATTGTTTGTAGGAGTGAAATGCTAGAAACCACCTAAATGCCCATCAATATGGGACTGACTAGATAAAGTGTGGTAAAGTCACATGATGGGATATTATAAAGGCATGAAAAATCAGGAAGTGGCTTTAATGTGCTGATTTGTAAGATCTCCAAGATATATCTGGAGGGTTACACTAAAACCAATAATATTGATGATTAGTGCAGAATAAGGTGCAGAAGGGAGAAGAATATTCACCATGTAGTCTTTATACTTCTTGAAATTTGAACCATGTGACTATAAAATGTATACATACCAATAAATACATTTTTATCTTAAAAGTACACTTGTTCAATTTGTTAAAATATATCTTTTTTCCATATATATATATATATATATAGTTTAAAAATTGCTTCAAACTGAGCAATTACTTCTTTGATTTTTGGAATATCTACCTTCCCCTGAAGCTTCAGTTTTAATGAGAGAAGAGCCTCAGGGCAAAGAGAAGCAATTATTAGTTCCTCAGAATAAGCAATTACCAGTAACTGGAATTTAACTATATCAGTTTAATGTTTTCAAAAGCGCCATCTCCCTGCATGTTGTCAAGGGTTGGGGTTTGCATCATTCTTATCTATTTATTTATTTATTTATTTATTTTTGTTACAGATGTTTCTCCTTTTTTCCCCATTGACTCCCTCCTGCCCATCCCCCCACCCCATCCCTAGCTTTGTTGTCCATGTCCATCACTTATGCATGCGACTGTTGTGCGTTAAGTTTTTCTCCCTAGTTCATTAAACTAGTTCATAAAAGTTAGTTCAGTATTTGCATTAAAACTCACCCTAAACTTGTCACCATACAGTTTTGCAGATTCCATAAAATTTTATCACTTGGATATAAAATGAGAACCACAAAGTAACCTGTCGGTGGTTGTGGACAAAGCAGCTAGCAGTTTTAGCGTGCCCAGTCTGTACCAAGCATGCTCTAAGCTCTTTCCTATATTTATTTGTGTAATTTTCACTATAACCATGTTAAGCAGGTGCTTATTTGATAGATGAGGGAGATGTGGCACAGAGAAATTCACCAGGGTCACATAGATAAGAAGTGATGAGGGCATGATTCAAACCCTAGATCCTGCTCGAAGAATGACGATAGCTATAATAACCAATATCTATTCAGAGTAATTATGTGTCAGGCACTGTCCCAAATTCTTCCCTATATTAACACGTTTTTGAGGATTTAACTAATTTAATCCTTACAACAATACTGTAAATAGGTAGCGTTTTCTTTCCATTAAATATGAGAATATTGTCTAGTCAGTTCCAGCTTCTATAACAGAATACTGTGCACAGACTGGGTCATTTGAACAACAAACATTTATTTCTCAGAGTTCTAGAGGCTGGAAAGTCCACGACCAAAGAGCTGACAGCAACTCGGTGAGATTCCTTTGTTCACAGAGTGATGGGTAGTGGAGACAGGGTTTCAGTCCAGCTTTGTCTGCCTCCCACCGCCCGGGCTCCTCCCAGGACACCACTGTCCCGCCTGCTGCAGAAGGATCCCTGGAGCACGTGGCAGACCACTGGGCTCTGGGTCTCACTGGCTATTTGTTTTGTCCTACTCATCTCACCTCTCCAAGCTTCCATGGGAACGTTTCTGAAGGGAGAGAGGAGAACCAGGTGGTCTCTAAAATCACTGACAACCCTGGGAGGTCTCTGCACCCATCTTTCCCACTCTGTCCCATCCCTCCATTTTGAAATTCTACACAAGGAAATCTCTATTCACCATTCATATTCTGATGCTACAAGACAGGGTGGGGGTGGGGGGAGTCTCACAGCTGAAAAGGAGTTCTGAGCACTAAAGGACTAGGTTTGAAGTTCCAGAAGAAAATTAACATTAGCCTAACAGACCTGAGTCCAAATCCAGACCTGAGTTCAGATGCTGACTCTCCTGTGTATCAGCTGTGCCCTATTCAGCCAACACGCCAACCACCCCACCACAGTCCTGGGCCTTTGCTCGTGCTGAACCTTCTGCCTCCAACGCCTCTCCTTCCATTTCTACTGGGAGGACCCAGATCAACAAGTCCCATTTTAATCACCTCCTCTTCTCCCCACATTGGAAAGTAATCTCTTTTCATGGGGTCTAACTTTTTCCATAAATGCTAATGGTTGTTAAAAGCACAGAGATCACTGCCATCTTACTGTATTTATTTTGTGTTATCCTAACAATTGCTCTGGTCAAGACGTTTTTCCTCATCTCAGGTCAATTTTGCCTGCTGCATTGGGAAGCCCTTCTTAATTTTTTTACATGTGAAGGCTGTGAGGCCATTATTTCTTTAACAAGCAAGAGAAACTTAGACCTTTTCTAAAAGGAAAAGTTCCCCCTAATAATATCCTGGTTGCTTTTTTTTTTTTCTTCCTCTCGCCAACTTTCCTCCACCCTTCTCCCTCTCAGTTCCTCTCTCTGTCCTCCTCTCTCCCTCCCTCTTCCTCTTTTTTCTCTCTTCTGTCTTTCTTTTTTAATGTGTAACTTCAATTCAATTTAGCAAGTATTTATTGAAGTCCAGCTACATACCGGACTGTATCATTGGCATTGCAGAGGTTAAAAAGTTCAGAAATAATCTCTTCCGCCCTGGCTGGTTTGCCTCAGCGGTTAGAGCGTAGGCCTGAGGACCAAAGAGTCAGGTGTTCGATTCCAGCCAGGGGCACGTGCCTCGGTTGCGGTTCATCCCTGGCTTTGGTCGGGGTTGTGTGGGAGGCAACCAGTCGATGTGTCTCTATCACATTAATGTTTCTCTCTGTCTCTCTCTCTCTCCCTCCCTCCCACTCTATCTAATAATGATAAATAGAAAAATATCCTTGGGTGAGGAATTAAAAAAAAAAAAAAGAAAGAAAAAGAAATAATCTCTCCCCTTGAGTAATTTTCAATGTACTCAGAACAAAATTTGCAAAAACTAATCATGACACAATACAGTTTCAAAAATGCTTGGGAAACTGAAGATTAATCTTTATCTAACACAAATAATGCAGTACACATACAAAAGCTATCTTAAACGCACACTAAAGAGACATAACACATTTTAAAATTTAATCATTTTACTGAAAAGAATGCAAAATACAAATGAGTTATAATTTGAAAGTTCTTCAAACTTCAATGAAACAGAAAACAAAGTCCATTGTTATTGTTAGTTCAAAAACCAATCAGATATATTTACATCTAAAAAAATAACTTTCTTATGTCATTATTTAAGTAAAGAATAGCCTAACTTTCATTTATGGTATACAGTGTATTCCATTTTTGGCTTGTGTTTTAGGTTGAGTAGGTGTTAGGCAGCAGTTCAATGGACCCCAAATGCTCTATGACAATATTTATAAGATGATGTTTGATTTCTATGGAAGAACTGCAAGTGGGGGACACTGCAGTGAAACGGCGAGAAGCTGTTTAGCACCCCAGGTAGTCCAGCAGACATAGTTGACTCCAACAGGCCGAACACTACCTGTGCAGTGGTATTTTTTGCACATTTCCCTGGCTGGTACTCTCAATCTGTAACAGGTGGCTGTAAAAGCTCTGGAGTCTGAGCTGTGGTGGAGACTCAGTGATCCCTCTGGGTAGAGCTGCACTCCTCCTCAGTCAGCTGAACCCCAACTGAGGCTCCAGTCTCTCCCTGGTCGTGCTGAAAGGCAATTTTATTCATTGCTCCGTTAGTCTCAAATAAGCTGTCCTGTATTTTATTTTATAACCACCACCACCACACCATACACCTGTTAATAAGTTAAAAACATAATCAATACATTAACTGACTTTTGTATTGAAGAACTAGAAATAGTTCAGATGACACTGTAGGTCACATAACACAATTCTAGCGACTGGTATTGTAACACTGTTGTTTTGGTTATCAAGATCAGAACACATCTCCAAAGTTACTGAGATATTTCACAGTATTGTTCAAACACACATAAATAATTATGCACAAGTATAAGTGGGGAGACCAGAACCATCAGAAAAACAGAGAGGCTGTCATTTTGTCCTCTCCCCCCTTACGTCACAAACAAAATTCTGCCAGCATGTTGCCTTACTTCTTTTTTCTTAGCATAACTATGAAGCTACATTAAAAAATATCTTGCACATGGTACAGCAACAATGCAAAATTCAGTGGGCAACTGCTCTACTTAAAACAATTTTGGATAATGACTGTTACTATACCGGCATTATTCAACGGCAGTGTCAGTCACATACATATTTACAATCTTCCAATTCGTCAGCTTAAAATAACCCAGAGAGCACATAAATGAAGAGCTCTCCCATTATTAGTAGCAACCGGAAACATAAATATAACCTCCTCTTTCAGCCAAGGTATCCTTAGCAAGATTTGCAATTCACATAAACTATGCGAAAGGGAATTTAAAGTAGAACGCAGAGGTTAGATTTATTTCTATTGCTTTTAAACATTTCTTCTGATGTGGCTTTGAAATAGTAAGTAACTATATTTTAGTCAATAAAGCCAATATTCTGTTCTTTAAAAATGAATTATAAAAAATTAAAGTACTCTAATAATAGAATAAATAATACATTGGCTGAGGTTTTGTATATTTCAAAAATTCTGTCAACAGCATAAATATGTTTAAGGATTATGATACAAGAAGAATTTTATTTGGCTTATGAATGTATTTTTATCACTACATATACTATTTTGAGGAATATTGATAGAACGGTTTGCTTCAGCCAGAGATATTTTTTTTTTTAGAAAATCAAATAACGTTAAAGATTTTTCTCTTTATATAAGTAAAAATGCTAGCTGCAGAAACTTTGTATAATAACTACAGAAAAGTAGGAAATAAAACAATTGCCCGCTCATGAATAAAATAGAACCAGAGGCATGGAAACATGGAACAGATTGACGAATCTCAGGGGGAAGGGGGAAGGGGTGTGGGGGGGGGAGTGAGAAGAGATTAACCAAAGAATTTACATGCATATATGCATCGCCCGTGGACACAGACAATGGGGTGGTGAAGGCCTGGGGTGAGGTGGAAACTGAGTGGAGGGGGGCAATGGGGGGAAAAGGGGGACATCTGTAATACTCTCAACAATAAAGATAATTTTAAAAAAGATATTCAGATTTCCATCCCAGCTCTACCTCTGACGAGTTTTTGTCACCTTGACAAATCACTTGTTTCTTTCAGCCTTAGGTTCCTCATCTATAAATGAGAATAATGCTGATATTTGTCTATTGGGAGCTGACCTTAAGCGAATATGTGTCTTCATAACTGTCGGGTCCTTTTTGGTGAATATTGGTGATCTACGTTCATCAGGATGCCTCTCCAGCTACCTCGCTGTCAGAGGATCTGTCGCAGTGAGGGTGAGGCTCAGACGGATTTGTCAGACACACATTCTGTGGCGATCAGGAATACCAGTTCTCCATCTCTTTAAGTAACCTCACAGCAGCCTTGGAAGTCACTCCAAGGAAAACGTTAGGGCTATTCCAAGGGGAGTTTGGAAGACGTCGATTCCAACTTTCATGGATGACTGAGAGGTTCGAGACTTCAGTGGAGGAAGTAACTGCGAATGTGGTGGGAACAACAAGAGAAGTAGAATTAGAAATGTAGCCTGAAGATGGGACTGAACTGCTGCAATATCACAAAGAGACTTTCACGACAAAGAGACTTTTCACCAGTTTTACCTGGGTGAGCCAAGAAACTGGTTTCTTGAGATGAAATCTCCTTTTGGTGAAGATTATTGAAATGACAACCAAGGATTTAGAATATTATTTAAACTCAGCTGATAAAGCAGCAGCAGGATTTGAGGGGATTGATTCCAATTTCCAAAGAAGATCTACTGTTGGTTAAATGCTACTAAATAGCATCACAGGCTACAGAGAAATCGTTCATGAAGAGTCCGTTGACACGGCCAACTAACTCATTGTTGTATTTTAGAAATCGCCACCTCTCCTAGACTTTGGCAGCTACCACCCTGATCAGTCAGCAGCCGTCAACAGCAAGGCAAACCCTCCACCAGCCAAATGATTATGACTTGCTGAAAGCACAGATGATGGTTAGCATTTTTTTTTTTTTTTTTAGCAATAAAGTGTTTTTAATTAAGGTATGTTCATTGTTTCTTGTTTCTAAGACATAATGTTACTACACACATAATAGATTACAGTACAGCATAAACATAACTTTTATATGCACTGGGAAACCAAAAAATGTGTGTGACTTGCTTTATTGCAATATTCACTTTATGAATATTATAAATATTCATATGCAAAATATGGTGGTCTGGAACCAAACCCACGATAACTCTGAGGTGTGCCTATCGTAGCCAGAGCATCGGCATCGCTGTGCTGGCTCACTACACCCCAGTTCCCACGGGCAGTGCAAAGGGGCGGATGATAATCGAACACGCAGGAAGATGTGCTATAAGAGAGGAACTCCGAGCTTAGAGAACCGGAAACTTTTATAATGGCCAATAAGACGCATGTCCTTTGTTTCAGGGGGAGACGTTACCTTTTCTTATACAGACGGTAAGAATGTCTACCCTTTACTCTGGAGGGGAACACTATCTCTGTCTTCCAAGGCTGTTTACTAGATAAATAACCTTGAAAGGGTAGCTTAGTACCTCTCTTCTCAAGATGTGGCGAAAGATCAGCGACTCATGAAAAATTATGTCCCAAATCTGATAATATACATTTTTAAATTTCATAATTTTGTTCAGTAAAATATGGATTTACAGTGTTGATTCAGGGAAGCAAACCCTTGTTGAAGGAGCCATAGTGTTGACCTAGGTGAGTAATTTGTTAATGATTGCTTTGTTAATTGAGATTTTTAACTTTTGGGTTATGTGACTTGATGATTTATTGATTATGGAGAAATTGTCTTTCTTGACTCTATCTAAAATTATATTATATTCCATTGAACTTAAAATCTCAAAGATTATAAGAGTACTCTATTTACCACTAAGGAAAAAATTTTCTAATAACTATATGTTTCAATGTTTTCTTATCACATCTGCTGTAAACTGCTTAATAATTTTAGAGATTTTGAATTGTGGAAAATATATGTGTCTTAAAATTGATGAAATTCATATTTATTTACTATCTTTATTCCCAAATTAAAATATAAACTCAAGAGAAGGTAGAAATTGTGTATATGTTAGTTATCAATATATGCCCAGTGCCTGGAACAGTGTCTGGCACACAATATTCAGTAAATATTTGCAAAATTTATATAGGAAATAATTGTAAGCTCTGTCTTCCACCCTCTTTTCTCTCTCCCCACCCCCAGCTCTGCTCTACAATAGAGGTTCTCAACTCTAGCTACATAGAGAATCATGTAGGGAACTTTAAAAACATATCCATACATGGGCCTTATCTAGGCTAATTAAATCAGAATTTCTTGGAGCAGAATGGTGTGCTGTAAAAGCTGTCCAGGTGAATCTAATGCACCTGAGAAGTTCGCAATCACTGATCCATTACTAATAGAACACGTGCAGCAGCCATGCACCTCGCACTGTCCCTCCATACCCACATGTGGAGATCTGATCACCTGCTGGATGAGAAAAAGCTTTCTAGAGGAAGTTGTTGATATTCCCTCAAAGAGTAATAATCCAATGTGTTTGTATAATACATCCTTATCAACTATCTCATTTGATTCTCAAACAGTCAGGGGAGGAAGGTAAATCAAATATTATTATTTCTAAAGTGGGAAAGAATCTGAATCTCAGTGATTTACTCAAGTGAAAAGGAAGGGTGTGCACATTTTTTCTTCTCTCTTTTATGACCTCAAAAAAAAAAAAAATCAGAAAAACTGTTCTCCATTATTATTTTATCTTTATCTTCAAATAGCATTTCCTAATCAACGTGTTAGTGTTAGTAAGACACAGAGAGAAAATCTGATTACTGTGAGCCATTCATTTATTCAACAAAGATGAAATATTGACCAGTGTGTTGAGTGCCCATAATGTTCCAACTGTTATTCTAAGGCAAGCTGAGCTTTCCCGGTAACTTTAGCCTGCCCAAGCAGTCTTTCCCCACACCCCTGCCTCTCACCACCCTCCTGACCTCTTTCGCCTACCCTGGTTCAAGCTGACACTCTAGGTATAGCGAGCAATACAAGTGTATTCCTACGATTCCATTATAAAAAACTGTAAATTTTCTCTTGAACTAGGATGTCCTAATTCCTTTATACTTCAAGCCATGACTCTCTGCTCTTTGCTTCTTCTTGCTAGTTTTTAATCAGTGAATTTGAGGACCCTTGAAAACAGATTGAAACATGGTAAGAATAATATCCAAATACCAGTTGGAGGATTAAAGCTTGAGAACTGAGGTCATTTTTTTTTTTTTTTTGTCCTTCCAGCAAAAGCAAACTCCCTATATTTCTAATGTTTTAGAAACCATGTTTCCTTGAGGGTGAAGAGAGCCATTAAATTCTCATTATAATTTTATAAAGTTGGAAACATTTGTTAGACTTATAAGAGGGATGGTTCCCTCAACAGAGGAATATGCACTTAAGTGATCTTATGCTCAGAAATGAATGGGACTTACAATAACGCATTTTCCTAAAACAACCGTGAAAGACTCTTAGAATCAAAAGTCACCATGATGAAAATGTAGAGAAAATAGGAAGATGTGCTAATAATCTTTAAGGACAGTGCTAATTTCCTCCTGGGGTATTATAACATTATTAAAAAGTTAATGGGATAGCCATGCTTACAAACCTTTAATCCCAAGGATTTATATTACAGAATTAAGGTCCTTATTAAAGGATTTAATATCATCCATAGGCTCTTAAATTTATATAGAAATAATTTCCTTCTTTGGTTTTTACTTAGTTTCTTTAAATTTGAAATTGAAGATTGAGATGCAGGATCCATTATTTCTAAGTACACATTTAAAACCAACAGTTTACAAACACTGTTTCACCCAGACCCCCAACTTGCTTTAGAGATATTTTTTGAGCCCTGGTAGGTTTGGCTCAGCGGTTAGAGTGTCAGCCTGCGGACCAGAGAGTCCCAGGTTCGGTTCCCGCTAAGGGCACGTACCTCAGTTGCAGTTTGTCCCCGGCCCTGGTTGGGGTTGTGTGAGTGGCAACCACTCAATGTGTCTTTCTCACATTGATGTTTCTCTCTCTCTCTTCTTCCCTCTCTCCCTCCCGCTCTATCTGGAGATGAATGCAAACATGTCCTCGGGTGAGGATAAAAAAAAAAGAGAGAGAGATTTTTTTGAAAATGCCATATACTATTTACTTCCTAAGGAAAAGGTTACTCACCCAAAAGCTTCTCAGATGACATACAATAGTTGGCTGGGCTGGGGAAAGAAAACATCAAAACCGGGGTAATTCAAGTGCTCCAGGGAGTATGTTTCTGTCTATGCAGTAGATGTCTCAGGAAGCACAGCTGGTCTGAGAAGCCCACCCAGCAGAGAATTCTCTTTGGAGACAGAAACCCATGACCCCCATGCTCAAGGTGACTGTCTTATTTTGTTCTGGCCAGTGCCTTTTTTTTTTACAATATAAAAGAGGAGAAGTCCAGACTTCTATTATGACAGTTGTCACAGGACCTCATAGGAGGATGCAATCAAACCCACATAATGTCAAAAAACAAAAGAATACAATCCAATTCTTTAACTGTTTTAGGTTCTTCAAACTGAGTTACTTTTAAAAGCAAACTCAACTCCAGAATAAATCATTACATTATCCAAGCAGAAACCACTCATCACTTTGAAAAAGACAATTTCTACCATTAAAAAAATCAATTATCATCTCAAATAATTTGTTTATAACTACCAAGCGACTCAGTATTCGCTGGGATCCATTTTCTGGCAAATATTTGGACCCCCAAAAGACTACAGTGTAGTCCCACATCATTCTTTAATATTTATATGTGCTAGTTTTTCTTGTAACCATAGTTAACTCTTATACAAAGCTTCCAATGTTCAGGAATAGCTCTAAACATTCTTCACGTGTCTATTCATTCAGTCCTCCTAATAATTTTCTGGATAGGTACAAATAGAACTGCCTGTATTTACAGGTGAGGTCCACTAACCTGCCCGTGATTACCTGGCTAGTAAGTAGCAGCCTGACATGCCCTCACCTACTGCCCCTCCCTCTTTATAATGTATATCTTTACTTGAAAGCTTTTGAGGAAAAGTACTATTTTTTTGTTTTCGGTTTCCTATTTCTAGTATCTGCTGCACTTTCCTCTGTATTGCAAGCAACCAAGAATGGATGTAATAAGCATATTAATCAATAGTAATCATGTTTCAGATAAATGAAAGACCAGTAGTCCCCAAAGATGTGCCTTGGGTAGTGAAGTTTCAGTAAATATTTGTTGATTATTTCTGATTAAGTATATGGAGGCTATACCAACATTTTCTAAAAATAGTAAGTATTATTAAGTTATTCCCTAATTCTTTACTCAGATAAAATTCAATCAGAATGAAACCACCTTCTTCCCGATTAAAATTGTTTGGCTGCCAGTTCAAGCACATGAAGACCAAAAATGTATTTCGAGCCACACTTTTAAACTGTTAATTTTTTTCTTTACAATATTAAGACACTGTACAGGGTTGAATATTCTATCCCCCAAATTTATATCTGCCCAGACCTCAGAGTGCAAATTTATTTTGAAATAGCCTCCTTGAAGAAAGAATTAGTTAAGATGAAGTCATATTGGATTAATTGTGTCCTAGATCTAATAACTGGCGTCCTCAGGAGACACAGGGACAGACATGGAGGGAGAACACCATGTGAGGACGTGTAGACACTGGAGTAACACAGCTGTAGTCAATGGTTGCCAAGAATTGCCAGCAACCACCAGAAGCAGGAGAGAAGAATGGAACAGAGTCTCCCTCAGAGCCTCCAGAAGGAACCAGCCTTGCAGACACATTGATTTTGGACTCCTAGCCTCCAGAACCGTGAGAGAATACATTTCTATTGTTTTTAGCCATCTATAATAGTTTGTGGTCATTTGTTATGGCAGCCCTAGGAAAGTACTATAGTCACTAATGTCAAATTTTAATATTTGTTTATTGTTAGAAATTTGTTGATGCCTCAATTCTCTAGACATTAGTAAAAAAAAAAACTATTTTATAAATATTAGTGTTTTTATTTCTGTTATAAACGTACATGGTATTTTGTTGTTGTTGCTGTTGTTAATCTTCACCCGAGGATATTTTTAGAGAGAATGGAAGGGAGGGAGGGAGGGAGAGAGAGAGAGAGAGAGAGAGAGAAACACCCACGTGAAAGAGAAACATCAATTGGTTGCCTCCAACATCTGCCCCAGCTGGGGCTGGGAATCAAACCTGCAACCCAGATACATGCCCTTGACTGGGAATCGAACCCATGGCCCTTTGCTGCGCAAGACGACATTCTAACCGCTAAGCCACACCAGCCAGGGTTAAACATGCATGGTCTTAATTTATCTAAAATGATCACTTTTCAAAGCAGTATTCAAGATCTTATTTAAGCTTTTGAATAAGTTCAATTTCTGCCAGTTAATTATTTGTTGCTAAGCAATGATATAAAACTAGTATTATATTTTCTCCATTGACATTAACAATAATAAATCATTTTATTTCTGCCTGACAGTGCTTTAGGCTTCTCACATTGTACAATTTTGATAGAACCTTTAGTGAAGGGTAAGCCAGATCGACTCCCATTGTCTTTTCAAAACAATGACCTTTCCTTCTTGATTGTTCATAAAGATAAGATGATAGCTTTGGAAATTTCAAATGCTACATATAATCCATTCATTAATGAAATGTTAAGTTATTGAGTAATAAATCTGGCAATTATTTTAGTAGGTAGACAGAAGAAAAATATTGATAAAGTCTAACTGTATGAAGCCATTTTACATTTACACAAAAACACTTCAACCATATGTTTTATTTACTCACAAAGTTCCTTCCTTTTTACCCCAGTAAAATTATTTGTATTGAGATTTTGCTTCTTGTACCATTAGGCAACTGCATTAAATTCTGAAAATATAACTCAAACTTAAAAATAATGACAATGTTAAAGGGAACCCAGAATGACTATTTTTTTCTTACTTTAATAATTTTTTTGGCTTTCTAAGAAATATTCCTTAAGAAGCTAAGTGCATTTCTGAGCAACAAGGAGAAAAAATGGTTTTTAATTGGTACAAAAGTAATATTTGCAGTTGGAATGTTTTTTTTTCAAATTTGCTTTTTTGGGACTTAAGTGTGCATGAATTCCTAGAAAATTTTACTTGCTGTTGGCATCACCTATAGATTTAAAACTATACTGAAACTGTATCCTTGGAGACATAGAGAAAGATGTGACTCAAAATATAAATGACAATTAATTTTTCATATGTAAGTCAAATGCATAATTGTAGTTTCTAAGCAGAAAAAAAGAATTGGAGATGCAGCATAATTAAGTAATTTCCTCTCTAATTGTAGGCTGGAACATATATATAAACAAGTAAATGTTGTATTACCTCTTAATTCATGAAGTCTATATTTGGATGAGGCTGCTGAGTTACCTCTTCATTGAAACAGGTAATATGCTTCTATCAGTCTATACTATGTTATTTCCATGGTAAATATTTATTAATGTTAATGGTCATGTTAAACAGCTATTGAGAGTTCTGTATGAAAGGGGGAAACTCCCTAGCATGTAGACATTGCATAGAAATTAGTAGTGATATCGAGCCATGGAATGTTTGCTTTTCTGAGCTATTTAAAAACGAAAAATATAACATTAACATTCCTTCCAGAATCCAGTTTCTAGTTTGGTGTAAACTTGGTCTTATTTCTTATTCTGATGATACGAATTTGGTTTTGGAAAAGTCAGGAAACCATGGGATGCTGGCCAGTGGCCAGCTGGCCCTTCGCTCTGCGTCTTGACTCACAGCGTGTCGACCCTACCAGGCTGTAGTGTAGGGAGATGCGTGGTGGGGGCAGAGAAAGGGGCACAGCCAGGCCTGCCTACAAACCAGGAGCACACATTACTGCAAGAACTGAATGCAGACCACAGGGAAATGCCAAGAGGATTAAAGCCCACCCATGTCCCGGTTGTGCTGTGTGCATAGGTATTTATCAATTCAGCTGTTCTGTCCTCAAAAACCAAGACTCTTTATAGACGTGAAGCTGAAGGAGGGAAAAGCGGAGGAAAGCAGTCAGAATGGTAGTGTCTGTTCCATGAGCCTTGGTAGTGCCCATGTGCCTTCCTATAGCTCTGAGGCATGGAAGCCAAGATGCTGCAAGAGGGGGGACGAAGGGGCTCCCAGGGGCTGCTGAAACCCACTCCAAAGTCAGGGTGCAGCAAAAAGTTCCTAACCCATTCAAGAAATCAGAGTCAGCAATCTATTAGGATAAGAGCGACTATTCCGAGGGTTTGCAAGGGCTCATCATCTTTGAAGTTTAATGCAAGATATTTTTATTACTTTACTCACAGCTAGAGGCAAAGATGAGCATGCTTTCAGTAAGTCGGCCTGCGGCCCTCCTTCCTCATTCCCCTCCTCAAGGGAGCCAGCACCCTCCGGCTCTTTACCCAGCGGCATCCCAACCCCAAATCACCAGGATTCAGTGATCTAGTTAGTTCCCGGAGATGCCGTGCAGGTGCTTACCTCATCCAGACCCTGTGTCGAAGCGTTCATTCCTGATTGAGGACTTCAAGTCTTCAAGACCTAGAGTTCAGTTAAAGACATTCAAAAATTAGTAAGCTGATTAGCAAAAAAAAAAAAAAAAAAAAAAAAAAAGGGAGTGGGATGGAGAAAAAACAAGAAGGAAGAAGAAGACTTGAGTGCGTGCCATGGGTCACTGAGTTACAGCCGCCCTGTGACACGCTGCACCCTGGAAGGCTCCAAGGCCAGGAAGTTTCCCAGGGCATTCAGACTAGATGTTCCAGAACCACGTTGTCCTGTGGTGTAACCAAGGAGTAGTAAGCAAAGTCAAAACTGTCAAGTGTGTGTTTACATTACATTCAAATGCATTTCAAAGTGAGAAGCCAAGATTTCATTTTGCAGCCCCTCCTGCATGGCCCCAAGCAGATTAAAGCTCTTGTTTTCAGGTTCTTCCCTTTCTCAATGTTTGTTGTAGCTGATTTCCCTCCCAATACAATTTCTTTCTCATTACACATGTATTGTGCTCTGTAGCTACATTAGTAGTTTTGTCGCACGTCAAATAACGTATTTCTCCTGTTGTTGGAGGAGGTCATGGAGAGGATGTGACCGCGAGTTGACCCGTGAGCTGGACTGGGCAGTCGGAGTCCCCTCACTCCCTCCCCTGTCCTTGGAATGTCTGTTCCTCCTGCCATTCTCATAGCTGGAGGCTTTTCAAGGATGCAGCCTTGAGAGAGCAATGTGTTATTGAGACCATCTGGACAGTATTCTTCCCTGAATACAGTTAAGGCTGCTCTATAAACTTTTAAGATTCTGGTGGGCCGGTGCAGACATCGACTGGTCGTATGGCCACCTAAGACAAGCCTCCTGTGGATGTTCCCATGCGTATTAAACCTGCCACCTCCCAGTCTGGCGTGGTCTGCCTCCTTCTTCTGTCTCTCCTTGCCCTCTGTGTACTGGGGCCCGTTTCATATTTCACACAGGAAATCCAGAGTTTGTAAACCAACATTTGATTTTCTTTTAGGATTAGCCTTGGCGACAGCTTTTGTAGTCGGAAAGACAGCTTGGAGATTTAAATACACTGTGCTACTCCAACTTAACCACAAACTTTGCAGGGTCACTGTCCTCCATGTCTTGGAAAAGTTTCTGGTCTAGGTTTGAATAGACACTAGATAAACAGCACATGTTCATGAATTTTATCTGCTGTCCATCTTGTGACGAAGTAGCAGGACTGGCTGCCATGAGACAACACCCCTCCCTGCTCCTGCCCAAAATAACAGAACCCAGAGGCTGGATGAAGTAGCTGCTTTGCCTTGTGATTTTACTTCTTGGTATTCACTTGCGTTTTGCATGATTTATATTTCTGTACATACAGCATTTTTTTTCCATGACTCCAAAGTTTTAGAAAGTGCCCTAGTGAGTATCTGAATAAACTCTGCCTAGTCTGTCAGGACCTCGGATGTCCTGGGATACTTGAAGGTGAGTGAATGTGAGGAATTCCACCAGTGGCAAGGAAAACAACATATGCCTTTTCGTGGGGTCATCCCTTCCACGGGGACCATTTGTGCACCTTTTTTCCTAACCAGGAAACCATCTTATTTCCCCCTCATATACTACTAGCGGTTTTCCATAACATCCATCTGAGAGTGAAACTGTCCTGGTTATTTTAAGGGAAGGATGTGCATGGGGCTTGTATCTCAATCCTCTTTGGCCAGAACAACTGCTTAAGTTCTTCTTCTGCCTCCAGCCAGAGTGTCCCAAATCACTGGGGATGAAAGAATTCATACTATTTTTAAGCTCTTTGACTATTTTATATATTAACAGTTCTGATAAGACCTAGTTTCCACGTAACATCATTCAAAGGAAAAAGACAATAAGTTCAGGTCCCATCTTCTGGCCTCCAAGCTAAGAAATAGTTCAGGGTTTCCATGTCCAGTCTCTTTCTCAGTGAGTCTTAATTTAAATGTAGAGGAGGGAAGAGAAACTCAGGAGCGAAGTGCACCAGAGGAGGGTGCAGTGATCCCAGCCCCCACCTGAAGGCTGCTGCGATTATTCTCATTTTACAAATGAGCAAACAGTGGCACACAAAGATCGAGAAACGTGTCTAACTTCAGAAAGCTAAAGAATGGCGCAGTCAGGCATCAAATTCCTATCTGTCTCTTTGCCGCACAGCAGGGAGAAGCAGAGACATCTGGCTGTATTCTCCCAGAGTGTGTTAATTGTGATTTTTCTCAACATTAGCGCATTATGATGTCAAGATCCTGAGTAATGACCAACACTGCTAGGAAAGAGAATAAAATAGGAAAAGGCATGAGTTGTTTCTTGAAACTTTTATTTCATTTATATAATACACACATAGTCATGCACATTCTTTTGTGATATAAAGTGTATTTATATCTTCCTGTAATCCTCCTCAGAAATGAAACTAATTAAACTGCCAAACTATTCTCCTTGTGGGATTCTCTGTTATTCTATAAAAACCACAGTTTATGAGTTTGAGAAACATTGTTTTGAGGCAAAGCAACTGCATTATGAGTTTTTTCTCCAAGAGCGGAGATTAATAGAACTATTGACTAATGCAGTTCCCCACAACATTCTGAAATCCTCTGGTGTGAATCTGGTAAGACAGCTGTATCTCACTGTTATGGTATTTATAATATACATAAAATACTGCAACATAGATAATGTGGTGTGCTTACATACATGGATGCGTTCATGTGTGTGCTTGGGGGAAGAGGGGTTCAGCTAGGATGTTAACACTGGTAGTGCCCTAAGAACTCATGTCCCATGGATGGTGAATCAGCTCTTGTCACAATCTAACCCAATGACTCCCCGCCTGGTTGTATATTAGAATTATCTGAAGCTTTTAAAAATAATTTAATAGCTACAATATTTTATTTTCAAATCGTCATGCAATAAGACTGACCTTTTTTCCCTTTAGTTGTACAGAGCTTTGAGTGTGAACACATGTATAGATTTGTATAACACTCTCATAATCAGAACATAGAAGAGTTTCACCCCCTAGTAAACTCCCTTGTGTGTACTGCCTTCTAGGGTCACCCTCCCCACCACTCCAACCCCTGACAATCATGATTTGTTGAGGGGCTTGAAAAAAATACCAGTGCCTAGACTCTGCCCTCAGCGTTTCTGATTTAATTAGACTGGGGCCGGGGCTCGGGGTTTTTACAAGTTTCTCCAGGGGCCCTAACTAACGCGCACCCGCGGCTGCGAACGTGCGCTCTCAGCCGGGCCCCATTTCGGAGGCTGCTTTCTTTCACATGATCTACTTTCTTCGGCCCAAATCAGCGCTAAGTGTTTTGTTAGCACGATGGATAGTAAAGACATTTTTTTTGTTTTGTTTTTTTTCATTCTAGAAATGAATGGTGTTCAAATGATGTGGGTGAGCTGGGGGAAGTCCCGAGCAGGCACCTGCGCCCCCCCCACAAAGCGGGGAGCCCGCACCCACAGAGGGGAGACTGCAGGGCACAGGACCTGACCGAAGTTTCCGGAATTCTGATCCCGGAATGTCATGAGCTCTGTCCTGAGCAAATCAGTCATGCCTGAAGTTTAATACCAGGCTTCAGCTTGCCTGCGAATATTCACTTTGCAAATTTGGTGTGAGACTTGCTTTCACTGTGATTCCGTTTGGTTGAGAGACTTTGGGGAGGGACCTTCTGGCTTATGAAACCGTAGTCCTCAGTCTTAGCTGAACATTAGAAACACCTGGGGAAACGGAAAAATCCTGATGCCCAGAGCACCCCCTGCTGCAGTTAATTCTGAGTCTGCGGGAGTGGGACCCAGGGATCACTACTGTAGAAACTCTCCAGGTGTGTGAACTATTTTATTAGGGGCTACTATTATCCACCAAAGAGAATCTAATCATTTTGAACAAATAAATTGGCTTAATTCATTAAGTGGAACGCCACGTCCGCTCACCACACACCAGGCCTGGCTTCCGGCAGAGCAGCGGGCCGGTGCCCGCCACGCGGTGCCCATCCTCACCGCTGGCATCCCCCCTCCGAGCCGCCAAGGTCCCTGGAAGGTGTGTCCGTATCTGCCGCTGCGTAACCAATGACTTCACAACCTAAAAGAATAAACATTTATTATCTGAAGTTGTGTGAGCCAGGAATCTGTGACTTATCTGAATGGCTCTGGCTCGGGGTTTCTAATGAGGTGACAATCAAGTTGTGGTCCGATGGCTTGTCTGGGGCTGCAGGGTCCGCCCAAACTCACTCATGTGGCTGTTGGCAGGGGTCCGCAGCTCCTCGCCGGGTGTTGGCCAGAAGCCTTGATTTCTTGCCACATGGACCAGGGTTCCAGCAGAAGGCTGTTCGAATATCCCCATGACATTCCATGGAAGCTGGCTTCCAGGGAGCGCCTGGAGGGAGCTGCGGCGTCCTTTGTGATCGCGTCTCTGACTCTCACACCCTCGCTTCCCTTTCGTTGTGTGTTGGAAGCCGGAGACCAAGTCTAGCTCATGCTTAAGGGAATGGAAAGCAGGCTTCACCTCTTGAAAGGAAGACTCTCAAAGACTTTGTGAAAAAAATCTTAAAACCAGCGCAGAAGATAATTGGTGAAGGTTAAGGGAATATAAAAGGTGCTTTAAGCCTTGGCCGGTTTGGCTCAGCGGTTGGAGCGTTGGCCAGAGGACCGGAGAGTCCCGGGTTCGGTTCCCGCTGGGGGCACGGACCTCGGTTGCGGTTTGTCCCCGGCCCAGGTTGGGGTCATGTGGGTGGCGACCACTTGGTGTGTCTCTCTCACGTCGGTGTTTCTCTCTCTCTTCCTTCCTCTCTTCCTCCTGCTCTGTCTGAAGATAAATGCAAAAATGTCCTGGGGTGAGGATTAAAAAAAAAAAAAAAGGTGCTTTAATTACCTTTATGGAAAAAATAACCTAATTCCACTAGGATGCATAAACTTAACAGGAATCAGATACCTACAAAACCCCCAAAAATCTGAGTTGAGATAACAAATGTGATTATTGTTAACATATTATTGGGCAGGCGTGATTATGTGTTCCCATACCTTAGGTCTTAAAAAGAGGAAAAACATACCAGACCAAAAGAAGTCATCTCATCTTGCTCAAATCCATGCTTTCCAATGAATCGGTTCTTTAAAAGACGTGTACTTTATGGGGAATGCTGTGTATGTGTTAACAGATAAACAGAAATGACATTTAATTTCAAGCTCCATTAGTACCATACAGGGAATGGTGAGAACAAGGTCAGCCAAGATGGTAAAGGACAAAAGTATTTCATTTCCAGTTACTTAAAATAGTATATTAATGCAGAAGCTAAGATAATGTTGGGCACTTGCCAACTTAAAATACAAAGGTTTGTGGGAGAGAACCAGAAAACCTGGATACTTGAAGATCTCAAAAATATACAATTTTCTGTTGAAATCATTGCTTTTAAAGCAGGCATTTGCATCACATAGAACAGGTGTCTACAGCCGGCAGGCCAAATCTGGCACACTTTCTGTTTGTGTAAATCAAGTTTTGTTGGAACACAGCTATGCTCATTCCTTTTCGTGGTGTCTTTGGCTACTTTCATAGTAAACAGCAGAGTGAGAAGTTTCTAAGGCCCACAAGGACTAAACCATTTATTATCTGGACCTTTGCAGAAAAAAGTGTCCATCTTTGGTATAGACTAAAGAATGAGGATATATAAGTATTTTTAACTTTATTACAATAATCCCTAAACTTTGTCACAGATTCTTGGGGCCTTAAAACCAGATCCAAGAGAAAACATGGCCATCGGGGCACTAGCAAAACAGCATGTCATTATTTGCTAAAACTTGCTACTCAAAGTTAGTGAAAGGTATTTCCTCCCCCCCCTCCTCATTGTTCTTCCACATAAAGAACAATATAATGCTGAAGTCAGTATTCTTTAGGTTGTGCATGATAGCAAAGAACCTCAAACTTGCTTAAGAAAAAAAAAGGGGGAAGGAGATTTTTTTGGCAAATAAAATCAAAGGAAATCAGAACCTGGAAATTTAAACACAATCCTCTTTCTTTATGTCTGCCTCTGTCTCCTTCCCTTTCCCACTTTTTCTCTACCAAGTCCCCAAACCTGTCTTTCTTTCTGTGCTGGCTTCATTCTTTCCTGCTGCAACTGGGTTTTCTCCATGTCATGGGGAGTATGACCCTGGCAGCTTTGTAGGGGTGGGGAGGAGATGGTGGTGAGAAATAAGACCCTTCCCTGAGGAACTGCTATCTAAGGCAAGACCTAGAGCAGTGAGCCGAACAAATGGGGACTGAACAGTATTTCTGGGGAGAGTAGGTGACACATTCACCAGGTTATGAGAGGGCATGATGACTGGAACCGAATGTTAGTCAAGTATTAGTCAGGAATCTTCAGGGGACAAGCCAACTAGCTCAAATGAAAAAGTAGAATTTATTGGCTCATTAATCAACCTATGGGTGGACTTGGCTGGCATCAGGGATGGCAAGATACAGGGACTGAAAAAAATGCATCTCTGCCTCTGTCTTTCACTTGTCTTTGTGGGTTAGGTCATCTGTTCTCTACTTGTATAGACTATTTTCTCCACACGATTGAGAAAATAGACATCAGCTCTCCCGAATTTACAATACAGTATCTTTGCCATTGGAGAGAGAAGAGAGGTGCTTGCTATTTTCTATTTGCTGCAGCCTGCAAAACTGTCAATTGTGCAGAGTCTGAGATGTTACCCACCTTGCAAACTAACCTGCCACAGTTTCATGGATACTGTAGAAGACTCTCAACTATGTTTCATGCTCACACCAGTGTCCCCTCGCCCCCAAGTGTCGTGGGAACCATGTGGGGCACCCCAGGTCGATGTTGCCCACACAGTGAGTTTGTGTTCCAGCGGAGGATCACCGATCTTACAAAACTCTAAATCTTATAAAGGGACTGCTAGCAAACCTGTCCCAACTTTGCCCCCAAGTGAGATATTATCTTTATTATCTTAGTCAGGGAACAAATATGTCCTCTGACCCAGAAGGAGATAGTAGCTTTAACTTCTGGCTGTTTGCTAGGCAAGTATCCTCGAAAAGAGAGTCCAGGAGAAAAGCTGTCACAAGATGCAGAAACTCCGTGGAGAATTGCCCTCCACAAAAAATCCCAGGGAAGAAATTGTGGTCATGTGCCCATCTTGGATCAAGTGCTTTGTCCAAGGAGTTGGGTTAGTATTAGTTCTGTTTGAGTTGACTTCCACCCAAAGACGGGTGAGGGTAGCTTATAGACATTAGGAGAGAACTGTGCTTGACAAAGATGAGTCACATTTATTATGATTCAGTGTAGAGTGTCAATTATAAGGCTGAAGAGGTAAAAGAGGAGGCCAGACCATGAAGAATTATGTAGGGCATATTAAGGAGTTTGGAATTTTTCCCATGTGCAATAGCAATTTTATTAAATGATTTTATAATGAGGGAGGTAAAAGATAACGGGAACCTGAACCAGGATAGCGAGGATGGAGAGAAATGGGCAAATTTGAGGACATTTTGTTACCTTCTATAGCAGCAGTTCTCAAGCTGTGGGTCGCGACCCCTTTCACAGGGGTCACCTAAGACCATTGGAAAACACATATTTCCGATGGCGATTCGTAACAGTAGCAAAATTACAGTTATGAAGTAGCAATGAAAATAATTTTATGGTTGGGGGGTCACTACAACATGAGGAATTGTATTAAAGGGTCGTGGCATTAGGAAGGTTGAGAACCACTGTTCTATAGGGAGGGAAGACAGACTCAAGGACAAACTTTGTTTTTTGTTTTGGTAAAGTTAGTGAATTGAGGTACAGAACCTAGAAAGATAAGTGGGTTTTGGGTGGAAAATGCAAATTTAGCTTTGAAAATGATAAATTTGAGGTAGGACATAGAAAGCTAGGCTGAGGACATGGATTAGGAGATGTGTCTAAGATATGGGTGGGAAAAGGGTAAACAGGAAGAAGACGTCTAGGGCAAAGCCTGAAGAACATGGATATTTAAGGGGAGGGCATAAGAAGAGAAACCTACAAAAAGATTGAGAAAGAGTAGCCAGGATGGTAAGAAGAAAAGTAGGAACAGATAGTACAATAGAAGCCCAAGATGATTCCAAGAATAGAAATTGATCTCATTTTTTAAAATGGCTATGCAACATGCCATGGTATGGATGTACCACACATAATGTAAGAACTAAAAACAAAACAAAGAGCTCAAAGCAGCTAAATGATGTCTAATACTCCAGGAGAACAGCCTTCTTCAGTTGGGGGCAGGGGTGGAACCCCATCACCCTTAATGGAGCACTGCGGGATCAAATGGGTCTTATTAACACACTCCTGGTGCGATGACATCCAGTAAATGTCGGTCATTTTCCTTTATAAAAGTGAGTCACTGTGACTCGCATGTGGCCAGACCACACTTACTCCTAGATCTTTTTCAATCACTCTTACAGCTATCCAGTCATTATATTTGTAATAATGTCATTTTTTTGTGCCACTGTACTTGTCCCTAATAAATGTGCCCTTCCCCCTTATGATTACATCACTGGTACCAGATCTTTTGACTTATTGGTTGCACCAGATGTCACAGATTCATTGGCAAGATAAATACAAGTGACAACTTACTTCTGCCCATCTCATCAACGTAGATCAGCTCTGGCTGATGAGTTCTCTTCCAAACATTACCTAAAATGGCCCTGGAACTCGTGCCATCCTGAGAGTAGTGTGGTTGGTAACTGTCACTTTCCTAGCAGGGATTTAACACGTTTTGTTGTTGTTTATTGTGTGTGTACACACGACACATGTACATCTCTTGACCTGTTTCTTTTTTCTTCCCCCAGGATGTGCCCAAATAAAATAAAAATTCTTAGCTCTTTCTTTAGGACAAGGTGGGGAAAAAATCACATCCAATCAAGTAGAGAAAAAGATAAGGAAAAATAACCAGCCGGGAAAGGCATTTTCTAATTCATTAACATATATTGGTACCTCTTATTTTTTCCTTTTATGAAAAGAATATTTGAAATAATAAACTATTAAAAGTCACACACTTTAAAATATTTATCACTCTATTTTTATAGCTTTATTGACTATTACCAAGTTTCAAATAATTAAATACTGCAACTGGGACATTAAAAATACAAACTAATTTACCAAAATAATTGTATTCTGAATATTATGTACAATATTACACATTTTACATTACATAAAGGGTTTTTTATACATAAAGGTAGAATTTGATTTATGATTACTGAAAATCCAAAATACATTTGAACAAACATTCCTATGCATACATACACAATCACTCAACTGGGACAATCAAAACCATACATGAGTGTGGTTACTAAAAAATAAAATTACATTCATACAACAATGGTAGAAATTGAAATTTGTTTTTATTAATTTGAGAGTATTATTACAAAACCACACGAATCATATAACCTAATTTTATATATCTAAAAATCTTTATGCTTGAGACTGAAATGTTTCTATTCCAAGGGAAATTTTTGATTTTTAACTTCTTTATTGTAAGGAATTTTTATAATTCATCATCACTAAAATGCCTGTCTGTGGGCATAATGCAGACCAACCCCAGCCATCAGAGAAGTCGTCAGGGTCTATCCTACCACCATGTGTACCTCACCATATAGTTTTAAAAAATAATCCTGTTCAATTGTACAATCTGGTTTGCCTTCATATTCATACTTGTCATCAAAGTGATTACACATTGAGGCACAGAGCACACAGGGGAAATATATATTACAGTAGGGAACTAGATAATGAAACAAGGATATCACCAGGTGGCTTCGGAAAAATAACAGAATAGGTGCTCATGTAGAAAACACCACCCATACACAGCCAATTAGTTATTAAACAACGTGTCAGTCCTCCAGAAAGGTTAATATACTTAAGTAAGGCATCACACCTCGTTGGAATGCTGAAATATCTAAGCCCAGACTACTGTCCCATGAATTTTAGTACCATCTCACTTTTACATTTAATTCTTTTCAAGAAGAATAGCTGTGATTTTCAGTAAAGCCAAATATTTTTCTAACTGATCTGACAAGTCTGAAAAGCAGTGTCACTCTGTACATGGATGTTATTCAGAATACACAGACGGATGAAAATTCTACCAGAATTATACACAAGAACCTGGAAAAGGGAACAGTTAGCAAACTGGCCATGCTCCTTCAAGTCTGCACAGCATTTTTGCAGTATTTCTTCCTTTGGAATCCTGTATTTTATCAAAGGCAAACAACAGAACACCCGGAAACTAGAAGACAGAAAAGTAACAAGTTGAAACATACAAAACGGATGTCCTTTGCAACATCTCATAATCTTCGATTGATGAGACGCAGGGCCTCAGTTTTGCTTTGTTTTCTTCTTGCTCAGGTTTAGTTTGAATATAAAATAAGCTCTAACATAGGTTATCAAAATATATTCATATAAATGTACGAGCATTTCTAATACAAAAGTTTAAAAAAAGTCTAAATTCTTAATTTTTGTAATTAAATATCCTCGAGTTCAGTAGGCAGGTTCATTTTTTGAGCAGCTTGTAAGGAGCCCGTCGGCTGAGCACAGTCTTGACGCGGGCGCAGCTACATTTCAGCTCTTCGCTGGGACTTCTCTGCAACAGCTGCCCCGTCCTCCTCCTCCTCCTCCTCCTCCTCATAGTGTTCCTCCCGGCCTTTGGGGTGGTTGTCATCTCGAACTTCGTGTTCCTCTCCATCAGTGTTTTTCTCATCGGCCTTAAAGTTAAAAGAAAAGAAAAGAAAAACACCTAAGAGGCAGGGCATAGAGTTAGTGAGATAAATACTTCCCTCTTTAAAAAAAAAAGTGGGGGGGGTACTTATTTTCAGAGGAAGGAAATAAGTGAAGAAAAATGTTCCAATAGGCAACAGTACTGCAGTCTTTGCTGATCTTCATACTGTCACGCATTTTCCAGTCTAGGCTGGCCTGCTAACCCCTGTGGCACCTTGGATGTGCTGGGTGGTGTCTGTCCAACTGTACATACGTATCTCCCCCGCATGCGCAAACGAGCGCAATGGCAACACCCCTACACATACGTTTTCATCGTTTTCGCCATAGGGCTCTTCAGCATTATGCTCCAGTTCCCTTTTTTTCTCTTCAGTCAAATCTTCCTGGACCTAAAACAAACCAGAGATACTAGGTGACACCTTTATCATTTAAGCACTTGAAACAACATATTCTGATTTCTGAAGAGTTCATTCAAAGTAGCAGCAACAAATTAAACTAAAAGTAGATTTGAAAAAAGATTGAAGTCGAAGACTTGACTTGTGTATCAGCTATGAAGAAGTGTATGATACACATACTACAACATATCTGACTCAGCTGTCTTCCGTTCCCAACGCATACCTGGCACACTGCAGCAGCTTAATAAATACTGCTGAATCAATGCAAAAATATCTGCTCTGTAAAGGCACAGAAAACGGACCCCATGACCTATACATAAGATAGGAGAAAAAATGTGTATGTATATTTCTATAATTAAGAAAAAACTTTTCTGGCCCTGGTCGGTTTGGCTCAGTGGTTAGAGCGTCGGCCCGAGGACAAAGAGTTGCGGGTTTGATTCTGGTCAAGGGCACATGCCTCGGTTGTAGTTCGGTCCCTGACTCTAGTTGGGGTTGTGCAGGAGGCAACCAATCGATGTCTCTCTCGCATTGATGTTTGCTTGTTTCTCCCCATCCCACTCTGCCTGAAAATGGAAAAATATCCTCAGGTGAGGATTTAATAAAAAAAAAAAAAAAAAAAAGAAAAGAAACTTTTCTGGCTAATATATCCAGAACATAGAACACAATCATTTCAATTTCTTCATAAAATAGTTATTAAACTGCCTCAAACCCTACATCTCTTCAGTGTTCTAACATGATGCTTCTGTTTTTAATAGTTTTCTGTAATGTATGCTATTACTGTTTTATCATTGGTCCCAATTATTGTTTCAAAATGCAAATCAAAGAAATCATTCAAATATTTTTGCTAAATAATCTCTATTTAATAATCATATTCCACAAAATATGAGTCAGAAAATATTTACTAACTTAGCTATTGTGAAAACCATACATATGCCAAAAGGTTTAAGTCATTTCAATACGTTTCAAAAAATTGCTGACCATCAGCTAAGCATAATGTACTGTCCTGGTACAAAAAGAAAACCTGATCTCTCCAAGGACAGCAGTATAGAGTAAGTCTTCTAGAATAATATATAAAATTACCTGGTGTGTGTGTGTGTGTGTGTGCACACGTGCAGAGGTGGGAAGTGTTAAAAATCCCAGAAATGGTCAAGGGAAGGAAGTATGCAGGTGTTCTAATTAAGGAGCAAGAAATTCAGGGCTGCCTCAAGGTGTTTAGCCCAGGTGCAACAGGAATAAACCACAACCTACCAGACAAGCTTTGGAGTGAAGCTGGCCTATGAGGAGCCTACAGAGATGACTCTTCAAGGATGCCCTAGACAGAGCCCAGCTTCATGGACCTCTCTAACTAGCCCCATGCCAGCTGGACTCACAGCCCCTAAACTACATGGCACAAATAAATCCATTCTGGGGACAGCGGCACAAAGCATCTTTTGTATCCCCATGTCCTGGTGGGGCGAGCTAGAGGGAAGACACAGGTCGCACAAGCAGGCTCTGCCTGTGGTCCGCGACATCATTCTGCCCTTCACCACAGGGCCTCATTACGACATTCCCCAGGACACTGGGATGAAAACGATGAAGCATTCCTCCAGTGTCCTGGTCGATTTCAGAGAACAGACATGTCTTCTACAGCCTTAACAATGAAAATCTACCAGTGAACACGAAACCTGGCTTAGCTGGGGTTGGGAGGAAACTGCCTTGAAACTGCAGTATGGTGGAAAGAATATATAAAATCGGAGTTGGCACACTTTTTCTGTAAAAGGCCAGATAGTAAATATTCAGATTTTCTCAGCCATAGAGTGTAGCAACCACCCAGTGCAGAGGCAGCCTCAGACAATGTGTAAATTAAAAAAAAAAAAGAAATTTAAAAACACATGGCTGTGTTCCAGTAAAACCTCACTGCTAAACAGGCCGAGGCCAGTAGTTTGCCAACCCCTAACACAGACTATGGAGTCAGACAAACCTGGATTAAAACCTTGGCTCCGCAACTGTCCTGGCCATATCAACAATGAAGTCATTTATTTTCATTATAAAAATTTTCAAGCACACACGAAGAAAATAATTTCATAAATGCCTTATAGCCATCACCAAGGTTCAAAAGTCATCACAACATTGCCACACTGGTATCACCTATTGGTTTTATTTTGTAATGAGTTATTCTTCAAAATTCTAGACGTCATATAATTTCATCCCTACCCATCTCAGTATACATCTCTAAAGACAATGGACTTTTCTCATAAAACCATAATGCCATTAAAACACCTGATAAATTACTCCATGGTATCATCTAGTGTCTAGTCTAGTTCATATTTACATTTTCCTGATTGTCTTACAAATGTCTATTTACAGTTGGTTTGTTCTAGTCATCATCCAAACAAAGGCCATCCTAGCTTAGGTTGTTCTCCCCTCTTTTTTCCCTCAAAGTTATTGATTTGTTGTTCTATAGAAACACCCACTTTCTGGGTTTATTTGCTTCTTTAAGGCATTACTTAACTCATTCCTTTAGCCCAGACATTTCTTATAAAAGCAAGTTAGCTGAAGGCATGGATGAATTTAGATTCAATTTGCAAAGCAAGTTTCAGGAGGTTTTTCAGAGGTGATGCTGTAGAATTCATACTGTCATCACATCAGGAGGTACATAATGTTTGTCCCACTTTTAGTGAGGCTAAGATGGGTCAGTGAGCCTGCCAGGAACAGCCTGATCCCTCCACAGTAAAATTCCCTGACTTCCATTCATCTAGTGATATCAACCATTGATGACTGCTCTTAAATCAATTGTTTTAATTAGGGCTTAAAGAAATGCTGACTTTCTAATTCTATCATTCCTTCTGCATTCACTAACTTCTATCAAGAAGAACTTGGCCTCATCGATTATTTAGTTATATTGCATGCTGGGTATACTTAATTATGGTAGCCTTTAAAATCAGACCTCAGTGGATTCTAATCATGGTTCTAACAATAACAAGCTGTATGACTTTCAAAAATTTAGCTACTCACTCTGAAGCTCCCATTTCTTACCTGTAAAATAAAAGGGCTGGGTAAAAATGAGTGATTTTCAGTTGTGTGGAGTAGGGGGAGTCACGGATCTTTTTAAGACTTTGGAAAGAAAGTCGACAGCAAATGTGTGTAGATACACACCATTTTGCACAGAAGTTTCAGGAGGGTCAGACTTCCCAAAGTCCACCTGCAACACCTGTCTTAGGACTGTCTCTCTAAACAGTGTGCTCCTGAAACATCAGCCTCAGCTGGGGGGCTTGCGTACAACTCTGACTTCTAGGGTCCATCACAGATAAGATCAAAACCTCCAAGGGTAAGGTCTGACCAGTATTTTTATTTTTCACACTCTGTCCAAGGTGGTTTTTTGTCACAGCAAAGACTGAGAGCCACTCACCTGAGTGGCATGGATACTGGCTACAATGTCTCTGGCTAGAGTGATAAACACCCTTTTTATGGTTTTCTTCTCTTTCTTGGGATCTGTTGTAGAAAATGTAGGTTGTCTACCATATGTCAATATAACCTGAGGTGGAAAGTACTGATTTAATCACTTTAATTTAGGGAAGCCACAAATAAATTTTTTTTAATTTTTCATGTTTATAGATACAGCCTTACTCTAGTAATACATTCTTCATGTGTGGGGCAAAAGTCATTCAAGTTCATCTTAGAGGCATTACTGAAAAGGAAAAAAAGGATATGTTGTTTCTAATTTTAAAATATGCTTAGACAAATAACCAGAAGCCAAATGTTTGTACTTCTTTCTTTACAATGTAGACACACCAACTATGTCTTCAACATTCCACCCCCTTTAGTGTCCTGTTAAAGCTGATGCAAACAGTGTTAAAGATGTCCCCACCCTCCTGCTCATTACTCATTTTTGTTCGCTGAACTTGCATGTTTCAAGCATTTTGGAAATGGTCCCTATGTGATGTGGCAAAGTTTAATAAATAGTCAAAACAAAACAGGTCTGCTGCCCTGGCCGGTGTGGCTCGGTTGGTTGGGTATCGTACCATGCACCAAAAGGTTGCCGGTTTAATTCCCGGTCAGGGCACATGCCCGGGTTGCAGGCTTGACCCCTGGTAAGGGGCGTGCAGGAGGCAGCCGATTGATGTTTCCCTCTCACATTGATGTTTTCTGTTTGTTTGTTTGTTTGTTTACTCTCTCTCCCCCTCTCTCTTCATCTCTCTCTAAAAATCAATTTTAAAAAATCTTTTTAACAATTTAAAAAATAAAACAAAACAGGTCTACTGAGTCTGAAGTGGGTTTTGGCCAGCTACCCTCGCTGTCCCTGTATCTATTAACGCCTTTCTTTTACACATTAGGGAGGTTATGGGATGAGCCAGGGACCACAGTAGTCAAGAATGCTGGGACCCAAACAGCCGGGTGGAATGTGGCCGGGGAAGGCCTTCAGCAACGTCAGCGAGAGTGACAGGCACCTGCTCACTGGGGGATGTTCAGCAGGAGAGGTTCTGCCTTCCGGACAGCTTCCCGACGTGGCTCACAGGCGGGCAGCACCCCTAAAGGCAGCCAGAGAGCCTAGTGTGCTCTCTCACGAGTGCTCACATCCGTCTGTTTTCAGGTATGTTGGGGAAACTGAGTTTTCAAGCAGTCATTCAGTCTTCATATTTTTTTGAACATTTAAGTAACTTTAAAGCACACAGAGCAAATTTTGGGGCGAGGTCATTATTTGTCTTGTTTGTTCATTAAGTAGATGAAAATTCTGGGAAGTAAGCAACACGTGAATGTGGATGTCTTTCCCTGAATCCCGAACAAGAAACAACACATGCTTGTCTACTTTCTGTCTTTGAGGGGTGACTATCACCATCACACTACATCACACCTACAACAAAAGAAGGCGGGGACAGTGCAAACTTCCTAAAATCACACTGGCTTTGGGTCCTCTCAGGGGTCAAGTCACAAGTCTGACAGGCTGTACCTCTGAACAGGTATTGCCCTACCACGATGCACTTCCTCCCGGGGGAAGGGATGAGACGGGAGCAGTAAGCCTTACATCCCAGTGATCAGCAAGGGCAGCCAGGAGACACTGAGGCTTGATGGAGATAACAATGTACATTACACATATTCTGTGGTTTTCGGGGTGCCCTCACAAACAGTGTCTCATACACAACCACTTGTAAACGAACAGTGTGCTTTCTCCGATACTGCATTCCTCTTAATTTTTCTCATTTTGCTACAGCCTGCTGAGATCCTTGCCTCTGACTGTTACTAGTCCTTGAATGGTGTTTGGGAAACACTCTTCTCCACCCTCCTCAAGGGAAGAACTGGGAACAGTGGGAAGAGGCGGGAAGATCTAATAATCATCATCTCAGGAACCACCAGAAAAAGACAACCCAGCCTGAACAAGGGATGCTCACGGGCAGAGAGGACGCAGAGAGGGCAGTTGCCCAGGGAAGAAGAAAGGCATGCGGGCTTCCTCGGAGAGTTCACCTGGCAACATCCTAAATGAGAGGGTGCGGCAACCTGGAGCCTGCGCAAGAGGGGGTTAGAAAGTGGGGACACGCGTGCCAAGCACAGGAGTTTGGGGCAGGGAACTGGCAAAAGAGAAGCAGGACCTGGGCTCGGTGCAGCGAGAGGACAAGGGTGCTGGTCAGTTCCGCCCACTGGAGGGAGGAGGAGCTTCGGCCTGAGGGGAGTGGCTGCCGAGGGTCAGGCTCTGACCTCTGCCTGGTCACCTTCTCCTCTCCCTTGTCTTTGTCTTTCTTTTCTTTTATCCTGGATCTCTCTTGGATCACAAGATTTTTTTTTTTTTTTAATCCTCACCTGAGGACATTTTTCCATTTTTTGTTCAGATAGAGTGGGAAGGAGAGAGAGGAAGAGAGAGAGAGAGAGAGAAACATCGACGTGAAAGGGACACATCGAGTGGCTGCCTCCTGCACGACCAACCTGGGCCGGGGACAAACTGCAACCGAGGTACGTGCCCTGAGCGAGAACCGAACCCGGGTCTCTCTGGACCGCAGGCCAACGCTCTAACCGCTGAGCCAAACCGGCCAGGCCAGGATCACAAGATTTCTCTCTCCACCCTAACTGACATAATATAGAAGTAGAAAAATTATTAGTAAATATTGACTAAAATTGTATGTTTATCCTTCTGAATTTTTAAAAAGAAGCCAAGGTGAACCTCTTTTCTTTTAATCCCTCAAAGGTTCCTGGCATCTGCCATAACGAAATGAAGTAATATTAATCTAGACATCCTGTTACAAGAGAAGTCCAGATGAGTATCTTTTTCTTGCCAAATGTCTTAATATTCAAGGCTGCGAGTTTCTCTAATGCCCTCTTCTGATAAGAGCTCGGCAAGAACAGCAGGGTGAGAAAGAGAATACAAAGATCAGGCCGGTTCAGTGCATGTGACTAGAGACGCACTCTGCCAACGCTGCACAGGGCGACATCTTTTGTTTTCCTGGCATAAGCACAAATTTTAGCATTAGCTCCAAAAGCTGACAAATGCAACAAAAATGAGAAAGCAGACCTAGCGAAGGGAACTGTGTTCTGAGTGCAGCAGCACAGGTGTTCTGAGCAGGCCCTCAGGTGGTGACTGTGCCCTGAGTGCGGCAGCACAGGTGTTCTGAGCGGCCCTCAGGTGGTGACTGTGCCCTGAGTGCGGCAGCACAGGAGTTCTGAGCGGGCCCTCAGGTGGTGACTGTGCCCTGAGTGCGGCAGCACAGGTGTTCTGAGCGGCCCTCAGGTGGTGACTGTGCCCTGAGTGCGGCAGCACAGGTGTTCTGAGCAGGCCCTCAGGTGGTGACTGTGCCCTGAGTGCGGCAGCACAGGTGTTCTGAGCAGCCCTCAGGTGGTGACTGTGCCGAGTGCGGCAGCACAGGTGTTCTGAGCGGGCCCTCAGGTGGTGACTGTGTCCTGAGTGCGGCAGCACAGGTGTTCTGAGCGGGGCCCTCAGGTGATTACTGTGTCCTGAGTGCGGCAGCACAGGTGTTCTGAGCGGGCTCTCAGGTGGTGACTGTGCCCTGAGAATGGCAGGTGCGGCAGCACAGGTGTTCTGAGCGGGCCCTCACGTGGTGACTGTGCCCTGAGTGCGGCAGCACAGGTGTTCTGAGCGGGCTCTCAGGTGGTGACTGTGCCCTGAGTGCGGCAGCACAGGTGTTCTGAGCGGGCTCTCAGGTGGTGACTGTGCCCTGAGTGCGGCAGGTGCGGCAGCACAGGTGTTCTGAGCGGGCTCTCAGGTGGTGACTGTGCCCTGAGAATGGCAGGTGCGGCAGCACAGGTGTTCTGAGCGGGCCCTCAGGTGGTGACTGTGCCTTGAGTGAGGCAGCACAGGTGTTCTGAGCGGGCCCTCAGGTGGTGACTGTGCCCTGAGTATGGCAGGTACGGCAGCACAGGTGTTCTGAGCGGGCTCTCAGGTAGGGGGTGGTCTGTTCAGGCTGTCATCTGTCCATTCTCTCATGCAGTTCCCCTTAGGGCCAAAGCCACACCTTAGCAACATGCCTGCTGAGAGGCAACTCTAAAACAGGGATTTAATTTACCGGACCATTTACTGGTCCAGAGAGAATCCGAACACGGGGCCTTGGCCTCATCCGTGCCACGTTCCCGTACAGCGCTGTGACGGGCAGCTACAGCCAACAGCACTCGTCAGTCAACGCCCCAAATGCGGCACACGGCACTCTAACCCTAACTAACACCAAATGCCAGCAGTTTACAATAAAAAAGCCAACTAGAATGAAATGTTAAGAATTTCCACCCAAATCCAGTTTATTCAACTGAACTCTTTACATATTTTTCCTTTTCTTTATTGCTAAATTTAATTAAGAAACCAAATTCTTAGGAGGGTAAAGGCTAAAAGTAGAGCCCATGATTTTTTTTAAAAGTCAGCAGGGTGTGAAGTACTCCAACAGACACTGTGGGGCACCCCTGTGAGGCAGGCACTGTGCCGTGTCCACAGAGAGGAGACGGTTACAGGGTCAGTCTAGACTCCCTCAGCAAAGCTGTCCTGTATGGGGGAAAGATACAGCAGAAGCTATTCTTACAAAGACCACATACACCTAACTCCACTATTCCTGGAAAGCCAAATGTCTTCTTCATTCAAAATTCCTAGTGAGAGCCAGAGGGAAGGCATTCTACTACCCTATTGTTATCTTCTAAGCAATGTCCCACTGCCGCGGTCTGTTTCCTCTGGAACCACCCTTTCTGACCCTGCCTACGCCTTTCCATAAACATCGCCCTACAAGCACGCGGGAGCCACTGCCGCTGAGGTTTGCCGGGGGTGAGTGCGAGCACCAGGCAGCGTCATCAGTCCCCGGCCTCCCACCGTCCTACCTCCTCCTCTCCCTCCTCCTGGTACTGCTCATCGACGTTGTCCTCCTGCTGGTCTGGATTTCCGGCCATCTGTGGAAACAAAGGGGAGGCTCAGGTTCCTGAGTGATGGAGACAGGGTTTACAGTACTCAGGGACAAAGGACAAGCAGGCCGCCAGAAGAGTGTGCCTTCAACGCATCAGTGGCCGGGAAATAATGAGTAATCATTCCCAGCACAAAGCCCAGGCCGTCCGTCAGCCTCGCTCTGCGTGCAGACACATCATTTCATACAACAGCCTGCAACGCAGCCAGAGAGGCATACCTCCTGTCAATGCAGGTTATGACTCATCCTTTGCATAAATCAGGCGTTTATTAAAATACCCAGGAGACACCGCTCCCGGCGGCCTCTGCTCACCACCAGGTGCTCCTCCACCTCTGCGTTCCCCTGCTTCAGGTGACTGTGCTTTTGCTCTTCGTTTTCATCTGGCAAATTTTCTTCTCTGGCTTGCTCGGCCTCCTCGAATTCATCTTCGCCTTGATTGTTGGGGTCATCTGCGGGGTTTATATCTTCCACAGCTGCCCTCTGTAAAATGTTAATGGAAAGCAACCACCACTTCAAAACCCGGGATCAAGCTGAATTTCATTTGAAAGGCCACGCACGGGCAGAAAATGAAATCGTCCTTCACTGGACTGCTCAGATCGAGCCTCGCCAGGGCCCGCAAGCATACATCCCGCCGTCAGGATAAAACTCCTGCGCTGTTTGTCAGAGGCTGGCCAAACAGAATGCAGTAGGACTGGCCCTTCTCTTCTGTAAGGGGTTCCAAATCAGTCCTCAGAACTTGACTATCACAAGGAATGTGAACAAAGCTAAACAGACACAAGAAAAAACAGCTAACAAGAGCCAACAGACCAAGTAGGAGAAATAATTAAAATGGAAAATGCAGACGGGCAAATGGTCACTTCATTCACCGGTGTGCTGACTTTTATGCGGACACGCTTTCCTTCGCAAGCGATTTTTCACACGTACGTGGGTGAAACAGCGGCTGAAGAGAAGGCAGGCCCACACCAGAAAGGGCCCGAGAAGAGGCCTAAGAAGGAGACAGGAAGGAGGCTAGTTCAAAAGTAAACGATCAGTTTCTAGCGTGGATCACATTTCTTTACCACAAACACTGTCAGGACCCTGAGTGATGTCCTGGCGAGGGACGGGAGAACAAGAACCGAGCTAACCCAATCTTTGGCAATATATTTTGAAAAATATCTCCCCCGACTCACCCCTCCTCCCAAGTAGTTCTCAGTTCCTGTGTTCAACAAATTCCCTTCGTATTACCAACTTCAGAATTATCTCGATTTTTCCACTGAGGCTCCCAAAGCGCCTTTCAAAATAATACATGACCTCATAAAGATTCCAATTTTAGAGCCCGAGCTGGGCAAAAGCGGCGATGCTTCCCCATCGCTCCAGTGTCATCGAGGACACTTGACTGAAGCAGAAAACGCTTCCCGGAGACGGTGAAGCCTCGGGGTGAGATTCAGTCTCTTGCGGGTTCTCCAGACACGATTCCACTTCGATTCACTTCAGAGCCTTGGACGTGTTCAAGAGCTCACTGCGGTCTCCACGGAGCCGCTGTCTGCACATCCCAGCTGTCCACCTCGCCCAAGCGCAAAGGACACTCCTTGGGAAGGCAGACTGACACCTCACTACCCGCACTAAGCCCCAGCTGCTCCACCATCTCTGGTCATAGGGATTTCTTTCTGTGCGTTTTCAATAATTCATGTGGAAATAGAAAAGAATGTCACACATTCTCTTCAGGAAAAAAAAAAAATAGCAAAGCTTTTGCAAAAGTTAATGAAAATAACTCTGACTAAGTAATAAGTAAGGTTTAACAGGCATGGGTGTTATAGCCTAATTAAGATAACCAGATGATCAATTATACCTCCCTAAAGTTGGAAAAAGGTGAAGGGATTAAGAACCACAAGTTGGTAGTTACAGAACAGTCACAGGGATGGAAAGCACAGCATGGGGAACACAGTCAATAATACTGTAATGCCTATATAGGATGGGTACCAGACTTATGTGCATGCTCAGTTTGTAAGTTATATAACTGTCTAGTCACTCGGTTATACACCTGAAATATAATATTGTACATCAAATGTAATTCAAAAATTAAAAATTATTAAAAACAAATAAAATAGATAAGACAAAGACAAGAACAGGCAGACCAACAATTTCGAATTCAAAGACGGCACAGAAGAGGAGAGGCCCATGTCTTCGGTGTGGTCTCCAGAACAAGCACACTGATGACAACAGTGAAAGGTTACAAGTCATCGAAGCACACAGCACTCCCCAGATGTCACTGCTGCACTGCATCCGTCCAGGTCCCCTGCATCCCTCTGGGGCACCCCTCTGGGCTTCTGCGCTCACTGCTGCCCTCTCGTGGACACTCCCTTGCTCCCTCACAGCTGGCTTCTCGGACTCCCCTCTCTACAGCTCTTGCTCTTTCCTGAAAATATTTCAGGGCCAGGGTTCCCTGGAGCATTCTTTCAACATGCTAATTCCAGACTGGCAGGCAAATGAGGCCCGCCCTCTCCCTGCGCACGTGAAGTGGGAAAGCCGTTTCCATCAAGGTGGCTTTGAGCTGCCATCAGGAAGAATTCTCAATGACCATCACGGAAGGATGTGGAACCTTTTATCAATCTGCTGGGTCAACATAAGCAGGGCCCATGGGACAGCACAGACACACTACATTGTAGGAACACGGTGGTAGGTTTACCAGCAGCTGACAGGAGAGCTAGAGCAAGATGTAAAACCATCTGCACAGAAGCACAAGGACACGCCCGTTCGGCATTTGCTCGCCGCGCTTATCGGCAAGGCCAAGGCCCAGACCACCCCGCTGAACTGGGAGTCCTGGTTCTTCTTCTGGTAAATGCAATATATCATCACGGTACTCGAGCAACTTTCTTCACTTTTCAGGCCACACATTCTTATCCATGTATTTATTAAAATGGTCACTGACTGCTAGGAAATTAGAGTCACGTGAGCTACCTAATGCCCTAGCAGACTGCTCACCAAGCTCAATAACACTTACTTTGCTTTCTCTGTTTCCCTCTCCAACTCCCACACTTCAGAATTTCTACATCGTTCAATGCCTTCCAATTTTGCTTTCATTTTAAAAATTTTAATAGACTAATCTAAGAGTCATCAGAGAAAGACTCCTTTGATGTTTTCCCAGAGCACTTGAGCCCATTCTCATCACACCCCTCCGTGGTTTACAGTCCACACGGCTCCGTGCAGTCCTGCCGCCTTCCTTCGGCGCTGGGGAAGGACAGGCACGGCTGGAGCCAGAGGCCTGCTGGCCGGCAAACCTTCAGGTTTCCCTTCTGCCCTGTGAGTTCCCAAGTGTCATGACCAGAAGAGAGGACACTTACGTCTGCCTCAGACTCTGGGTCTGCTTCATGGAGCCCTTGTTCCCGAGGCTCGTGTCCATTCTCTGGGTCTTCTTCTGCTTCATCCTGGTGTTGGTTGTCTCTCTCATAGGCTAGCAAATCAAAGGAACTAACATCAGCCCAGATGAATCAGACAGGACTCTTTCCTTTCACCAAACAAAAGCCACCAGTAGACTGTTCTGGAGACCGTTTCACCCAATCTCTCCTCCAGTGAGGTTAACTCAAAGTAAAGCGTATGTCTCAGCTTTTCTGAATAACGTCATGTCCTTTTCCCGACCGTGTGTCTAAGGAGGTCGTGTGGGTGAGTGGCACCATCCTGACTCTCTGAAATAGACGTTTATAACAGAAACTGCAATTCCCCACCCCCTGTTCCATTTTTTAAAAAACAACAATCAGAACTCTCTCAATAAAAACCCAGTCAGCTGGACATTACTAAAATTGCCAACTAATTTTTGGTAATAACAGAGAAAATAGCAAGGTACCAAAAGTAGAAATTGATACTGTTTCAGAAAGTAAAAGGAAGAACAACCCCATGTGTGGAACAAAAAGATAAACACCGTCCATCCTGTGTTCTCGGCTGTGGCAGCAGTGATCGGGGCCACACAGCTACCTCCACCTGGGACTCACACAAACATTTACTTGCTGCTTTTGGGGGGAAATTTTTTTTTTTTTTTTTTATAAATAGAATTTAGGTAAGAGCATACAAAGAGAACAAATACGTTTTTGGTGTTGTTGTTAATCCTCACCCGAGGATATTTTTCTATTGATTGTTGGAGAGAGTGGAAGGGAGGGAGAGAGAGAGAGAGAAACATCCATGTGAGACACCGGGACTGGGGATCAAACTCGCAACCCTTTGGTCCAAGGGCCAACGCTCTAACCACTGAGCCAAACCAGCCAGGGCACAAATAACTTTTTAAGGAAGCTGTAAGAGGAGAGGTTATGTATATGGAGAGTATTTAACCCATAGAAAATAAAGATACAGGCTAACTTATCATCAGGTTTCAAGTGCACCAAGGGAGTCATTAAATAAAGAAGTGAACAAACCATTCTCTAATCTTACTGATAACAGAACAAAAAAGCTTAAAGTGCTGCACAGGGGACATAAGGAAAACAATTTCTTGACTATAAGGGCTATAAAGTATCAGAACAGGCTATAGAGGGAGTTCGGGTAATCACCTTCTTTTAGACTGTTTAGAAAGGATACATATCGAAGTGTTAGTGTTGTCAGAGAGACAGTTACTTTCTAGCTCTACCGACACAGAGCAATATTCGATAAACGTCATACTAGATGCACACTATAAAGGGAAGCTACTATCGACTTAATTCTTGAAAACTTTTAAGGCAGTGATCCAAAAGCCTCCAAGGTAAGGAGAAAATGAAGAAGTTTCCCAAAGCATAACCGTCTTATGAGAACGTGTCAGAAATAACTAGTATATACAAAAGCTAAAACTACTGTTTCCTTTCTACTCTAAAATGTTCCAGAGGAAACATTATCTTGGGCAATTTTGGCTACTAATGTGCACTTTTCGGAAGGATTAAGAAAAACACAACAATGAACGATAGATGAAACACAAGTCTCCTTGGCATGCACTCCAAGAAGCACAGAACTCAGAGTTGATCTATACTACCAAGCAATTTTATTAAAACATCCATCATCTAAGAAGTCTTACCACCTCCTTCTTCCTCTTGGATGCCCTGGTCCTCCGCTCCTTGAACAATGTCATTATCCATAGCATCATAATGAGCTTGCTGCCTGCAAGGGGCACAAACATGATTAACCCAGCCACACAAATTAAGTAGCACAGTTTGACATAAGTCACTTATCTTTAAAGACAGTAATAAACTCGTTTTTCAAGGTTCTTTCTAAAGCCATGAAAATTTCTTTAAAAAACTTATGCAATTAGGTTTAATAAAGATTCCAGATATACTTTCAAAAGATACCTTAAAAAAAAGGATAAACTACCTTTCAGATGATAAAGTTAGCACAAAACCTACTAGGTTATTTTGAGACCTAAACTATCATTTTTAAGCAGGAAAAAATAATGCTGATTATTTTTAAAATGAAATATTTGGAATTTAATTCTGCCTCCGCTGTAGAAGCAATATGAGCTCCTCAAGTTTATGGATTAAAAAAAAAAAAAAATGCAGGAAGCTGTTTTTAATCTGCTTATAAAACCAGAGGAGGGCTGCCCAGGCCCAGCAGAAGGTACCGGAGCTGCTCCGGGCGCTGGGGCCGGCCCTCCTCACGCCGCGCCTGCCTCTGCCGGGCCATCTCCTGGGCCAGGAGCTGTTGCAGCCGCTGCTGGTGCAGGGCCTCCTGGTGCTCCCTGAGCCGCTGGGCCTCCTCCGCGCGCCTGGCCGCCAGTCTCTGCTGTTCCAGCTGCTCCTCATACGGGGATCGGAACTTGGTAACCGGCTCTGCTGAAGGGTGCACCTGGGGAAAACGAGTTGGTGTTGAGCACAAGCAGTCAGGTCCTCCGAATTCTCCCTTCCTTTGTCTCTCATGACAAACTCAGGAGGCAGGGCCGGTGCACTGACACCTATCTGTTAGGTGAACTGTGACTAAACATGTTCAAGGTCACCCAGCACTGGACTCCGACTCTCCAACCCCTCGTGAGTCGCCCTTGGTGTCTTAGCAACTGATCCTCCCGACCGACTGGCACCGAGGCCAGTTTTCACTGTGTGCCCTCTCAAATGCAAGAGGACAAACAGATGAAATCAGCTCTGAACTTTAATTAAACTTATGCCCAAAAGGCTCTGCTATAAGCGGGAACTTGGTGAGCTCACACTAATTGGACCTAGGGATGCTAATGAACTCTAGCGATGTCTATACCAATCAGAGGAGAGACATCGCCAAAAGAGTGAAATTTCAGATTAGGGTGGAAAAGCAGAGAACCAATTTTCTTCCAAGAGACAAAGACTGGGTGGGAAGATAGCACCTTTTGATCAAAGGAAAATCTGATACAGGCCCCCTTAAACTCGGCTTCCCATTGCGAGCTCCACCACTCTGCCCTCACGCCCCAACCGAGGCAGCACAGCGAGGCGTTACCTCTGAAGAGAGCCACAAAGGACACGCCGCTGGGAGAGGCTTCTTGATGCCAAGTTTGCAACATTATACGGGCGCAGCTACAGAGGCTTTCAAACCTACTCAGCCTAAAGTCTCCAGCAGCTTGAAGTCTTAGAAAGTTCAAGGTCAAACACAGCTTCTGTTACAAATAAAAGGTGACCAGTATCCACGCTAAGACCAGGTAGCCCCACTGTTGAATATCAGCTCAACAGTGAAAGAAAGGGACCTCGCTGCATTCAGTGTTGCTTTAAGTCCTTTCAAAGTACCATTTATGAAAATAATGAACGATTTGTATAAATCTTACGTATGCGAGAGGGCAGTGCTCAGCAGGGGGTCTGAGAAGAGGCTAACCGTGTTCACCTACTGGAGTGTCCTTGAGTGGTAAGATCAGCTTTCTGATAACTTAATAACCACCTGAAAGTGAATGGGCAAAAGCCAACACACACGTCACAGTAAATGAGCAGGGAGAAGAGACCTTTGATCACAGAAAATCAGACTTCTCTCGGCCTCAGGATGACCACAGGGCTTGAGCACACGCTGGGAAGGTGCCAGCCAGGTGCTCGCCTACGCTGCCCTGCTGAAGGGATGTGAGCACGCGTCTCCTGTACGGGGCACCGTGGACACACAGCACACACACAGACCGGTAGCTCTTTCTCTTTTCTCCAAAGGGTTTTCTAAGGTATGTAAGTAGTTCTGCTATTACCTTTACAAATGAAAACTTGAGCATGTGCAGGTAACATTCAGGGAAATCACTCCCATTTTTATTTTAGAGACTGTCAGATATGGAGAAGTTTTTTTTTCTTTAATATTTAAAAACAAAGCCACGTCCCTTATCCCAGCCCGCAAAACCGAGTGGGAGCCCGTGTGGAGTGGGTGCCCTCCTACCCCAGCAGCAGCATGCCCTTCCAGAAGGTTGGCGTCTTCTCTCTGCGCCCTCGGGTCCTTCCACTGCCGGTCCTGCTCCTCGGGGGACGGATCGTGCTCCTCCTCCAGCCGCTCGGCCTGCCCCACCTGCTCCATGGCCTCCTCCTCCAGGGCCTTTCGGTGCTCCTCTTCCACCTGGCGCCCCTCGGGCTCCCGGGCTTCCGCCTGCTGCTGCTTCAGCTCTGCGGGAGCCTGCAGTCCTGCCTCCTTCTGGGTGGGAGGGTACGGTTTCGTTTCTTCTGTTCTTCTAGGCGCCGCTCCATGCTGCTGCCACACGTCACTGCTTCGGGACACCTAGGCCAAGCACAGCCCTGGAAGTGACGCACTTCTATTTCGAAAGGAGTGACATTATTTCTTTATAACCGCGTCTACGGGGTTACAACACAGGCAAAATCCTGGAGCCTAGAAATGCAGAGTCCTGACTAAAAAGTACGGCTGAATGGAGTCATTGAAGTCTTCCCACTGTGTGTTCTCACTCACAAAATGGAAATAACATAAGCAAAATGCCATCTGGGAAAGAATATTGCAAATAACCTAAAAGTAAAGCCTGGGAGTGACCGCATCTCAGCAGACCTTTCCCTCAAAAGCAATCTAGCTCGTTTTCCCTTAGAATTAAAAGAGGAAAAAAAAAAAAGAAACTCCAAATGATGAAACATTTTCATACTTTTCTTTGTAAATCTTGTTTTAAATAATGATTTGAAAAGAAAAGGATAAGACCAAATAGAAGATGAGTTGGGTTTATTTTTTATTAGCTAATTAAAAAAAAGAGAATGTCTTTATTAATGGACATCTATGTTAGCTAAAAATAGTGCCCATTAGCTCTGACCAGTGTGGCTCAGTTGGGCATCAGCCCATGTGCCGAAAGGTCACCAGTTCGATTCCCGGTCAGAGTACATGCCCGGGTTGTGGGTTTGGTCTCTGGTCGGGGTGTGTACTGGAGGCAACCGAATGATGTTTCTTTCCCTCTCCTTTTCTCTCTCTCTTCCAAAAATAAATAAATAAATAAAAACATACTTAAAAAAAAATAGTGGCCATTAAACCAGAAACAATATAACCCTTTTTAATGTATTAAACTAGTATTTATTTGCAAACCAGAGGAAGGCTTTTGTATTTTGTACTGTTAATGCAGAAAACCGAACAAAAATAACATGTCTAAAGAGTACCCCTCTTCTAAAGTTAAATAACTTAAATCCACTTTCCCTGCAAGTTTCAGAAGTTTCTCTATCTTCATTAGAAAAGAGGGGCAAAATGGAGATGATATAATATCAATAGGAACACCTGGCACTCCCCCCCCCCCCGCCCTTTCTCTACCAGAAAAAATAACTTCTTTTGTCAGACTGCTCTCCCATAATTGAAATAAATGTGAAGGCCTCTTCTTAAATGAGCAGGTATATAACCGAGGAACTGGACTGCATAAACAAATAAATGGACCTGGGAGAAGACTCGTTGGACATCTGAGGACAACTTTCGGAGATGTACGTGTTACCAACATTCTCCCATTCCTGGCAAGTGTGACTTGACACTGCCCTGGTTTATACGGGATGCTTCTGCAAAGAACACTAAGTGCTTCCAGCGCCTGTCATTTCTCTTCCCAGTATCCCTGTGAGAAAGGTCAGAGCAGAAAACGGCTCTCCACCTCGCAGATGGGAAAACCAGTTCCCGGGCCAGGGATCTGGTTATGGTTTCATAAATTAGTAGCAACCTGAGACCCAGACCAGAACGAGGGTGTATGAGGACACAGAACCGGTCTGCAAAGACGCTCTGCAGACACGTAGGAAGTCCACTCCCATCGCTCAATTCTTCCTGTCAGATGGGTCTCGGGGGCAAGTCCTCTCACACACGCACTGTTAACAACTCTGTCGGGGGAAAGGTCGCCACACTCCATTCTCACCACACCTGTGACCGTAAAATCAACCTGTAAGAGTTCATGATCAGGGAGACACGACTTCGATGTCCTGTTTATAAGATACTCCGAAGCAAGGCTTGGTTTTTAAGAAGAACAGGAATACAAAAAGTCGATCCTGACGCTAGCACTCATACCCTTGGTAGTTTCATAAGCCTTTGAACACACATTTTGGCCTGTTCTGTGTGGACCTGACATCGCATCAACCTCAGATATGCGGTCAACTTGGATACCTCAGTGGGCTGACTGTCACCTTGTAAACTCACAATCATTTAGCCTCTCGCTCTACCAAAATAATAACAACAACAACCTTAAAAATCTCAGGACACGACAGCTCCTTTCAAACAAATAAACCCATATAAATCGAGACAAAGCCACTGTGTCTTTCCCAGAAAATACTGCTGTAATTCTCAGCTCCCCAGACCAGCTGAATCAGAAATACAAACCCTCAGGCCTCACCCAGAATCAGCTGAATCTGAAACCCTGGGCAGGGCCCAGAGATCTGTGTTTTAACAGCCCTGCTGGGGACTGTGACATACACTAAAATTTGAGAACCACTGTTCTCCAGGAAGAGCAGTTCGTCCGATGGCAGCATGACAGGGACAGTGATCTGACCATGGGTCACCAGCCTCTCACCTGCTGTGGCTCTCCGGCCGGATGCTCCCGGGCGGTGGCATCACCTTGCGGAGAATGTGCCACCTGAGTAACACTTGGCTGCTCGGCTGGTTCTGCTCTTCGAAAGCTGGGAATCCTATTCAGAGTATCCTTCAGCTGTTTATACTCTGCAACTTGAGTCTGCATAGAAATTGCACAATTTGAAGAGGGAAAAAGATATCATTCATGGATGGGCATTTGGGTTCACTGGAAGACTAGACGGAAATATGATACCTAAATCCAAGTTAGAAAAAATAGGAAGATTATTTCCATGCATTAGCTATTCTTACTTGGACATGCTTCACCTTTTTTAGGCACATGCAAATCAGAATTAGAGTTATAGGGAACAGAGAAAAAATACCTAAGACAGGAGTTAGTTTCCCATGCTACATTAAACAAAATCAGAACTTTCATAAATAACTTTCTAGTATAAATATCACTATGAAAAGATTCCTATGCAATCAGTTTTATAGCATCTAAAAATCGATTAAAATTTCACATAATTATAAATACAGGTGAAGATATCTTTTACCAATATGGTCTGAGCAACACTTTTCAGTGGAAAGGAGTAAGTTTAAGATAAGTAACTGACCATATATATATAAAATCATTCAGGCCACCCTCCTTTTGGTCAAATAGGGTTCCCTTCTTATCTAAAACACGTCCAGTACTGTGCTCTGCAGTTTTTGGAAAGAAACAACAGACATGAAGTGAGGCTGGATTTTTATTCCTCAATTATGAATGTACTTTTCTTCTAAAGTGATAAGGCACTAATGTAGGTATAAAAAAAGAATATATCTTGTAGATATATCTGTGTGTCTACGTGTAGTGGTGGTGGTGGTGGTGTGTGTGTGTGTGTGTGTGTGTGTGTGTGTAATATTTTTAATACAAGGAGCTAAAAAGGCAGAAAAAAAATCATACCTTAACTAAGAAAATGAATAGACACTGTTTACACTTAGCTCATCATATGCACCAACACTGTTATCCTAAAACAGAAATGCTGCGTGTGCAAACACACACTTACAGAAACACAAGGAACACAGAGATCCTTTTCTGAGCGAGCTTCCCGGACGGGCCACCTTGCTCTGGGCACACAGCAGCGCGGGCGCCAGAGAGAGGATCCGGCTGACTGCTCTTTGGCCGCACAGCGCCTTCCACCCCGAGCAGGAGGTACCTTTTCCCCTTTTTCTAATTCACACAAACGTGAAAACATTTGCTTGCTAAGTCTGTCTCGTGGAAGTGCTTCTTTATAATTTGCACAACAGTGAGCCACACGGGGAACAGTGGCCCTTAGCCCAGCAATGTATCAAAATATTTGCCGGCTGATGTTGGAAGTCAAAAAAACAACAACAAAGTATCCACAGAGATACTTTTAATACTTTAAGATAAGTATGCAGGAATGCACAAACCTTAATTCTAGCCTTTCTTATTTCTCCTCCTCCTAAATAGGTAATCTGTGAGGCATTAACATTGTGGCCCTCAAATATCAGTGTGTGTTAGGACTCATTCAAGGATCAGGTTAAAAATGCAGGCTCCAGGGCCCACTGTATTATACTTCTAATAATTTTATAATGAGAAAAAGTAATACGTGGCCTCCTGAGAAGTAGAGATGGTTGGTGTTCCTTTACCCTTTCCTCTTAATTTTTCCAGGAGAAGAAAAGTGAGGACCTAACGATCTGGAGAAGCCGTAGTGAGGAGCCAGCCATTCCCATTCTTCGCTTCTGCTGGGAAGCGGTGAACTACCCAGCACCCACGGCTCGAATAAGCTCGCCAGCCCCTGGCTTGTTCCCATGCTCACTCAGTGAGTATCTGCGGAGGGCCTGCCTTGTGCCAGGGACTGTTCTAGGCTTCGAACAGACGGAACTTACAATTCTTCTTTTTCCTTCTCTATTGACATGAGATCTCTCCATTTTTTTTTGTTTTCCCTGTAATTTGACCAAAAACACATCAGCCTAGTCCCAAAAGAGTGTGTAGGCTGAAATGCTGGCAGCAAGGGAGGGAGGAACAAGAAAGTCTGACAGTAATTTATTTAGGCAGCTCATGTCATAAAAGCCTATAAATCCTAACGCAAGAGTCAACACAGGTCAGGCAGTGGCAAGAGACCCTACGCATGGAATCACTTCTGTGACTTAAGCAAGTATTAGAATGCTCCACGTAAGGGCTGATGCGGATAGAACCAGTCATATGTGCAACGCCACCCGTGCAAAAACAAAACAGTCAAAGGTTTATTTAATATTCTCCTGATTGAATTTTAAAGGCATGCAAGATCCTCGGGATTAGGATAGCTCTGTCCTAGAGAACTCGCTGAAGACCGGCTTTTAGGAGACCACATGCGCAGAGGAATCCAGAACGTTAGGCAGACTTGAAACAGAACCAAGAGAGGCTGCTACCCTTCTAACCTGTGCAGCTGCTAGTGCACTCTTGTGGTCTTCCAAAGTCACTACAAGATGTTCATGCTCGGAGAGTAAATTCTTATGCTGTTGCTACACAAAAAAGAATTTCACACGTTGAGTTGTAACATACTAAGACAAATTATTTTTTGGCTGGCAGTGGTATGACCACCCAAACAGTGCTTGCTTGCCCATTTGTTTATCTCTTTGTTGTCGCAGCATCTGTTACATTTAAAAATCATTGCAGAGAGACGGCTATGATGAATGCAGTATTCCAAAATCTAGAATGGGCTACCGAAAGATCATAGTCATTTACAATGAAATCAAAGCCGAAGGAACAAAACTTTCTTTCATTATTAATAAACCTTTGCAAATAAAAAGCGTATCAAAATGCAACCACCTAGCAAAAGAGTCATTTTGGTACTAATGAAAATGTTTGGATTTTTCAGACCGTCGTTTTTTAGCTGACGATGTGGAAGGGGTGGACGTGAAGAGCAGGCCAAGTAGGGGATGATTTTTAAATCATTCCACAAAGTAAGTCAGGCAAACACTAAACTGTCAAAGACATGGTGTGATTTACCTTGACATCTTGAAGCTGAGTATGTATGTCTTGGTGTGCTTTCCTTAGTTGTCTATTCTCTTCTCTCAAATTGTACACGGTTTCTATTTTAGAAAAAGAAAAATCACGTATAATTTAGCCTTAGAATTTTTAGGCTTTTGATTCTAATATTTTCATATCTAAAACTTTATATAACTTGTTTTAGGACTTGTTACGAACTTTAACAGTATATTATTCCAAATCAACAAAAACTGTACTGTTCGGGCACGGATTCAGTTGGGCATCCCAATACAATCTGGTTCAGTAGCTTAAGTACGTTTAAGCAGGTTATATACTGTACAAGAAGTTAAGCATTTTTAATTACTCAGGAGTGTAAAATGAAATATTTCTGTTAATAAGCTAGCCCTTAGGAATAAAATGTGATGGGCGGGGGTGGTCTAAGACGTGTCTCTTTACAAGTTAAGAACACAGTTATCAGAAGCACAAACCCTATTTCTCAAGGATGAATAATCTACCCACCCCCAAAAGCTATTTCAGTTATAAAGGCAACTCAAGAGACAGAGAGAAACCCCACTTACATGAACACACATGCTTGAAAATTATAACACATTTTTGTTCTCCTACCATTGAGCTCCTGACTGATCAGATTCTCTGCTCTAGGGAAGTTCTTTCCAGGGCCCCAAGGGGAGGCTGCAGCAATCACACTGAAGTCCTAAAACCTTCCCACCTTATGCCCTACTGTTTAGGGTCCAGGCTCTGCATCTGAAAGATTCTAGACCCACTGCTCTCACCTTCTTGGTAGTTTTCCCACATTCCCTATATCTGGACATTAGATGTCATAAACTGGCAGCGACAATTTTCTTTTTTTTTTTTTTTGCCCCTGCAATGTTGGCCTGTATAGTATCTTCCACATTTGAGCAGTTGTCACCATTGACAAAACCAAGAATCTGGGTCTAATGAAACGTGACAACGCTTGGCCAATTCGCACGTGCAACACAGTGAAAGCTGGGAGACCAACCACGTGATTCAGGTTCCAAGAGGAGACACTTTTGAGAGTGAAAGAAGGTGCTGTTAATTATTATATTGGAACAGCAGACGGCAACCTAGACTGTGGTGGGCAAACTGTCCCTGCGTGGCAGCCACACCCCTGCAGACACCCCGACTCTCCAGCTTGCACTCAGCACCGAAGGAAAGTGCCAGTCACCACTGCTCCACATATTTTCTGTCCGTTTTCACTCCTTAGGAGTCCCCGTCGACTCCTGGGCAATGGATGTGTGGCTGGGTCGGGGGGGGAGATCAACAGCATGGTGGGACATGTGACCGGTGATCAGTTTGTCCATCTATATGTAATAATGGATTTTCTCAAGGTCAATACAGGACCACTGACAACCCAAGAGGACCATAAATGAGGCTGGATTAGCTTCATTCTACACACACGTGAACACACATGCTTGAAACACCCCAACTTGGCTACACTGAAAGTAATTGCAGATGATAAACTTAAGGGGGTGGCAGCCAGGCCTCTGCCATATCACCCTGAGTGTGTTACTCAACTTTGGTCGGCCTCAATTTCCTCACGTGTTAACCTGGGCTAAACCCAACACCTGCCTTACAGGTTGCTGCAAGAGTTCAATAAGATGATTGCATGAAGCGTCGCACCGGGTTCCGGCACACCGTAAACATTTGTTTAGTGTCAGCTATTATGACGATGAACATGAAAAGAATAATTATCGAAGCTTATATGCTATCCGCTCATCTCCCAGGAATTCTGAATTCTCTCCTCCCATCACACTAGACTACTAAGGACTACTTGGACTAGACACCTTAGTTTGCCACTACTGACCTGTGGCTATCACAATAGGGTTTAATTTACTATTCCAAGCCTCATCAAGGATCCTAATCAAACAAAACTGCTGATGTGAAAATTACGTACAGGAGTGTCATCATGCCCTGCACAGTTTGGCTCAGCGGTTAGAGCATCGGCCCGCGGACCAAAGAGTCTCAGGTTCGATGCCGGTCAAGGGCACGATGCTGGCTGCGGTTCAGTCCCCAGTGCTGGTCGGGGGGTGCGGGAGGCAACCAGTCGATGTGTTTCTCTCACATTGATGTTTCTCTCTCTCTCCCACTCTGTCTGAAGATTAATGAAAAAATGTCCTCGGGTGAGAACATTAAAAAAAAAAAAAAAGTATCATCAGGGTACTGTCCCACTGTTTGTTAAGGTCTCTTTGAGAAATTTTTTCCAAAAATTAATTGGTAACAGAAAGAGTATTGCCTTTCTTTCTCTCTGTCTCCCTCTTTGTGTCTGTCTCTGTCACTCCCTGCCCCTAAGGCCTTGCTGTATTCTCTCTGACAGCAAGAGTTCCAAGAGCCTCTGTATCACCCCTTCGTCCTGGGTGCCAGGAAGTTCAGACCAGGTTAGAGGCCTTAATTATCTTAGTATGCAGAACTCACATACCTGTCCTCCTATTTTCTGTGGTTCTTATTTTTTACTTCTATATATAATTTGTTAAAATCATACCACACATGGATTTTGTTTCAGAGAAAAAGGTAAACATAGAGTAGACGTAGGAAAACCTGCCCTTTCGCGATACTGCTAAAATGAAGTGAACTAATTGTGGAAAGCGTGCCAAGCACGGGTCAGGTACCTATGAAATTTAGTTTCTCATTCCTTAAAGAATCTACTTATTTACCATGAGTAGGATGTGATACATTTACTCGGCCTAGCTCAGGTTTGCAAATGCTAAGCCGCGTATCCCACGTGCAAAGGCTCTTCCCTCCCTGCTGACAGCTGCGGCTTCGCAGGGCGCAGCAAGTGCTTTCGGACGCCGAGCGCCCACTCCTCTCGTTCCTCCATGCGGCCTTTGTGAGCACTGATGCTGTTCCGTCTTCCTTCCTTCCTCTGGGTTTCTATCTTTTGTATTCCCTCAGTCAATCCTGGCTGCCACAGTCCGACAGACAGAAAGCGCGAGGCCCCTTTCCTCCTGCGTCTGCACTGGAGCCCCAGCAGCAGACGGTAACCACGCCAGGTCTGTCAAACAGACGCGTCACTGTCCTGTCATCCTAACGACCCCTCCCCAGCTGCCGCACCACCAGCAAGCCGAAGCTCCTGTACGTCTACGTCCGGGGGTAGCATCTGCTGACACCCAGCCCAGCTTGATGGAGACCACCGTAACCCTTTGTAAAGGGCCTCAGTGCCTACTTAACTCCTTCCGTGAGCCTTTCCATTGTACATTATTATTCTGCAGTAGACAAAATGTTGCATGAAAAACACAAGAGAGGTCCAAGGTACCTGTCACCCAGCTTCTCTCGAAGGTGACATCTTATATAAAGGGAGTGTACGACACCAAAAGAACTGGCGTAGCACAATGAACTAGCACAATTACTCCCACCACCTGCGTATGCAGGGCCCACGTGCTGGTCCTCCTGTTTCCATGGGGTTGCACCACTGTTTCTGGAGGCACCATGTATGTTTGTAAAACATTTTTCACAGTTTAAACTTATTTAAATAATTAATTTAAAAAATTAATATTTATTCATCACTGACTAGGTAATTGCAGAATGTGCTATTTCTCATTTCCAAAACTCACATGTACGTTGAGAAGTAATATTTTGTTCCGTATTACTATGAAAATACCTGATGCTGATGCTGATGCTGATGGCAATTCAAGGTTCACCACATACCAGTGGCTATTCTAGGTGCTTTACATAAATTATTTAATCCTCACACCAACCCGACAAGGCTGATACTGTTTAGGAACAGCCCAGTTTTACCAAACAGGACAATGAAGCCAGTGGTCATCACACAGCTTGCCCAGGGTCACACAGCTAGTCACTGAAGAGGCCACGATTCACCAGGCTGTCGGACTCCAGCCGTCGGAGCTGTTGCAAGTATTATTAGGTATCAATCGCAAGTCTTTCTTCCTCTGGCAGGTTTTAGATATGCTTCACTGTCACAATTTCTAATCATCACAATGACTGGGGAGCACTGATGGATGGCAGTTTGTGGGCTGAAGTCAGCGATGCCAAATGTCTCATCTCACACACACACACACACACACACACACACACACACACACACGACTGTCCTGCCCAACATGGACAATGGGCCCCACTGCGAAACACTAAGCATTCTCTGCTTCCCTAAACAAACCCAAGAGATAAGGATACCTGTGAACTATGACAAAGAAATGAGTGGCTAGGGAAGGACCACAGAACACAGATAAATCAACCACCCTGCAAAAAAACCAACAAAATAAAACAGAAGTCTATTGTTCTACTGAAAACATTAACGTGAGCACTTATTTCCATGTAAACGGGCTAATTAGATTTCCAAATACCTTTCAGCTTAGAAAGTTCCTGTTCTTTCTCCTGCTGCAGCTGCAGGTACTTCTGCTTATGGTCGTTGAACGTCCTGCTGAAGTCCTCGCCTTGTCTGCGGTGTTCTTCTTCCAAGTCGCTGTGCTGTTTCTTCAGCTCCTCGTGTTGACTCTGCAAAGATGAGACCGTGAGCGTTCTCTAAATGACATCACACAGTCTGCTTCTCGATAACACAGCCTTTCTCTTGCTGGAAAGTAGGAACGAGTGAAGAAGTAGGTTTCATTTTCCCCAGGTTGCTTTTAATTTGTGCAGTTCACCTCCCTTCCCCTTACATTTCAAATAACGAGTTTGGGATCAGAGCCAAAAATAATTTTCTTCTAAATGTTTAACATCAATGGAACCCACAAGAAGTGAGAAGTTAGCATGAGAGATGGAAAAGGGAAGGGTCTGGGGAAATTCCCAGGCACTCAAGTTACTGTGGAAACAAGGTAAAGCTAATGGAAAAGTTAACCCTCAGAGGAGAGTCTAGACTTCCTCTTTCAATCTGCTGTTTTCCTAAACACATTTTTCATTTTCCTTCTTTGATGGTCGGCCTTCCTGGTGACCCAGTTTAAAGAAGGGAAAAAGAAAAAGCTCTTCCTTTTGGGGAAGTAACACATTGATTGTTTATCGAATTATTGTTATCTTACTCCTGATGAGAACATTATGCTGTAATAACAATCTAGATAAATTCTAGTCTCCAAATGCTTCCTGTGAAAGGACCGTCTGCTTTAATTCATGTAATGCTTTCTTGGTAACAGAGGAGATTCTGGTTTCAACAAAAGGTATCTGCCCTACTGATAGAGGAGGAAAGACAGTACCAAACCAACAGCTGGGGTGTGGGGGCGCAGATCACGGCATGCCTTTCCTGCTGTGCAGAGGCGCCACGCACACCCGCATCTCCTTGAGCTCGACAGAAACAATGACTCTCTCTCTCTGTCTGTCTTCCTAACACATAATAATAAATTTTACCCCAGAACCAAGGAAGGAGAATCTTTAATTATAAATTGTTTCCCTGTGGTAGGTAAAAAGACACTTTTTAAATTTTAGTAGCACAAAGGAGGCATTTTAATAGTTTACTGCCTCTAGTGTGTCTAAGATAAAGAAGATCTCTAAGGAAAAGCACTGTGAGAAATTAAACAAACAAACAAAAAGCCTTAAAGAGTAAAGAACAACAACAACAAAAATCAGTTGACCAGAGAGTCTGATTTATAAGAAAACATGTAATAAGTTACATATGTTCTTTGTAATGAGGTCATACATAGGACGGAGCATTATAGTTAGACATCATTTTTGGTCAAATATGACTTTACTGCACCATATTATAATAGAAATCAACTTTCTGTAACTGTCCTTCGTCACTTAAGTTACTTAGTTAACCCTTCCACTCATTCATGAAGAACCTCATTAAATTACTCACTTTCAACATCTGATGCTGCACATTCAATGCACTGTATCTACTATTGGAATCTTGCTGTAAATTGAAAAGAAAATAGTTAACACAAAGATAAAAAAAAATCTGGCTCTTTTGCTAAACACAGCTTAAAACTCTTAATAGAAGAATTTCATTTATTTCACTTGCATAAACTAGAATGAATTCTACACTTGAACCAGGATGTCTCTGAGGCCATCTCTTTATATAATAGCAGAAATAAAGTTGCTAGCAAACATCCTATCAGTTTGCTAGATTTTAGTAATGAAAAAGAGGACATGGAATCACAAAATAGCAGCTTGACAGGGCCCTCGGAGATGACTTCTACTCTCACATTGAGAAGAACTGAAGCCCAGATGTACGAAGGAGCTGGTCCTGAGACACAGTAGAGCACATAGACAATAATGTATTATGCCCAGTTCTCCAAGGGAAAGTGGGGCTGAACCAACCAGGACTAGGTCTCAAGCTTAGCTTGGCTTACTGGAGGGGAGAGAAAAGGTGTTTTCCTTCCCTGAGCTTCAGTGGACAAGAAAGTCTACATATATTACTTTACTCCACTGGGACTCCATTTCACAGAGTGAGATTCAGAAGGGTAAGGAATCGCCCAAGGGCAAACATTTCCTTTACCAGCAGAGCCAGGACTGAAACTTGAGCCTGGGCCTATGGCTGACCCACATTCTAGAAGTAGCTCACTGGGTCCCGGTGAAACACCGTCACATGCTTCCACAGTCCTGGGCAGCCATGACCAGCCAGTACCCGAGACCCGTGACGCTTCTCTCCCATGCCGTGTCGTTCTCTCACGCCACAGCCCTAGCTTACCCCATGGCCAGCACAGGGACGCGCTCTCAGTCATTTCTTAGTTCAGATGGTTACAACTTCTAAAATGGACTGCATTTTTGCTTTCTCGCTTTATTTTACTGCTTCACTACTTTAATTTTTAAGGAAATTACATTATAAAATGTACAACAGAATTCCCACCGTTTTGATCAGGTCTTTTAAAAGCAAGTAATAGCCTCCCAGCTACTCAAGGAACTGACTCTTCTCAGTTTTAAGACCCCAAAGCGCCAATGTTTTATTCAACTAAAGCTTGCTTTCTTTTAGAGTAAGAGAAAGACTAGTTTTTCTGCGGTTAAATTTTAACGGCAATGTCATTTTTATTCATCCATGCACTTGACAAATGTTTCTGGATGAGCTCTGGATGGGAGAGGGGTGAGGGAAGACTTCTCGGAGGTGGTGATCTCCTAGCTGGCTCTGAGAGTGACCAGCACTCTGGCACACAGGAGGTCACAGCACTGTGTTAGACGTCACACAGTAATGTCTGTGCAAAGGCAAATGAAAACGTGTATTATGTTCTACAGAAAAGAGAGACTATAAGTGAACAAATAAATGAATAAAAATACTTTTCTCTTTATTGTTGAAATTAAGCTATTCCCAATTTATTGCTATCATAAATAATGCGATAAGCAAAGGTAGATTTTAAAAGAAAAATTTTAAGTCTTCCTCTTGAAAATTTTTGATATTAAAAAAAAAATGTATTTCAGCCTTACAATACTAGTGATCCACAGAATAAAAGATCTTTCAACAATTTCTTCTCCTCAAAGTTTCATGAAATAAAATTTAAAAAAGAAAAAACTTACCCTTCCTTTATTTAGTGTTTCTTGTGCTTCTAACTTATAAACAAGAAAATCTAGAAAATACGAAATGGAAGAAATAAAGCATAAGTTCATTCCTTGTGAAATGTTTAATCATCTAAAATAAAGGCAAACTTGACTCAGATTTACAAAAAAAAAAAAAAAGGGGCTAGGTTTAAAACAATCTACTTGGTGACTTATATAGACTTTATTTTGCCTCTTCATACTTTAGAAAAAGTTGAAAAAACTATTATATAATTTTCCTCTTAACCATAAAGCAGTGAATCTTGCATCAACAACGTCAGCATTATAACCGACCGACTGAAAGTGCACGGAGGCTGTGCCCTCTGTAACTGGCCTTGAAATGAAGGAGGGCAAAGCACACCTGAAGACAGGGATGATGCATCGCTACCCACTAGAGGGCACACTGAAATCACGCAGGACCCGAAAAGAGCCTTCAAGCCCCTGACACCCTCTTTCAGGCTCTTAAAGCTCACTGTCCACTAGATGGCCCTGTAAAATCACTACATTTGAAGACAAGAAAAATCCAAATCCTATCAAAGCATTTTAATGATGTTAAACTCCTATTCTTCACACAGGCTTAATCCAAGGGTCCGTAAAACGTCCTAACCAATGCTGCCCTCCCCTGTTCTCCCTCCTCATACCTTCCCAAGTTAATCAGACAGAACACCTAACTTAAATCTCAAGATTTATCACAAAACGGGAATAAAACTATAAATGCAGATCACTTTAAATCACAAGCTGTATAAAGCCTATGGTTTATAGCAAGATTCTGATTTGAAAAATCACAGCATTGCCTAATACCTGTGCTAAATGTTAATTTTTAAAACTGAGCCAATTGGCTGTCCAAAAAAAGCCCTCCCAAGATAAAAATAGGCGCATGCCCTGGCTGGTGTGGCTCAGTGTCTGGAGCACTGTCCCGTCATTGATGCTTCGCGCTCTCTCTCAAATCAATTTAAAAACAAAACAAAACAGGTACATAACTTAAAGGACATCATACAATGTGATCGACTTGTTATAAATGTGTATATATAGGGTGTCCCCAAAAAATGTCTATACAACTTTGAATAATTATAAAGCCAGTGTTTATGAAAATACATTTCATTTTCAAAATGTAACGAATCTACAGACACCCTGTATATGCATATGTATACATAAAATTTGTCATATTCTGGACAATGCATACTGTTACTTTCTGGTATTTGTAAACAAAAGTTCCAGGTATTACTAACATAAGTACATAATATTCAAGTGAAAAGCTGTTTATTTCTGGAATAATACATATAATCAATATATGAACTACCTCAAGGTGGCACATACTGAATGAGAGATTCTAAATCGTCTTGAGCAGGAATTATTTTATTGCACAGTGCACCGCAAATTGCCTGACATCTCTTCCTGTCTCCCTGTAAAACTGACTGGGTTGATATCATCCATTTATTTAATAGTAAAGCAAATATATGATGCTCCAAAGAAGAGTATGATAAAAACAAAATACCAACTGCATTATTTATTTACCTTCTTTTGCTTTCTTATGTTCAAGTCTTTCCTTTTGCAAGGATTTTTCTAATCTTGATCTGTGTTCATACACAACTGGAAAAAAAAGAGTTAAAATTTATTTTCAAAGACTTAAAAATTCTAAAGTAAAATGAACATCAATTTTTAAAACACCGGAGGAAAACAGTTTAGGGTCTTTTCACAATTAAAATAAAAATGTATGTATGTATAATTTCCACATTCTGCATAATAAATAGGCACACTAATCGACGTAACTCTGGGCCGACTCCTATCCAGTTTGCCCCTTTGCAGAGCCGATGCTCTGGAAGAGGCTGCTGCCTTCTCTGCCAGCTCCGTTTCCTTCTCCTGCTTCTAAAATGAGCATCTCTGTGAGGTTCCCTTGTCTCTTCCTGGGCAACCGTTCCATCTCATGCCTTCAACCACCATCTGCAACGCAGTCACGCACGACCGTGTTTCTGACTCCTGCCTCTCTCAGGCACTTGCAGAGCACTTCCGAAAGCCCGCAAGGTGTGCACCTAGCTCTGCGGTCAGCACCGCCGGGATCCGAGTGTGAATTAAGGCTGCTGTGGGTTGTGTTGGTGAGAAAACTCTGGCAGCAAACCACGGGGATGAGAGAGAAGGTGTATGTCCCCATGAAGGAAAACAGAGGTGACGGAGCTGCAGGGACGAAGGCGGAGGGACATTCCGACCTACAGAACGGCCCACAGAAGAACGAGTCAGGTTTACATCTGCCGTGGCCAGAAAAACCAAGGGTGGAGGGACGTCATGCTGTGACCTCCCTGCACTTTCTCGTCCCTCCCCACTCAGTCCACAAAGAAGCCAGAGTGGCCTGGTGAGGAGGAGAGGAGAAGAGTGAGGAAAAACAGGGAGAAGTCCGTCACAACTCTCGTCCCCACACGGGCTTCACGACCACAGCTACAAGGAGCTGCAGGAGAGGGAGAAGATTTACCCCAATGAATAAAGTACGTTATTACACGGGACGAGACCGGATACTTACTAACCCGGCACTGTGTTTATGGATAAAAGTTATTGAAAGTTTATTTTTATTGAATAAATTTGATGTGTAACATTGGTTAAGTTTAAGGTAGACAGCAGTGTTCCTTTGATACATTTATATATTGTAATATGGTTGTTGATGTAGGCATATTTATTACACTACATAATTATAACACAAGATGTTTTGTTTTTTTAATCTGGGAGAAGCTGAGAAGCAACCGAGCCTGTCCTGGATTTCGTCCAGGGACAGAAAATGCAGCCCACAGGGCGGTTTGAACAGGCAGCGACAGGAAAGGAGGAGGGAATAAATGAAATTTCAGATGCACCGTTTGAACCCTGTTTGTTCAGCATTATGGTCACATATGACCTCACTCCCTGGCAAGCTAAGCCAGACCTCTCAGCTGGTTCTTTACCAGTCCCTAGCTCCCGACTACTTAAGATACAACTGGATCAGTGATCGCTGACTGACCACGCACAGCACATACCACTGTCCAACGCAACTGGCTGTCCAAAGCTGCCATGGCCACAGCAGCTCCCCCACACACACCTGCTACACCCCCTTGCTGCTGAAGGAATTGCGTGTCCCTCTTCCCACGCTTTCCGCCTTGTCACAACTACCAGTCCCCAGCTACTTCTGTCCAGCTTCCAACACAGCCATCACCTTCTGGGTCCTCCACCGTCTCCCCACACTGCACATCCCCTCCTGTCATCCCATATAAACCCTCCAGCCCCAGGGCTCCACTGCAGTGACTGCAGCCCCTGCTTCCACTCACACCTCTGCTAACATCTCTGTCCACGACGCCCAGAATGCCTGCCCCCGCCCAAACTGGGAGAGTGTCATCCCCGATAGCATGCCGCCCCCATCTCATCTTTCCCCTCCTCCTCAGCCCGCCCCTCGTCATTGCAATAATCCCCTTCTCCACCCGGGTTCCTATTCGACTCACCAGCCCACCGCCCAGTGCTGTTATAAAGGAACAGAACACAACTCTGCACCCACGTAGCACCAATACATTCCCGGCACCACATTATCAGTAGAATTGCAAAATGAAATGACATGGACCTTGGCCCCAAGAAGCTGAAGCCTAACATGGGAAATAGGTTAAGTAATTTGTAAATACTTAGAGCTAAGTACATGTGGCATAATACAGGTATATTTAAGGCCGAGGAAAGACAAGGATGAGCTGTGGATGGGAGAAGGGTGAGGGAAGACTTCTCAGAGGAGGTGACTTCTTGGCTGCTTTGAGAGTGAAGAGCAATTTGGTTGACAGGGCAGATCAGGTCAAAGGCACTTCTGGAAGACATCACAGGGACAACGGCACAGACGTGTGAAACTAGACTAATGGCAGCTGTACTCCAAAGAGCTTGGTTGCAAATCCATTGTTGAGAAATCACATTTGTTCAGACATAATCTGTATGGTATTTAAGTCCCTCGGCCAAATTCTAGAAATCTATTAACATCAAGAGTTTCCTTGGATTGATACTAACGGTACCATCTCGTATGATGTTAGGGACGAAGCAAGGAAAACAAAGATGAGTGCTATTTTATCACCGCACTAAAACCAAGCCCTGGACTGCAAGCTCATCGTCTTGGACAATTTTAGTCAGATCGGGGAAATGCAGAGGGAAACAGACAAATTACAATGCTGTCATAGGGCAGAGGCAAGAACAGGAAGCCATAGGGACACCTAAGCTCCGCAGCTGGAAGGAAAACACCCCCTCAACTCCAACCCACTGGCCAAAGTTCCCACAGTCTGGGTACAAGGTCACAAGAACATAAATGTGCGAGTTAAAAGGGGATCTTGGTGCACTAACTGGGCAGACTACAGACGATTTCAGCAAGCATTCGCATTCTTTTCAAAGAAAGGAACAGGCAAAGCAGTCAAGACCTTGATCCACTGGAGCTGAAGTGCCAGCCGGGGGCCCCGAGTCTGGGGGGCTTCTGAGGATGTCAGGTCCATTGGGGTTAACGACCCGGTCTAGAAACACCCATACTTAACAAACAAAACAAACCAAACCTGCAGCATAGTCAGGAACACGTGTATGGGGGGACTGCTCACCACCCATCCCCAGCCACCTCAGACTCTAAACAGTAAATGTTATTGTGGCAGAGCAGGATCGAGGGGGAAGCTGCATTGACAAACTTCAATCCCGTTAAATTCTTCTTCACCTAATAATATACAGCAGCGATCACTGTAAACTCACTGTTGCCAACTCAGTGTTGTATGGGACTCGGTAATCAGCTAATGAGAATCTTCGGCTTGGGGAGCAGAAAAGTCATCGGGGCGATTCCATCTTCAGTAAGAGCGGAGCGCCCAGGAGATTCCACCCAGTCGAGAGGGAGTGTGGGGGATGGGGTGAGGGCACAGGTGTGGGGCGGTGGGAGAGGGCGCGCCAGTCTTTCTTTATTCTCTTCCCTGCAGTGCAGTCAGGAAGATCATGTGCCAACAGCTGGTCCACAGTACCCATCTGTCCTACTGAATCACACAACTGTCTCTGACAGTTTTACGCTCATTGGGAATTTACACATTCAACATATTAATAGCCATGTGTCTCAAGAGCCTGAGATACACAGTTATAAACTTTCATAAATCACCTGAAGAGATGCTCTATGATGTCCACAAAGAGGTGAATGTGTTTGTAGATTACAGTCCAAATGCAAAGGCCTGGGGACACCTGAGACAGATTCATAGATATTTTGAAAATTGCATCACAACAAGAGCTAAAGCAAGAGAATGTGGTTTTGCAAATGTAGTAAAAAGAGAATGTGATTAACAGGAATAGACGATATATGCAGAAACCACGAGGCAACTGTACTATGGATGTCTTCTTACTCAGAACTGGTCAGGCCATGATTGCAGCATCAGCTTCTAGTCCTGATGGAATACCTACAAAAACGGCTGGAGAGTTGGAGAGGATCCCCAGGGAAGACCCGGAGAGAGCAGCAGTGACTGATGGGAAGCTGAACCATGGTTCTTCATCAGGCCAGAGAAAGAAAAACAGACAGAAAAGGAGCCCCAAATTGGGAGCTGAGGAATCCACATTAGGTAAAAGACAGTGAGAGTGAAAATTAACCCTTGGCTTGGAAATTCTAGAAAAAGGGGGCAAAGGAAAGAAGCAGGCGGTAATACGATGGTTGAGAGCACAGACTTCGGTGTCTGAGTTCAAATCCAGATCCATTCTTAAGGGGCAAGTTGCTTCTTTGTACTTCAGTCTCCTTATGCGGCGTGTGGAGATAACAGTACCTACCACTCTGGGTAGGTGTTGGTGTTAAATGAGTTAATATATGTCAAGTGCTTAGAACACTGCCTGGCACGGAGTAAATACCAGAAAATACTAAAATATTTTTTCACTTATCTGCTGTGATGGCTTAAAAGTGCCAGAGAGGAAATTAGGTGAGTCCTCTCAACCTGAAAATTATATATATATATATATACACACACACACACACATATATACATATATACGTATATACGTATATACATCATATATATATATTCAAAAAGGCATAAGATCTTAATTTCAGTTTGCTTTTCATTTTTTTAAATTCCACTTAAAAAAGAGAAAGCAAATAATCATTCCAACAGCTTGGTAAAACTCATATGCCAATTTTTTTAATGAAAATTGAAGGAGAATAAAATAGACCAGGCAGAATCTTTGTGTCCTTGTAGCTCTTCTAGAAAAGTTCCCTATCAATGAAACACACACACACACACACACACACACACACACACACACACTTTAATTCTTTTAAAACACATTCTCCACGCTTTTGAGCTAGTGACTTATCCAGATAGGGCTCCTGTCTCACTTAGAAGGAGGACTGCTAATCAATCCTTGTCACCTCTCTCTATTTGTCTATTTATTCTCTGAAGTCAAGGGCATCCGTCCAGATGAACCAATACTGCTGGAACCTCTGCAATAAAAACGGTACAGAATGAATATTCTCACGGCGCCAAACAAGTTCAAGGAAAAATAAGTATAAAAATATAATAGTTCAGTCTCGGCACTCAAGACCTTTAGTGCAGGATTGCACCATAACAGGGACAGGATCTGAATCACAAGAACTCATGGGAGAAAGAGGAAAATCCATACTCCTCATCACCCGCTTACTGAGAAGGAGCTTAATACTTCCCATGCGGTCAAGAACGGAGAGCACTTTTATTCCATCTCAAAGCCCTCAAGAGTTTAAAAACACGTCAGCTTCCTACAGCAATTTTCCATTTTAACTTTGACTTCCACCTGAAAGTCACAGAGAAATTAGCTGTATGCACCCATGTATGGGCAAAATACATATCCATGACATTTCAGGGTAAGACTCCAAATCAGAATTAGAAAGCAACACTCTAAAATTAGACAGAAAACACTCTGGTGTTTTAACGCCTTAAGCCAAGGGAGGGCAACGTTTCCTTGGCAGGAGCGACACACGCATTTTGCTCTCAGTCCTGATAATAACACAAGGAGTTATCTTTATATATTAAAAAAAAACATACACACACATTCAACTTGTGAAAATATTAAGATTTGCAAGTAACTTTGTCATTAACACATCATAAAAATCAAAATGAACAAATGTGTGCTTTTGATAACTGTGGAAGAAGATTTTTAAGTAGGACAGCAAGAGAGAGGACAAGAAAAATACACTGAAATCCATCCAGTACTTCCAAGGTCTTGTTTTGTAGGACTAAAATCCTAGATGTTTATTACAGTCTAAAAACAGTTTTTGGTTGTGGGTCTAACTTCCGGAAGTGGGGTGAAGATTTACCCACCCCCCTCCCCTGTAGAATGGGTTGGTCACTAACATGAAGACATCATAGAGTTTTCCAATTATCCTTCCTTCTTTCATCTTTACCTCATAACAAGTCTAAGAAAGAATACAGATCTTAGAAAACAACCCGCATAAAACAACTAAGCACACGAAAAAAGAACGGAGACAGCTGATATTATTTTGAGGACCCCACTGGCTCCTCCCTGCAGCCCTGTGAGCAGGCCGGGGCGTCCCTGAGGCTGTCTGCAAGGTCTCCCCACCTCGGACCGGTCTCCTGAGTTCTGCATCCATTTCCTCACTCCTCGCACACACCTCCTAGACGGTTAGGTCCAGCTTTTACTTCCCACTCAATCCTAGCTGTACATCTTCCAGAACAACTCAACCTTTCCAGTCTGCTTGACAATTTATAGCTGAATTTAATTATTAATTAACCTTCTTTATGGTTAGCTCCCTTTACTAAATTACATATTCACGTCCCAAGCCTGGGGGCAGAACCTTCCAATGGCTTCTCATTACCCAGTGAAAACGAAAGGCCTCTCGGGGCTGCACCTGATGGTCATCCTGCCCCAGCCCCAGCAGCCTCCTGGGTACTCCCAGAAGCCAGGCACACCTCAGCACCCGGACTGCCTCTTCCTGGGGCTTCCACAGCTCCGTCTCCGGGTGCCTCTCGCCTCCTTCAGGTCTTCACCTTCTCACCAAGTCTCTCCTGGACAACTTACCTGCAACCTGCTTCCACCCTCGACACTGCCAGCCTCCTTCCCACTTTATTTTCCCCTTAGCACTTAACACTCTACAATATTTTTTTTACTGATTTGTCTATTGCCTTTCTACCCTGCTGGAATATAAGCTCAGTCAGGGCAAGAATTTCTGGTTTGTTTCATTTCACCGTTGTATCCCTGGTACACTGACTGTAAGCATTCAGTAGATGATAAATGAATGAATGAACAAATGAATAAACACTGTATGTGCCCCGAAGGAAGGGACTGGCTATCTCCTTTTTCCTTTTCTTCTTTATCCCAAACCCTCACTGCCACTTCGGTTCCATCCCCCAGCTCCTAATGCCTAGTAGTATTCAATAATCTTGTTAAATGAATGAGGGCACTTAGAAAATATTTCATGCTTTTCCTCGTTTGCCTGCCATCCTTTATGTCCCAGCATTTTAAAACTGAATTTCCACATTTGTTGGCTCATTTGTATCACACATCCCAGAGAATAAACAGATATAAGAAAAGAGATTAAATATAAATTTATCTGTTGACGTACAGGCTCGTAAGATTAGCAGTAGTTAAATCATAGCCCTGACATATAGCTCTCCGAATGCTGAGAGACCAAAGAACAGTCTGATTAGGTATTTTTCTATCACATAGCAATGGACGTATGTTTTTTACTGCACAATAAAGTTCCTATAGTAGTTCACACAAGTGTTATTTTTAAGTTTGCTACGCATACAGTTGACGAAGTCATTTAAATGGAAATTTTAACTATGATCTGAATTGGTGCTTAACTGCCTTTTCTACTTCGGATAAAACTATACTCAGGCTTTCCCTCATGACACAATCTAAGTGAGATTTTGCTTTTTGGGAACAAGTATTATATAGCTGACTTAAGCTATATTTCTTCATCAGAGTCTCCTTTTTGGCATGCTTTCAAGTGGTGAGCCACTAATAATCATTATGAGATGAAATCTGTTCACTCCTCATGAAAGGATTCTTCCCTTAGCTGCTCAGAGCTATGCTATTCCAGCCCAGCAGTGTCCCAGGCACCTTGGGAGGCACTAAAGTGCAGGATTTACTCTTACAAAGAGCTTACAATCGATAAATTCCGGTTGGGAGAAGAGGCGAACACAGGTACGACAGTAAGAAGACAATCAGAGATCACCGAAGGTTAGGATGACGCAATGGCCTGCCGAGTCAACGGATTTTCAGACATAATCTCTTGGCAAGCTGAGTGGAAAAATGTCCTCCTGTCCCATGGAACCGCTGCCTCCGCAGAGCAAAAATCACATGTAGAAGTATGTATGTAAACACATTAGAAACTTAAGGACTCACAATAATAGAAGCAAAAGTTACTCTGAAATTAGAGGTATAGAGTAGACAGACCCTGTGCGGTCCTGTTCCTATCCTGTAGGCAGATTTCAGCCAGGCAGCGTCACAGTACTTCCGAAGTCACTCACGAGAGAGAAAGAGGGTAGGTTTCTGATCACCCAAAATTAATGCAAGGAGGTATGGGAATGCCCTTGGGATAGGCTAAAATATACAGAAGCACATGGTTTTATAATGGGACTAGGAATTTATGCATATTCTTTTTATAATGTATGTGGTTGAAGCAAACATAGAAGATACTGAATTTTCGTAAGTTATCTAAGAATGCCAGCAAAGAGGAAACAACCTGAAACCCAGTACTCCAGTAGCAACCCCTAAGAGGTTTTCAGGTTGAATAGACCTGAACCCAGAGAGCACCCACAACCAGGCGGAAGGGGCCAGGCTCCAGTGGCTCCCCCTTCAAACCGACGCAGCACCCATGAGCCACCCACCTTCATCCAAACTCCCAAAGTCAGGTTTTTACTTCAAATAATAAAAATCGGCAACATACCTCGGATAAGTTTTCCTAAAAGTATGGCTTGTAAAGAGATACTATATAAGATTGCTTACATATTACATCCCGAATATTTCATTCCACAAATAAAACAAATATTCACTGAGCACTTACTACGTGCAGGGCATGGTTCTGGTCGTGGAAATACATCATGAGCACAACAGTAAAAATACCTACTTCTGGGAGCTCATGTTCTGGCAGACAGATAGAAATGATAATAAGCTTAATTAGTCATCTATTAGAAATCAGTGAGTGTTGGGGTGGGAAGAGCAGAGTATAAGAAATTGGAGCAGTGAGAAGGGTGGGTCAGAATTCCTTTTTAAATAGTGTGGTCAAGGCAGGATGTACTGAGAAGACTTAAAAGAAGTGAAAGAGTTAGTGCTCCAGACATCCAGGGGAATCGGTCCAGCTGGGACAGGCGACGCAAAGCCCTGGAGTGCACACACACCGAGCATGCTCTCAGGACAGCAGGAGGCCCGGCTGCTGAGGCAGAGTGAGCCTGGAGGCCACAGGGCGAAGGTGGAGAAGGGGTCAGACAGCAATGGGCCTCCTAGAACCCAGTGAAGACTGGCTTTCCTCCAGGAGAAATGGGAGCCATTGCTGCCGACTCAGCATTTAAAAGAATGATCGCTCTGACAGACTGGTGCAACGTGCAGCGGGGAAACCAGTGGGCAGCAGGCTCCTGGGGAAGTCCCACGCAGTGCAGCCAGGAAGCACAGGGCATGCATGAGCTGTGCACACTCCGCATTCACACCAAAGAGAACACCTGTGCCTCCTGCCAGCTGGGCCTGGTGCGGCCCGTTTGTGAGGAGGATCAGGAATAAGCATTGGCCGATGGCAGAGAGATTTACTCAGCCTGCAGGACTCGAGAGAGACTCCCAGAGGCAACATCGGCCTGGATGTTAAAATATGACAATGGAAGAAGGACAGAGAAAAATCCAGACAGTGGAGAGAGAGTAGTAAGGGCCCTGCAGATAAGAATAACCCAGAGTGCTTTTTCACATCAGATGCCTGGGGCCCAATTGAATCTACTCAACCGGAAATTCCAGGGAAGAGGCTTGAGAATCTGGGTATTAGCAAGTGTGCCCCACTCACTCCCTGTGCAGTTTCACAGGCGAGATCCGGAGACACTGCGTTTGGCTCGAGTTGATAGGAAGGTGGGTCGGCAGTCGGGAGAGAATAAGCTAGGACCACAGTTGACTTGGTCAGGTCCACATGGTTGTAAGAAATAACCTGCTGGATAGAGCAGAAGATAAAGGAGAGAATCTGAGTGAGAAGAGGCTGATGAATTAATCAGGAGGTCAATGAAATAACCTAAACTATGGTAATGTGAAAAGTTAAACTTCCATACTGCCCAGAAATAAGAAAATATCAGTTCTGCTAACAAGACAATCCATAAAAAATAGTTGATTATTTTTTCCAACTGGAATATACAAAATTTTAGGGAAGTGAAAAAGTATGAGTCAGCACTTAAAGAAATCCCAATGGAAATCTAATATATGAAAAAGTGGTCAACAAAAGCAGTCATCAGGGAAATCAAATTAAAATCACAATGCAGTACCAATACTCTTCCATCAATGTGGCTAAAATTAAAAAAAAAAAAAAAAAAGACAGCAAATACCAAGAGTTGACAAGAATGTGGGGGAGAACTGTCCTCTTTGCTGCCAGGTGTGTAAATTGGTACAACCACTTTAAAAACGCCGTTTGACAGTATGTGCCGGAGCTGAGGAAGGCACGCCTTGTGGCCTAGGTATGTACCCAGCCAAATGCCTGACATGTAGTCACCAGAAGCCACGCAGGAGAATCTTAAGAGCAGCACTATTCATGATAGTCCCAAATTGGAAACACAAACACCTATCATAGTCGAATGGATAAGTAGTGGTTGTTCACAACATGAAATGCCACTCAACAGTGTGGACAAACTAGACGTAACCACATAGGTTGAGTTTCACCGACATAATGATGAGGAAAGAAGCCCGATAGCACAGTGGTAATTACTGAAAGATTCTACTTATAAAAAGTTCAACACAAGTAAAACTAATGTTGGTGCCAGAAGACAGGGCACGTTCACAGAGCACGTGGCAGTGGGGGGTGGGGGGCAAGGCCTGGAAGCGAGCACGAGGGAGCATTCTGGGTGCTGGTGATGTTCTCATTCTTGGTCTACACTGTCTGCTTTCTGCAAGTTCCCTGAGCTCTACACTTAAGACTCACGTACTTTTCTGAATGTACAACTGTTTGATGAGATCGCGGTATTTGTTATTTCCAGTTACATAAGTGAAATAGAATATAAAACATATTCAGATGTGTCACTTTTTTCTCCATCCACATCTCCCCAAACAATTTGATTCAAACTCTTCACATGCATGTCTGACCTCTGTGTGCACAGCACCTCAGGTCAGTTTTCCAGTCTTCCTCTGACAGGTGTCTGACGCATACCCATCCTCCCTGGAGAGTCGGCACTGGTGGAATCTCTGTCTGCTGCCATCACTGCAAATGTCCTCAACTACAGATATGTATTTGGTAGAAGTTACGACAGTTTACTTTTCCTTTGCCCTTGGAGGCGCATATTTATGCTTTCTATAGCCCTAATTCCTGACTGCATGGGGTGTTTTATGTTTTGTGTGTTTTTTTGTTTGTCGTTTTTGTAAAAAGATGTTTTTATAGACATTTTGCATTTGCAGTTGTGAGAGGACACATTCCAGGGACTAAATGCCCACACAATTTTAAATGTTACCGCATCCTTTAAAAATAAAAAGATGTTGTCAGGAGGCCTCCATAAATATCTAACCACATTAAACGAGGTCATTTTGGGCTAATGTGTCTTCCTCACACAGTGCTCCGCTGTTTGAAATAAAGCAGTTGGGAAATCACCCAGTAATAGCAGCGGCTTTGTACGGACTCCAATACAACGAGATCTCCTCTCTTCTGGGGGGGGCTGATTTTGCAGCATGAAGAGAACCTTGTCTTAGAATATTTAAGCATAAGCAGTCATCATTGATAGAGGCAGAGGAATGCACTGAAGCAAATCTATTTAAGTCAATAAAACCAAACGCCTGAGTGACTGGCTCCAAGTGCGCTAAGAAAGTGGATCCAAGGACAGTGCCCACATTTCTGGCTCAGGCTGCGGTGTGAAAGGTGGACCCAGGACCGAGGAGGGTGGGGTGAGAGCACATTAGGCCTTCCTGTGTTGGACATGTTTAAAGTTTGACAGGGATATACAGATAGCACAGAGAAGGGTAAAGAGTCATCTAAGAAATACCCAAGTTGCTGGTAGCTAGGGGGGTGCTGCTGGGAAGGCTTGTTTCACCAACACTTACAGATCCAAGACCTCAGACCCCTCAGAGGTCAATCCCAGCCCACTCTTCACGGGCACTTCTTACTCTTCCTGACATGTCTGTCCCTCCGCCACCAAACTGTGGGGACAAAGTCAACTCCGGACGTCCAAAACCTTCTTCACCAGTTTGGTTGGAATTCTTAGTGCATCCTCTTTTCATTTTTGGACATTTTAAGCTCTTCTTTGCAATAAGAGTATAAAGTATTCTTTCCTCATATTTGCTGCAGAAAATGAGTATCGTCCTGATGGTCTATTAAGAAGACACACACAGGAATAGCCTCTGCTCTGAGGTACTGGGCATGGCACTGGTGGGGTGGGGGTGTGAAATGTGATCTTAGAAAATCTAGTGACCTTCCTTTAGACACTGGCTTATCTAACATGCACAATACCTTGAAGTGCTGTCATATATATAATTGTATGTGATGAAAATATATATCTGATAATACTTCATCATAGAATTAAAATAACTTTCAAAGGATTTTCCGTATGAAGTCAGTGATCAGGAATTAATCTATGTAAGACAAAACAATATTGGTTATTCATGGATGCATTTTCCTGTTAGGCTTACATTCCTTACTGTGATGGGAAAAAAAACACACCAAAAAACTGAAAGCAAACCAACAAAGAAATTACTGTGATTAAAACTGTTCATTCAACACTGAGTAAGAAAATAAATAGGAAAAATAATCTCAAAATTTAGCTTCTGAATGGTTCTATTTTTCAGAGCATTTTTTCCTGAATTCTGAAAACAGGTATGTGATTTACTATTTACATATCAACTCCTTGTAGAATAAAAAACCTTTAGAAAGTTCTGTTATGTTTTCTGTATACACAATAAGATACTGCAATGTTGATTAAACAAAGGACTAACTTTTTAAACCAAAAGGGGAAGCTTCATTTCTGTTTTTAGCTACTATTTCATACAATTTGTCTAAAACTTAAAATAGAATAAGAACACATGATGCAAAATACCAACTGAAACAGGTTTAAATTTTTTTAAGAGGTTAAAAAAAGAACTGTATACAGGGTGTAGCAAAAATAGGTTTACAGTTGTTTGTATGGACAATATAATTAATAAATAATAATACAAGAATAAACTGTTTCACGTACTCACAACTGTAAACCAACCTCACCCCACCCTGCACATGTGGTTGAATCTTCTTCATGGCTGATCCCATTTTCAGTACTGAAAGAAAAAGTGGCGTTTTCAATGACCATTCTTACCAATGAAGTAAAACAATTAATACAGTTTGGAATGCTTTTCAGTAATATAACTTGAAGCAAAAAGAACTTTACAAAGTTTTTTCATTTCTCTTCCTTTTTCTAGAAAAACACTTGGCACAGAGCTTTCTATACAAACTCTAATTCAATGGAATGACTTAAGTAGAGACCAGAAACCACATGGGTGGAGAAGGTAATAAGTTTTCTATTTAATACCAACTAAATTCCCCAGAATATTCCATTTCATGACTATTTCACTTAATTGAGTCTGCTGCTTTGATGTTCATAGTCTTTGAGTAAAATGAATTAACGATTCAAACGGCAGCCTTTCAAAGATCATTCCAAAATACACTTCGTGAGAGAAATAAAGAATGCCTGTTAAAAGCACGTCTTATAATACGCTGAACTTCCCTTAATGGAGACCTTAGAAGGGGATGGTTAGAGCTTTATGTCATCTCTGTCTTTGTATTCTGAGTCTTACGTAAAACAATGACGCAAGGTAGTTTTCAACTATGAAGCTTTTGTATAGAAAGATGAAGTTACTAACTCACCATTTAGTACAACAAATACTTTATTTTTCTAGAAGTTATAATTCATTAACTAAATTAAAATAGTGGGTAGGTTTGACTAATTTTCTCAAAATGTCTACCAGGTACTAGACACAGTACAGATACTCTCATTAGAATCATAAATCCAGAAAGCAAGTATAATCCTTACGTGAGCAGGCAATGAAACAGGCCAAGTGGCTAGGTAACCTGCTAAAGGTCAATCAGGTTTTTAATTATGGAGTCCAAATTTATTTATTATTTTGTAAATTTTTATTTATTAATTAATTTTTAGAGAAGAGAGAGAGAGAGAGAGACATTGATTTGTTGTTCCACTTACTTATGCATTCATTGGTTGCTTCTTGCATGTGCCTGACCGGGGATCGAACCCACAACCTTGGGGTATTGGGACGATGCTCTAACCGAGTTACCCAGACAGGGCCCGGAGTCCGGATTTAAACCCAGGTCCACAGTCATTTCAAATTTCAGGAAAGTGCACAGTTCCCTCATCTTCCTAACTTGGGTGTTCACACTATGGCTTCATTAAAGTCTCCAAAGTAATCTTCAACCTCATGAAATATGAATTCAAAGGTAAACTATAAAAGCACACTATGAAACCCAAAATGAATTATTTTTAACATTCTCTTCCAGTAACGTAATTAATCAATAAATGCCTGTTTTTCAACTAATAGAAACCACCTTCATTTCCATTAAGGTTATTTTTAAAGTGTTTTACAAAGGAAAAAAATTCTGTGCCCTCTCTAAACAGAGGCATATGGCTTTATAATGTCAAAGGGAAAGCTCATTCAATGTAACACATTTCTGATTAAATATTAAATCCATACTCTAAATAACTGAAGTCAGGGAGTCCCCCCAACTTTGCTATATTTAGTAATAACCTCAGTCTTCTTAGTTATGGGAGGTTTCCTACCCTGACTTGCTAAATCAACTTTTAAGACCAGTCCTTTCTTCTAATTTTTAAAAATCAATATTGAAGATGACAGCTTTCTCTCCATCCTACAAGCGAGGGGCTGGCACTACAGACTCAAAGTGGAGCCAGAAAATGGTACCTGCCACACACTGCTCACAGCAGTCCCCCTAGCTGGAGGAAGGCTGACGGTCAGTGGCACAGACTGAAGCATGAACCAGTGAAGCCTTCCAGCGGACACTATCAATGCTTCAGTGTCTTGGCACACCTGGAAAGAAGAGGAGTTGTGCTCATGAGAAAGACAACTGAATTGGGAGTTGACAGGTTTGCATCAGATTCCTTCTATCGGTTATTATGTTTGTCATTCTGGATATATAATCTTTCTGAGCCTCATTCTTCTAACCCATAATGTAAGTATCAGGGCCTCATTCCGTGCAGGGCACATAATAGATTCTCAGTGAATTTAAAACAAGAAAAAAGCAGAATCTCAGCAGCACTCTCGAGGCGTGGATGATGACTGAATACAAGAAATGCAACGTTCGGACGAGGGCAGCCCAAGTTCATGGAAGAACCGGCCATGGTGGGAGTTTGCTAATGGTCAAGAAACCAGACCAGGGGAACACAAGGAAACAGGGCAGCAGGAAGAGGTCTAAACTGAAATGAGGTTCTCAGGGGCATACCATACAATCCAGCAGACCAGGGAGATGACCCATTTTTGCTTGATGACTAGAAGAGAGTGCTGATTTCACTGGTTTTGCTACTGAATGAGTCACAAGGGTGGGTAAGCTGAGAAAAAATGTTAGGGAGTGGAAAAAAGTAATTACATGAATATTGTAGAACTTACTCTAATTAAAAAATTCCTTGCTCTGAATGTTTTGTTAACTTTGAGCATCTGTAGTGACTGAAACATCCTCCCCCGCCCACCAAACCCTCATAGCCTAATTCTTCTCAAAGGTGCCTCTGACTGGGTCCCACGGTTGCCAACCCCAGGCAGGGGGTGAAATACCATGGAGCAGTTAAACCTGCTTGCAGGTATCAAATCTCTGAAGTGTACATTGAAAGTAGGTTTATTTTTATGGATAGTTTTGTACTCTGGGTTTTCCACAGGGCTAATTACTGGTACCAGTATGCAACGAAAGTCAACCCTGGATGACAGTCTTAGAAAAGGGTGTCTATAGGACTGGTCTTCCCAGTCCACCCTACATCACTGGAGATAAGCCAGGATGTCCTTGGCGTTTGTCGCTAGGCACTAGGTGATAGAGTGTGAAGCCCATTCAACCTGGTGGAGAATAACTGGGAAGGAAGGAAGTAGGAAAGAAAACAGACTATCAGGTAACACTCTAGGCCCTTAACATATTAATTCATCCTTTACATCAACTCTGTAAAGAAGATAAGATTTTTTTTAAATCAGGCTCAGGAAGATTCAACAACTTGTTTCAAGACAGCAAATGAAAATTTGGCAGACCTATGAGTCAGACTGACTTCAAAGCCAACTATGATATATTGAACAGAGACAAAAGTGCAATAGAAAACCTAAGTAAAATAACATCCTGTCTTTTAAGAATTGTTAAAACAGGTGACGTTGAGCATTTTTTCACATGTCTCTTGGCCATCTGTATGTCCTGTTTGGAGAGGTGTTTCTTTAGGTCCTCTGCCCATTTTCTAATTGGGTTCTGTGTCTTCCTTTGTTGAGTTGTGTGAGTACTCTATATATTTTGGAAATTAACCCCTTATCTGATGTATCATTAGCAATTATGCTCTCCCATATAGTGGGTTCCCTTTCCATTTTGATGGTTGTTTCTTTTGCTGTGCAGAAGCTTTTTAGTTTGATGTAGTCCCATGTGTCCTCAAAAAAATGAAAGATCGAACTGCCATTTGATCCAGTGATCCCACTTCTAGGAGTTACCCTAAGAAGCCTGAAACACCAATCAGAAAGAATATATGTACCCCTATGTTCATAGCAGCACTATTTACAATTGCTAAGATCTGGAAACAGCCCAAGTGTCCATCAATAGATGAGTGGATAAAAAAGCTGTGGCACATATACACAATGGAATACCATGCAGCTGTAAGAAAGAAAGATCTCTTATCCTTTGAGACAACATGGAGGGACCTCGAGAGTATTATGCTAAGTGAAATAACCAATTAGAGAGAGACAAATACCACATGATCTCACTTATTTGTGGAATATAATGAACAAGATGGGCTGATAAACAAAACAGACTGAGAGACCGAGTATGGTTCAGACTGACAAACCTCAGAGTAGGGGGGTGGGGGGGATGGATGAGATGAACCAAAGAACTTATATGCATGTATGCATAACCAATGTACATAGACAACAATGCTAGGGGGGTGGGGGGACAGGATGGGGAGGAGGGGGTCTGGGGGGGAGGGAAAGGAGAAACATCCGTAACAAAAATAAATTAATTAAAAAAAAAAAAAACATAGGTGAGTACCAGAAAGATGCACAATTAGACCACAAAGAGCAAAACTAAAAATAAAATCTCCCTTAAAACTTAATTCCTTGAAAAGAAAACTTTGTACAGAATAATATTTATTGTTATTGTATGTAATTCTATAAAGTTTGGTTATTGGGCTTTCAATTCCATAGCATAATTAGATCAAGCAACTTTAATAAGAGGGGGACGGAATGTCTTTAGTAAGATGCAGATAACAGTGAAGAATGCTATAAAAAAGAATCACTGCTCAGAGAACTAATTCCAAAGGTTCACTGACGGAGGGTCCATTTGATGTCTGGGCAAATGCTCTACAGAGGACGACCACACACAATTTCATGCATGTTTTACAAGGTGATCTCTAAAAATATATAACTAAATAATTTACCATTTCTGCTTAGATGGACAAGGCTTTCTGATTTTGTTGTTGTTGTTGTTCAAAATATGGTTCCTTTCCTCCTTACATTTGGGAACATGCTAGAAGGAACAAAATATTACAACACAAAATAACTGTACTGACCCTAAGACGTCAAGAGGGTCTATTGTGGAGTCTCCTCCTCCAATTCTCACCCTGCCTCTAGCCCTGTAATTCTGCATTTAAATAAAGATGAGGTTTTCTTTATTTTACGTGTTCTCGTATGGCCCATACCACAGTCCACCCTTCCTTACTAAAAAAACTCCTCGGAGGTACGAACCACGTCTTATTTGTGTTTATAACTTCGAAGTATCTAGCACAGTGCTTTCACATAAGATAAACTCGATAAATATTACTTCAACTAATGAAATGTATGTATGTTCAGCATACCTAATTTTAGAATACCGGGATGCATGTAGAAACACTTCCATATAAAATGATTAAAATAAAACATCTAGGGCTTGAAAAGGCAAACCTATTTATTTATTTATTTATTTATTTATTTATCAAATAACTATCAGGCATTGTTCTAAGCTCAAGGGTTAGAATAGTGAACATGAAAAACCAATTTTCTGAATTTAAGGACTTATAATCTCATAGAGGAAGAAAGACAAACAGGACAGACAATAAACAAGGAGACACAACAAGAGATTTCAGATAGCCGTCAGTGCAAATAAGAAAGCAATGTAGGATGATGGGCTTAGACAGTACTTGAGCGGATGAACGATGATCACCCCTGTGCTTATGTAGGATAGTCCCTTGTAACAAGGGAGACATGCAGGTACGGATTGTTCTGGGGTAAAAATATGAAACGTGCAGGTTTCTTGAAAGTAGCCAGTGACATCCCCATGGTGGCAGGGCTGCTGTCGTAGCCAGCCTTCCAGACGGGTCCCTACAACCCCCACCTCCTGTGACCCGTGTCCTAGTGCACTGCCCTCCCACACTGACCCGGGCTGGTCCCTGTGACCAACAGCATCCAGCACAAGTGATCTTATCCCACTTCCAAGATTAGGTTATAAAGGACTGTGGCTTCCACACTGGGCTCTGTTAGAGTCTTCACTCTGGGGGATGCCGGACGCCATGTCATAAGGACATTCAGGCAGCGTGTGGAGGGGCATCTCACAGTGAGAAACGGAGGTACTGGGCCAACAGGGGGGAGCTGACGCTGCCAACAACCACGTGAGTGAATTCAGAAGTGAAGCCCCCCCCCCACGGGGCCCCCCCACGGCAGGCAGCCCAGCCAGCAGCTTGTTCCCACCTCAGGAGAGACCCTGACCCAGAACTACCAGCTAAGCTGCTCCTGGATTCATTACCCTCAAGACACTGTGCAACACAGCTAATGTTTACATGTTGGCTGCTTGAAAGTGCTAAGTTTGGGGGTCATTGTTATGCAGCTGCCTTTCTAGGAGTTGAAATCCGAGCTGAGGGTGGAATAAAAGGGAGCCAGTGAAGAAGAAATCTCAGGGAAGAACTTTCTGAGAAAGGCGTGAGCTTGCGGTGCCACTGGGACAGCTAAGAGGTCCATGTGGCGTGCAGCTGGAATTGTGCTGGTGAATTAAAACAAGCGAGTTAAAATTTCCTCCAAAGAGAAATGGGAAATAATATTACCTAATTTATATTTGACAAAGAATAACCTTTGTAAACTGCTCGGCTACTCTGTGGGAAATGAGGGTGGAAGAAAACCAGGTGGACCCTGCTGCAGCCGGTCAAGAGGCTGTGGTATGTCAGGCTAGGATGCTGGGACAGAGATCCGGGTAGACTGGTAAGACTCGGGATATACATTGTGAAAGCAGAGTCCACACAACCATATGAAAAACATCTATGTAGCCTACACCACGCCAGTAGGTTCTGATTTCTGAGTGACCAGAACAGACCTAGAAAGAAGGCAATTAGATACGATCTACTGAGCCCTAACTCAAAATTCAAGAAATAATTTTAGATGTGGTAGTTAAAAATTGTACCCTCTTTAGTTAAATGCTGGGGGCCCTGGGGCGAAAAAAGACCTTTCCCTTTATAAAAGAACTAAGCAGTCAGTAGAAATATCCTTTGGGGTTTCTGTCCTGATTGGTGCCAACCAGACTGTTAAAAAAAAAAAAAAAAGTGTTTAAGCAATAAACTAGCAAAGAAAACAAAAATAAATAAAAATTAAAAAATTAAGTAATAAAACAGAGACGAGGAAGACCAAAGCCAGATTTTCTTTCCACATCAACATATTTCCAAAGGAACAAGTTAATGAGAAGAAGTATTTACCTACGTTAGAGAATAAACACTACATTGGTAACTGGCTGACTCGTCACTGGTTTCACCTATTAGGTCTTAACAAGAATCTACATGTTCCCACTCTGAAAATTTTCTGAGCAGGCAGTGTTCACAAAAAGTACAGAAACAAACTCAGCAGGAAAAAAAAAAAAGTCTCTTCCTACTACTTCTTCGGTTATATGCACCCAGAGCACGTCAGGACAACTCACAGGAAGCACCCACTTCCAAATCAAAGCCGCACTTGTGCACCCAGGGACCCACCTTCAGCTTCCCGTTTTCGGTAGAAAACGCTGATGTTCTCAAGCTCAGCCGTGAAGAATCATACTTTAAAAAGTGAAAGTATAAACAAACTGCTATTAGGATTACCTTTCTAAAGAAGGCTCATATAATACCTGACTAGTCACACACCCACCTATACACAATCACACAATCACACATTAAAAGGAAAGATATAATAAACGTACAACTTGAAAAGTAAGGGTGTTTAAAGAAATGCCTAAAATCAGATATGTTTTTAAAAGACAGACCAACAAACAACAGCCAGGGCATCTGCCTCTACAAATTTTCCAGTTTGGGCCTTGGATATAAACATATATAGTTGCCGAAGGAGGTGTTATAACCTTCAAGTAAATACTAATGTAAATTTTTTTCTTTTTTTAAAAAAACAAAATAATCACAGTGAATATGCAACAATTTTTTTTAAAAAAGCAAAGTATTACATATGTCCACAAGAAGTTTATAGAACATTTTAAATGCCTAAATCTATCCATGGGTCCATGTTCTAAATTGTTTTAGTTTTTTATTTTACCCACATAAGTTAATGTATAAAAGCAAGTCCTATGTTTTGTCACATCTGCTTTTGCTGCTAAAATCAGCACCTTAAATGCTGAAATACTTGGACAGAAAAGTTCTACTTATTCTATGTTATTGAGAGAGCAGAGTCATAAGAATCCAATAGAAAAGCCTTTAAAGGATACTTTTTTTACATTCTTTCTCTTGATACCAGCACCTGTATAATAAAATTTATATCCCATGAAAATCTCTGGACAGCAGGTACTTCAAGAAAGGTTTCTTGAATAAAAGAACATGTTTACTTGTTGCCCTTTGTGTAGAATTTATGCTAAGTGCCTGTTCACTATAATCTCCTACCCTTTGCCAAGACAATACAAATATGACTAAAATCATGCTATTTAATGTTAATCTTTTTAAATGTCTATATCAAATCACTGTAAAATGATTCTTCAAATAAAAGAAGCTTTCTTCTTTTATCTCACACTCTCCTAATTTTGAAATTGACTATGATAGATGGGGTTTCCCTTCCAAATTCCTCACCCCTCGCTATTGTATCCACACACCCACGGCCTGCCCTTCATGCTGTTGTACTTACTGCTGTGGGCAGAGTCTTCTTCTGCACCCCAAACCATTAATGTTGGGACTGACCACATGAACTGCTGGGCCAATGGGATGCAGACAAAAATGACAGCGAGCCAGTTCCAAGCCAAGGCTCTAGAGGCATCACATGTTAATACTCGTCCTCTTGTGCTCCTGTGATCCACCCTGAGAAGAGCACCCCCAGGAAGGTGAAATTCTTTCAGCACAAGTCATAGAAGGAGGCACTGGGAGTCTGCCTGAGACGGAAAACCTGTTGTCTATGCTTAGGTCCAGACAAGTTGGGCCCAGCCTTGCCCAGACCATAATGGCCAAGTCACAGCTAAACTGCAACCCATGAACACGAATATGTTTATTACTGTAGGCCAACTGAGATTTTGAAATCGTTACAAAACAGTAACTAAAATATTGATGCTCTGTACCTTTATAAGGCTACTCGCGTAACATTAGTTGCATCAAACCACATCTTCGTGATCTCCCTATCCTAAACTAATACTAATTTCTTTGGTTATGTTCTATTTTAGAAAACAGAATCAGAAATCTATTCAATAAAGGACTTTTTAAGACAAAGTTATCACAGAAAGAAATTCATTCTATAACTAAAGTCTAATTTCCAGAAGTAAACGATAACATAGTAAATAAACTGTATTTAAAGAAACCCAAGTTGTAATTTTGTAACCTCAGATGTTGCTACAATTTACTTAGCAGTCCTCCAAGTGAACTAACGTGAAGCACCTCCTTACATATCGGATATAATCCAGAACCACCTGTCTGTTTGTTTGAGCAGTTTCTGAATAGCTTCACTTCAAAACCTCACAGGTGTGAACTAACTAGTATTGGGAGGGGGGAGCCAGTATGAATTAGGAAAATTCTTGAATTAAGGAAGAGTTCAATAAGCAGAAATGTTTAATTGAATTTGTTGGAGTGACATTGGTTAATAATATTATATAGGTTTCAGGTGTACAATTCTGTAATACATCATCTGTATATTTTATTGTGTGTTCGCCACCCCAAGTGAAGTCTCCTTCCATCAACATTTATTCCCCCTTGACCCCTTTGTACCTCCGCACAACCCCTTTCCCTCTGGTAATCACCATGCTATCGTCTGTGTCTATGAGTTTTTCTTTTCTTTCCAACCCCTTCACCTTTTTCACCCAGCCCTGCAAGCCCCCTCCCCTCTGACAGCTGCCAGCCTGTTCTGTATATTGCTTTTGAGTACTAATAGTTTTAGAATCTGCCTGACTCACTAGATGGGAACCATCCGTTAAGTCTTTGGCTAGGAGGGTATCTTTCCTTGTTACGTTCCTAAGTATTTAGAAGTCTGTTCATTTAAAAAGTGGAGTAGACTTTTGTTCACATGAATATTTTCCAGTTAATCTTTTCTAGCATAATGTGTATGAAGACAAAGTGTAGCCTAACACGAGTTCAATTATCACAGGTTATGAAGGTACATTTAGGAGATCTTCTCGAATCAAGCCCAAGAACATTTTGCCCTTTCTGCCTTTTATATACAATAAAGCAAAATCATACTGTGAAATTTACTATGTATCAGCAAATGACTGAGCAGAAGTCACTACACCAATTCTTATTTTCATTCTTGTTCACTTAAGCTAGTAGCTCAGAACTTAAACTTCACAAAATTGTCACTGGGAAGAACTCTCAAGGCTAGCTCAAGCACCCACCAGGTACTGAGTGAACGTCTAACATTCCTCCTGAATGCTCAGTTATCCGCGCCCCCTCCGGTGCCAGGCAGTGGTCCCAAACCAGGGGGATTGTGAACATGTTTCAGGAAACAAATTTAGCAAAAGGCAGTAACTGGACCAGTTGAAATTTCTTTTTAAATAAATTACTTTAAAAATTACTCCTTTACACAATGCAAGTGGGAAAGGATGTATCAAATGAGCATGAATGACGGTGGGAGGACAAGCCAGCTCAGACCCGGCAGTCCTTTGGGCAGCTTATCGTTGGCTCAACAATGATACCAATGCTTGTGTTTTGAATATTAGCTTTTAGTTATTTTTATTTTGGGTCATATTTTTAATTATTATTATTATTATTGTTCAATCCTCACCCGAGGATACTTTTTTCCATTTTTATCTTCAGAGTGGGGGGGTTGGGGGGGAGAGAGAGACATCGACATGAGAGAGACACATCGACTGGTTGCCTCCCACACGACCCCAACCAGGGCCAGCGATGAACAGCAACCGAGGTATGTGTCCCTGGCCGGAATTGAACCCGAGACTCTTTGGTCCATGGGCCGACGCTCTACCGCTAAGCCAAACCAGCCAGGGCTATTTTGGCTCATATTTTTAAATTTATACTAATAATACACATACAGACAGGATGTATAAGGATATTAAATGAGCAGTAGGAGAGGGTCAATAATAAGGTAATGATTTTGCAAATGCTCTCAAAACAGTCCTTAAATTGCATTATCTTACTCAACACAGTCATCAAGTACATTAAAAAGCTGCTAGTCCTTGAAACACACACACACACACACACACACACACAAGAACATAGCAGCAGGTACTGACATTACCCAAATGTCCATCAATAGTAGAATGGATAAACTGTGATAGACTTACACAATGGCATAGTAAAAGAAATGAACAATCTATAACTACACGTAACAGCTCAGACGAATCTCACGAACAATGGTAAGCAAAAGAAGCCAGACACAAGAGTATATATTGTTTGATTTCCTTTATGTAAAGAGCAGAAACAGGCAAAATGAATCAGTGGTGATTATCTCTAGGAGGTGGGGCAGTTAGAGACAGGCAGGGATTCAAGAAAACTTCCGGGTGCTGGTATTGTTTTGTGTTTTGATCAGGTGGCTGGTGCACAAATGTTTGTGAAAATCATCAAGCTGTATGGTTACAATTTGTTCACTTTTATGTATATGTATTACAATTCATAGTTCAATAACTAAAATGTCACACAAAAAAGGAAATGTTAGATTTGATTGGGCTAGTCACATGCTCAATGTTTTATTTGTGAAGTGTTTGATTCTTTATCTTGTCAAATATAAGAACTCAATATATTAGGTCTAAAAGTAATTTTGTCTGGTTTTAAAGCTACAATGTGTAACTAATTTTAGACTACATATTGTATACATCTGTGCCAAAGTCAAATACAATGTTATTTTGACTGTGTCAAAAATTGAAAGTAGTCATATGTATCATGAATATTAATTTTATTTTATTTTTAATATGTTTTTATTGATTTTTGATGGAGGAAGGGAGAGAGAGGTAGAAACATCAATGAGAAAGAAACATGGATTGGCTGCCTCCTGCATGCCCCCCACAACCCAGTCATGTATTCTGACTGGGAATTGAACCAGGACCTCTCAGTCCATGGGACGACACTCAATCCACTGAGCCACACTGGCTGGGCTAATTTTATTTTTAAAGTTACCTGTATTATAGAGTAGCTGATAATACACAAAACAACATTTTGTTTTACATAAAATCACTTCTGCATTATGTACCACATAAAAATGAGGAAAAATAAATTCCTATTGGAGTTTGTGAGATTATATGTTGGAATGAAAAGAATTAGAAGAAAAGTTGGGTACCACTTGAGTCCTGGAGAACAAACATGGGCAGAACCGTGGGCATCTGCTGACAACGATCACATCTGCCCCCGGCAGGCTGTGTGTGAGCTCTGCCAGGTCAGGGCCGTCCAACAGAAACACACTGGGAGTCACATCTGTAACCGTTTCATTTCTAGCAGCTGCAAATAAGAAAAGCAGAATGTATATGTACACTGTAATCCACCAAAAACATCTCATGCAACACAACGGTTAACCGAAACGTAGTGTCACCAAAACAATCAAGCTGTGTTGGACAAATATTTCAGTTTTAACATTTAAATTTAAATTAGTTTAAAATTTAAAATTCAGTTCCTCAATCACACGCGCTGCATTTTAAATGTTTGTGCCACACACGGCCAGTGGCTGCCACACCGGACGGCAAAGATGTGGAGTCATTTGATCTTTCGGAGGCTCGCTGGCTTCATCGATCAACGAAATAAGTTAATCAAGAGAAAGAATTCCCAGTGAGAATTTTTACCCACTGAAGCCCACATGCTCTATTCAAAATGTGAGCCATTCATGACGCAGAAATGCAGCCCCGTGTCCAGGGATCTAATGACTTCAAAGTCGGAAATTTGATGTTACATAAAATATCCTTTTCCTTGTAGACAACCACTGTGAAATTTTTCAGAACACTGTGTAGGCCAAACCAAAACATATCCATATGCTGCTCTTTGCAACCCGAGTTCTTCCAACATTCTTTCCTGCTCCACCAAGCTATGATTTATTTAGGAGTGATCTGACTTCTACATCTGGGGGGAAAAAAAAAAAAAACAGCTGGAGAATCAGTTGAGTGGTGAGCTTCAAAGCCCCCTCAAGAGTCAAGATGAAGCCACAGATGTCATCAGGAGGTGACAGCAGGATCCTGGTGTGAGCTTAAGCCCTGTCTACACACCAGAACGTAGGGCAGTCCAAAACAGCATCATCCTAAGGTACAGAACAACCCAAGCTCCTAATTTTGGATCAAGGACAATGTACCAGAGAGACAGGTGGGAAGGGGGGTGAAGTCGAGTTCACAACAGTGACTACTACTCTTGGTGCACTGGGACCCAGTCTCCGCGGAGCCTGCCTGGATCCCGAAGCCATGTGGGATCCAAAGGGACAAGGCAAAGCCACTGACAGAGGAAGGCTGCGGAGGTGAGGCAGGAAGCAGCACCCCCTTGGACAGAGATGGGAAGAGGTGGGCGCTGGCAGGCAGACTCCACGGAGCCCAGTTCTCTAGCCCAGGTGAGTCACCATCTGGGAATATTAACTATTTGACAGAATCTGAATAGGATACAGTTCCCTCCAAGAGGCTACGTCAGAAAGAAACTCTGTTTTGTGAACACTGTTAAATCCTCATTACAGTGAGTTCCAGGGCAAGGGAGCCTTGGCAGCTGAGGGTTAGTCGAGGCCCTGAGTTAGGAGTCAAGCAATGTCAGCACTAATCCCAGGTGTGTCACTGGCTTGCTGTGTGACATCTGTTCCCCCAGATTTAAACTGGTCCCAAAATGGCATATTTTGCTTTACTCTATATCAGAGGGTTGTTTTCAGCACCAAATGATAGGATAAATACAAAGCAATATGAACGGTATAAATTTCTCATGTAATTGCAAGGCACTTTTTATTATTTATGAAGCAATTACTAATGGATTCTAGGAATGCAACGATTAAATGCCATTTAGGTCCCTCATCAGGACTCTCCTTAAATTGGAGGGGATGAAGTGGGCGAGAGCTTTCGGGGAATAGTAGTGGCCATTACTACCCCATTACAAACCCAGCCACTTTCTCAAGGGTTCATGGGACGGGACCAGGGGAGGTTAAATTCCAAGGTGGACTTAAAAGTACCTCAGAAAGAGGAATTTGCCCTAAAGCAGTGGTTCTTAACCTTTTGCAGATTTCCTATGATTTGAGAATCTGATAAAAAGCTATGGCTTCTGTCTTGGAAAATGGCAAATATACAAAAGTGACATATTTTCAGGAAGTTCACGGACACTCATGGATTCCAAATTGAAAATGCCATCCTTAAGGAAGAGAGGGTCACAGACAAGACCTACAATGCGGTCTTAGGAACGAGTTGTTGCTGAGTAGGAGGCAGTTTCCAGAAGAGCTGGAGGCCACGAATAAAAACAAAGCAGTCTTTAAAGGTGACGCCGAAATGTTGCTACCGCAGGACTCACGTGCAGATTTCTTAGGGTGTACGTAAGGGGTAGCACATGCACACACAAACACCATCACTCTAGCTAACTCTTAGCTGCTGCTTCCTTGGGCACTTTCAACAGAAAAGAGCATCCGTTAGCTCAGTCCATATGGACCCTAATTAACCCAGAGAGTAAAAGATATATTAAAAAACAGCATTTCCACCTGTCAATCTCCCTGGGAACCACACTGCACATTAGCACTACAGTGTGGAACATGTAGGGAATGTTTGCCATTTTGGTTTCTGGGCCAGAGAACAGAGACCACACGTCACAGGAGACTAATGATATCCACGTGAATACCAGCAAGAAAAGTCCACAGTAACATAAAGTAACAGTGAATACCATGGCAGCAACCTGGCACCCACACAGAGAGGAGTGGGGAAGAGAGACATCACTGTCTCGAGGAAATCCAACAGTAACTTCCCACTGACAAGAACAGACCTCTCCTTAATTCTTGAATACAATGTGGCCTCAAACATTTTGACAAAGTATTCTCTACCCACTTCCCAATCCAGTATCTTATAGAAATATGTTCAGGAAAGTCAAAATGAAAACAGAAATATGTATCTCATTTATTTCTAAATACTCAAATATGTTTAGGAGAGTGAGGTCACACTATGAATTTGGAATGACAATTGTTCAGAAAACATTTAATGACTATTTTATAATATGCTCTTATGCCCTGTTTTTTTATTTTATCATTATCACAAAAGAATACTCATATATTGCAATGTTTACACTTGACTTTCAAAGTAGGGATGAATGAGTAAGTTATAATGATCAGTCATGCAATCAACTCTTTCTTTAAATAAAAGATTTTTATCTAAGACCTGTAAAACTCCATAAAAAATTATCTTCTGACTATCAAATACCAAGGCCTTCACCAAGGGTTGCGGTCGGTAAAGTCAGAAGGAGCATTCAGAAGCATGTGAAAATACTACATGAACTAACACACTGCACTGCACTCCTGTCTACTTGCCAATGAAATACAGTCCCTTGTAGGAGCGGGAAATTTTCACATATTGTTAATGGATTTTGAAACTCCCCGAGAACATGCCACCTTCCACTTTGGGATTTCTCTTGACAGCCTACTAGCTGGGATTACACTTCAGAGAGTCACCTGGAACTCTCTTTTAATTTTAATTTTTCCAGGTCAGATGGTTTAGACACCAGGTAATTTCCTTCTGAAGGCCATGATTTCAAATGCCACTTCTTGCTAGTATACTCCAAATTAAATGGCAAATCACATTTTCATATGCAGCAAAATATTTTTTCAAAAGCCTACGTTGCATAATCCAAGAAAACAATTTACAACAGTGCCTGGTACATAGCAAGTGTCCAGTAAATGTTAGTTTATGAGGACTTTGGTAATGATGTGCCAACAGTGAAAGTAATGACATCCACACCTGTGGTAGGCAGCTACTCAGATGACGCCCAAAGATCCCATCTTCTGTCTTTCATACCCTCACAAAACCCCTTCCCTTGAGCGCTGGCTGAACTTAGTGATTCTAAGTTCAACTCTAATGAACAAAATATGGCAGAAGTGATGTTTTATCACTTTCAAAATGATTACATTAATAAAATACTCTCCCTTTCATCTGGGTTTCCTTCGAACTCTCTTGGGTCTCTTGCCCCGAGGGAAGGAGCTATTATGTTATAAATTCCATGTTGACACTATGGAAAGTCCTGTGAAAAGACCCAGATGAGCGGGATTGAAAGCAGACCTTCTGAGGCCTGCCAGCCACCACACTGTGACTTCTGAAGCAGATTCTTTAATCCCAGTCGAGTTCTGAATTGACTTCAACCCGGCGGCAGCTTCACCGTGCGACATCCACGACAGACCTCGGGAGAATCGTCCAGCTGGGCCCGTTTCCTTCCCCACAGAGACTGTATGATCACACGTGTTCTAAAGCAGTTCAGTGCGGGGACCATCTGCCGGGCAACAGGGCAGCTGATACAGATTTTGGAAGTGAAGTGCGGCAGCTGTGGAACTGTGTGGTGGGCCTTCGGAAGAGTGTGAGTGAGAGAATAAGGTGTCTTAAGGTGTCTTGAACACCCTGGCCACAGAATTTTGGACTCTGCTAGTGAAGGTGTAAATGAAAGGGAAGAAGACTTTACTGGAAGCTGGAAGTTACGCAGTGGCGGAAGGTGTAACACTACCCACACTTCGGTGTAGCTGCGTGACCTGCACTCACTCACAGGTATATCAGAAGGAAAAAATGAACTGGGTGGTCTACCTAAGATCTCCCAGCAAAATGTTGAAGATGCTACCTGGTCTTCTTGTTACTTATGGTAAACGGTGAGAAGATAAACTGAGCAAAGGATTACCAAACAGAAAGGAGACAGGACTTGATGGTTTTCAGCATTCTCAGCCTCTCTAGACAACAAACAATGCTAAAATTAAGAAACAGCCTCGAAGCCTTCAATTCCTGGGAACCTGCAGAAAAAAAAAAACATGATCTAAAGATGAGACCTAGGGTGTGGCTTTTGAAATCCTTGTTAAGACCCTGGAAATGTGCCCGGCCGGTGTGGCTCAGTGGATTGAGCATCTATCCATGGACTGAGAGGTCCCGGTTTGATTCCCGGTCAGGGCACATGCCTGGGTTGCGGGCTTGATTCCCAGGAGGGGGCGTGCAGGAGGCAGCCGATCGATGTTTTTCTCTCACATCAATGATTCTATCTCTCTCTCCTTTCCTCCCTCTCTAAAAATATCAATAAAACATAGTTTTAAAAAAAGTATCTTAGAAAGGTACTGTTCCATCAGTCCTTAGGAAAAATGTATGGGTGTGGCTTGCAGGTCCTTTCAATAGGCCTCTGGGAAGTTAAAGGGCATTGTCTCTCCTTTGTCTCAGCAGAAGCCCAAGATAAAGAAGGATTTATCTCCAAGAAATAGGTGTGTGTGGTTTTTGTCTAGCAGGGTACACCCCAACAAGTGTCACAGGAAACTCACAAAAGTTTTGAGAGAATTTTACCAGCAGAAGCTGCCAGTTTGGACTGAAAAGGACGGAGACAGTACTAGATGCAAAAAGGCCATAGATCCCGAAAGTGCTCCTGGCAGGAAGCAGGCTGAGAAAGCTCGGCGGCACACACACACTACCTTCCACAGAAAAAGGAAGGATGACTCAGAGAGTGAGACCAATAGCCAAAACGGTAGACTCCACAGCCATGGAGAATTATTCCCGGGCCTGAAAACCTAGCCAAGGACCATTTGCCCAGCTGAATTACAGAATTGCTATGAGCCAGGGACTCCTACATAACTTGGATTTTCTGCTTTGATGAACAAGGATATGGAGGCATCTTAGGCCTGCCCCACTGTTGTATGTTGGTTGTTTAGAGGTCAGAAAACTTGACTCTTTCGTTTCACAGACCTACAGATAAAGAGGGACTGTGCTGGAAGAACTATACCCAAGGAGCTTCCCCCACACCCAGGTCAGCTTAGATGATGTCCAGATTTTGAGCTGATGCTCACCTATATAGTAAAGAGAATTTACTTTTCACCTTCTGATAAAAGTGATGTTTGACATCAGTACAATTTTATATGTATTACAGCATCCAGCCTTTAAAAAGGATATGAAGTCCTTTTTTACTTTTTTTTTTTTCCCCTCACCCGAGGACATTTTTCCATTTTTGTTCAGATAGAGTGGGAGGGAGAGAGAGAAAGTGAGAGAAAGAGAGAAACATTGACGTGAAAGGGACACATCGAGTGGCTGCCTCCCACACAGTCCCAAGCGGGGCCAGGGACAAACCGCAACCGAGGTACGTTCCCTTAGCGGGAACTGAACCCAGGTCTCTCTGGACCGCAGGCCGACGCTCCAACCTCTGAGCCAAACTGGCCCGGTCATGAAGTCCTTTTTTAAATTCCCTTGAAATGTTTGATAATATTAAATCTTTCCAATGTAAAATTTGATAAACTATTCTACACTAACCAAATTAAATCATCAAGTAATCATCAACTGCCCAATTTTAATGTATGTTTGGGATGTTTATTTTATAGCATCAAGCTATCGTCAAAAGCATACAAGAAATGCCAAAGCTCTCTTAAATATCTTGATTTGTAGATTTTTTTGTTTGTAACAAAAATTCCACCTAAAGGGGTTTAAATGGGATGCGAAATGGGAAATAGAATGTTTCTCTCTCCTAAAATAATTACAGATTTTTCTTAAATTCACTTACTCTCAAAGGAAAGAAAATGGTGTCATTCATATGTTCCATAATGCCTCATTCTTCAGAATGATAGTGTATCTTCTACTTTTCTATTCACTATCATATTGTGACATTTTATATATAAAAAACTATTAAAGAAATATTTTTTAAATGTCACACTGTTATAAAGGGCAATTTATTTCATGCCCATGTCCCTCCAGGCTATGAGCCTATTTAGTGAGGCTTATTAGTGAAGGGCAGTGACTGACATGTCCTCTGGATAAGCACTCACAGGCCAATAAAAACAAAGAACACAAATATGCCATTCAGAAATATACAGCATTGTTAAAAATAGCAACTCCCATTTCTGTCCTAAGCATAACAAGGGTGCTTCTGGTCTCCAGAGAGCAGAGCACGGTGCAGGTGTGCTGCGCTGTACTGGAAGTCAGAATATGTGGGCGCTGTGCTGAGCGTGAGGCACATGGTACGTGATTCATCAGCTTCACGACTGTTTTCTTAACTGAAAATTTCAAGGTCTGTATCAGATTTTAACGGCTGATGCATTCCTAAACTTCACGTAGGTAATCCAAACGTGAGTTCTTATTTTATGCACACAAAACCTGTACAGGTACTAGGAGTTGCCAAATATCAACTTTTCCCCCTAAAATAAACAGCTAAAAAGGACATTTTATGCTAGTGCATTATACATGAAAAATCTGACTTATGTGGCATGAATGGATGGTAACTGTAAAATTTAAGTACAATAAAACAACAAAACAATTATTCAATTCTGGCTGTCAGGCTGCCTGAATCGGCACTTTCTGAAAATAAACAAATGAATAACTCTCTCTAGGGGAGAGGTTCTATCATCAAATCGAGAGTTTCTACTTGACTTGTCAAGAACACACTGAAAGGGAATTCAAAGGGGCATTTTTAAATCATGTGATTTGATGTTATTTTATGCAGATCTGCATACCACCTAAAATCAACTCGGCATCAACCAAAATTATCTTTCATAACAGAAGCAAGTGTCCTATACTCTGGAAATCAAATAATCATACCTGTGACTTCTGATTCTAAATTTTATCTTGAATCCTCATATGATCTACCTAACCTACTTTCTCAAAACCAGTAATACTGTCATGAGACACTAAAATACCTTTTGAGGGCAACAGAGCACTGTGGGAAGAACACCAACTAGGAAGTCACATTAGGGTTCTAAGCTCCGTTTCATTAGATTCGACCTTGACACTGGCAATTTAATTAACCCCTCTGCGCCTCAGATTGCTCATTCTTATTAAAGTGCTTGCGTTACTGCTGGATGAGAAAATGCATGTAACGTGCTTAGCACAATACCTGACCACGGGAGACACTCAATACATGTTATTTAAAATAATATAGTTTCTTCAAATAAATTTTCAAAATTCTATCACAATAAATTCACTTCCACTAATAGTAGCTGGACAGAAAAATATAGTTTGCCATTTTTCTTTTATAATAAAGTTATATCACATATAAATCTTTCACTTCCAAACAAAGCTAAAAACCCATAAGCCACTTACTGGCAAAAGAAGTAAAAACATTTTGTCCTCAATGATAAAAAAAACAACAACACTTAGTGATCAAAATGAAAAACAGCAGCTCTTAGTTGTGACCACGTAAAGTGTTTTCGGGTCTTTTCTTACCCCCAAAAAGGGTCAAAACGATAGCAAAGACAGAATGAATTCAACCCGTGTGCCGCAAGAATGTTTAAAATATGCAACACCTGAGCCCTGGCCCATGTGGCTTAGCTGGTTGGGCATCGTCCTGTGCACGGAAAGTTGCTGGTTCAACTCCCATCAGGGCACATGCCTGAGTTTCAGACTCGATCTCCAGGAGGGACTGTGGGGGAGGCAGCCGATGTCCACTCTCACATTGCTGTGTCTCTCTCCTTCTCCCTTCCCCTATCTCTAAAAGGCAATAACAGTATTCTTTCTTAAAGCATGCAATATCTCACTAGTATTTAGTCAGAGGCACTGACCTCTTCCTCTTAGATTGTCAAATAAAAACATGATAACAGCCAACACAGCAATGTGAATGAATCAAGATTATACCTATTTTTTTTGTCAGCTCAGCAAAAAAATTACATTTTTTTTTTTTTTTTTTTTTTTTTTTTTTGGTGTGCCACAGAATTTTAGTAATTAGTTTATGTGTGCCATGAGATGGAAAAGGTTGAAAATTGCTGTACTAGATTTAGCAAACGGTGGCCAAAGAAATAGCCCGATACTAATTCAGCAGCAGCAGTCCTGGTCACCCAGTAACTGTAGTAGTAACTCGCTCCAGGATTCTTGTTCACTTTCGTGTGTATTGTTTCTAATCCATACAAGTGTACAAGGTAGTCACTGTCACCCTCAATTAGATTAAGTTCAGAGGGGTCAAGGTCACTCTGCTGGTACACACCAGAATTGCACTCACACTGTATCTGATACCAAACCCACTCCCCTTCCATCAGTCCCTGTTTCTTCCTTTTCAGGACATAAAGGTGTGAGCAAGATTCTTTCTCAGTGCTTGGAAAAATCACGACCTGGTATCAGTCCCCTTGCCTCTCTCTCCCGTCTTCTGGTTTCTCTCAAACCCTTTGCATTTCGGTCTACAGCAGCTTCAGTCATCATTTTCCCAACTCCAGATCACTCATTCCTAAAGTCACCGAAACCTGGTCTTGTGCCTCAGCCCTATAAGATACTGTATCTGGAAAAACAGGAGAAAAAAAAATTCAAGGCAAGGTTTTCAACCCACCTGGTACTTAAACTAAAGGCTCGCAGATAACGAGCCATGTTCTTGCATGGTCAACACACTGGTGGCATGTTCCCATCTACAGGGAGGACTAAGGCGGGCACAGTGTGTGCAACCAAGCATTTTTGCAAGTCATATATGTTCAACAGAACACTTAATTGAGGAAAAATTTCAAGAGTATCTGAAAGTTTTTATCTTTTATTCAGGGAATAGATTTTAAGGCAGGGTTTTACATGCAAATAAAAACTACTGAACCCAGAAAGTATTTCTGTTCTATTTTTTAAACTCAACAGAATAAACAAAAACAGCTTGATAAGTACCTCCTTTTAACTGCAAGATGTACTTCAGAGAAAATGTTTATTTACCAGATTATATCTAATTGATGTTTGTAAGTCCTAACTTTGCACTTGAAAATTTGAGTATACCTACGATGCACTGCCCACCCCTGTGGGTCTAAATTACACAGGCCTGTGAACCATTCTGTGGTACCTGAGATTTCCCAATGGTCCAAAATGCAAACTACAGCCTTCTAGGCATTATATACCGGCTAACACTATGGATCCTCATGACAATCTATTATAAGCACTATAACCCGGATTACTACATATGATGAAAACGAGTCACAGAGAAGTAACTTGCCCAAGATCACACCACTAGTGGAAAAAAAAAACAACACAAAAAACACAAACACAGCAAGATATCAAATCCAAGCGCTCTGACTCTTCAGCACTTACCCACTACACTTCACTGCCTACCATCTATAAAGCCCATTCATTGGCAGAGAGAAAATACCACAAAGTCACAGACCGACTATTTATTGAGCACCTGCTATATGCCAGGCACCAGGCACTGGACATTAAAGAATAAAATAAAAAAAATAAAAAAAAAAAAGCCTGGCTCTGAGCTGAAGGAGACTTTGTTTTTTTAAAAGCAGATTCAGATAGGTTGAAAACAAAGTAACTAGTTACAATACAATGTGTTCATGCTCCAGCTAGCAGACCATCCTGCCTGTTGGGGAACACAATATAAAGGACAACTAACTTTAAAAAAACAACACATAATACAATCAATCCTTAGAAACACTAACGATTTTTTGTTTCGTTTTTAAATTTTGAATCATTGTAATACACTCATCTGGAACAGGAGCATAGAAAACATAAACCTTTCATTGATGGTTTCTGGTCATCTCTGGGATGCCAGAAAGACATGGATGGGCTGCCTCCTGCACCTGCCCGACCTGGGATGGAACCCGCAACCTGGGTATGTGCCCTGACCGGAAATCGAACCCACCCACCACCTTTTGGTGTATGGGATGATGCTCCAACCAACTGAGCCACACTGGCCAGGGCTGCTTGCTCCTGCTTTTAAAAAATATAAGATTACATCTCTTTTCCAGATCTTATTGCACAAGGCTACTGCCTACCTCTAGCAGTTACACCCTCTCCTAATCTGAAATGATACAGAAGAGAGTTAATCAGTAATCATACTCTAAGTTTAAACTGTCAAGGCAGGTCTCTTCTCCAGAATAAAGTACTCAGATTTATGACAGTTCACCTATTTTCTGTGATGTTCGTTTAACTACAGTGAAAGGAGGTGGCTAACTATACAAACAAATTTTGTGAATTTTAAAAATTCTACCCATGACAAACCTGGGAAGAGAAAAAGATCAAATATCTTACTTCTAACAGGGACAGTGACGACAGTAACAGCCAATCTTTAATGAGCAGTACCTACTATGTGCCAAATGTGCTACCAGCTTAATGGGGATTCACTGTTTTATCCTCACAATATCCCTATGAAATCGGTTATTCTAATCTCCAGTATGTAAATAAGAAAAATGAGGCCCAAGTTCACATAAGAAGTTACAGGACTAGAGTTTGAATCACATGCTCAAGGGGGAAAAAAAAACAAACTTAAATGTCTTTGTGGCCAAGCAGGTAAAGTAACCATGTGAAGTGGCTCCGTTTTAAGACTATGGAGCTGTGGTTCTCAACTTGGCAGCACATTGTAATAACCTGGGGAGACTGGACGGTGAGTTCCACCCCCACAGACTGTGATTCCACTGGTCTGGGAGCTGCCCAGGTAATTGTAACAGCCAGTCAAAGCTGAAAATCACTCTGTGTACACAGAGAACGGTGCATGGCCCACTTCAAAGGAGTTTTAAAATGTTTAAAAGGTTAAGGAAACACTGTGTGCTGGTCAAAGGTTGTTAGTACTGCCTCAGCCAAAGGTTGTTAGTATGTAACCTCTGCCCCTCTCCTCAGCATAATTAAGGTACAGTATGGATGACAGATCAGTAAATAGATAGGCTGGCAGACATAAATATTTATTTCTTTTTAGTGGGAGGAGGGTTACCTAGTCTTGGAACTTTCCCTGTCACCCCCACCATCTCCCATTTACCGAACTGTTTTACTATAAAATGCACTAAGTGTCAGAGGCAACCTACTTTCAAAATAAGCTCTGGAGTACAACCCATTCTTAAACTGAAGACAACCTAAATATGCTCACTTCACAAATGTATACTTTCAGATTATAGGGCCAAACTACATAAACATTTTAAGAGTCATATTTTTTAAAGAAGGCCACTCATAATTATCTTAATCCAAGACAGGTCAAGAGATCTCATGAAACTAAACAAGTCTTAAGACTAGAGAGTTTAATGCCCTAAAAACAAATGCAGGTGTTACTATGCCGAGTAAAATATCCTTTGTCAGTGGAAAAGGAAGCAAACCTGCGTATCATCAGAAGATCTTCATTAAGTGACCTGCAGATCTGAAATCCAAAATAAATGCTAAGGAAGTCAATTGGGAGTCCTTTTCAAAAAGAAGAAACTGGCCCGACCAGTGTGGCTCAGTGGTTGAGCGGCGACCCGTGCACCAAGAGGTCACCGGTTTGATTCCTGGTCAGGGCACAAGGCCAGGTTGTGGGCCCAATCCCCAGTGGGGGGTCATGCAGGAGGCGGCCAATCAGTGTTCTCTCTCATTGATGTTTCTATCTCTCTCTAAGATCCATAAAGAAAAATAAAATAAATAAATAAATAAATAAGAAGAAACTGTAGCCTGCTTGGGAAGCTATTCTTCAAGCTTAATCATGTAACTGTTGCAGCACCACAACTCAAGAGGAAATGGCAAAAGAGTACATTAAGAAATGGACTGTAAGGCAACTCATTCAAACTAGCTACAGTTTTTCTTCTGCTGCCAAGTAAATGTTGTGTATTTTAATGGTCTTGTGTTTCCACCTACGACCACTCTCCCCACTACCACCAAAAGAAGGCAAATAAAAGAAATTGAGATTGATTTTCAAAACGGAATACTGCAAATAAAGGCCTTGTCTCAGAAATCAGGGTCTTGATCAGTGAGTTTCAGCACTGGCAGTTGAGGCAAACGCACAACTTGGGCAAAATATGTCCTCGTTACTTGTTTGGTTTTTCACAAAGCACAGACAGGGAAGTGAAGCCTGAGCAAGCAGACAAAAGTGCATGGAATTAAATTTCTCACCATGCTTTAGGATAATTTTATTTGTTGATTGAGTAAATACATACTGATTCCCTCTGGAGTGTCAGGCACTGTGCAGTGCTGAGGCAGTCCTGGTGAACATGACGCACCTGTTCTCATGGGTCTCCTGAAGCAAGAGACCAAGGCACCAACCTCACAGAATTCACCATACATGCCCCTTCCAGCCATGAGTGTGAAAATGCAGCCGGGCTGTTGTACTGTTGTACTATTACACAGCAAATTTCTCCCTTGGTCTAACTGCACCGAACTTCACAGGGCAGCCGCTGATATCATCTAAATAAATACGTAAATAAATATATATCCATACTTTGAATACCAACAGTGTAAGTCATGGGTAAATGTCCACAAAAATGTTTAAGTTAAGACTGTACCAAAACAGGTTTTCCTTTTGAACTAAGCCCAGCTCACATATTTTCACTGCCTGTGGCTATGTAGCTTCAGTAAGCTAAAAATACTTTCCTTTTTCTGCTAAGTTGGGAAGAACAAAGACCAAGTAATCAGCTGTGTGTCATTTTCTGTCATCTTAACTTTTTTTTTACTAGAAAACACTCAAAATAGCTGAAGCCACAAAAAGGCATCTGTTTTATATTTGTATACATACACACTGACAGATACATCTACTCAGCTTGTACCCTCCTAGTAATATGAAATAAGCTATATCTGCACTATCAGCAAAGACTGTCGACATTTCACCACTCACAGCTTATTATTATTATTATTATTTTGGTTGGAGAGAGGGCTGCATAAGTGTTGAAAACTAACCCCGAGTACAAGTAAAAACTTTCAACATATATGTACAGGATGAGTATGCTCTTAATAAGACAACATGTTGCTTACTTTGAAGTCATGCATCATTTATGTTTCTGAAATTTACATTAAATGAGACTTGAAAACAGAAGGACAGGAACCTGAAGTCTTTCTGCAGGTCTTGTTCAAGTTGTGTTTTCTATGCCTGACAAAATGAAAAACGGTCTTTCTCTTCTTGAACTTTTCAAGGAAAACTGTAAAACACACACACACCCCTATCTCGGTGATAAACTAAATGGTACTAAGGAAAACAAAGAAACTTTTCGCCCCCCCAAAGCATACCTGCAAACATACCTGCAGGATGGTAAACAGTAGTAGCATGGACTTTTCCAACACATTCAACATCTCTAAAGCCACCCTACTAAGTTAACAGAAACTAGCAGGTAGAGGTCCCACTGGACTAGGCCATTAGTTTGGACTGCTGGGTCATGGCTCAATTCCCCTTGAAAAAACCGCAGTTTGAGAAATCGCTGCCAAACTCCCCATTTCTTAAGCTGCAGACAAAGTCAAATGAAAAGCAAATACCCGGAAACCAGGAAACCCTGCCCCTCTAGGATGGACTGGCAGAAACGGAGCGAGGTCCCTGCCCAGACTGCAGCTGGGCCTTTGACAAGTGCTGGAGTACAGGACTCGGTGTGCACCCACCCACCCACCGCCCAGCGGGACCAGGGGCTGGTGTTACTCATTTCAAAGGTAACCGCCTTTGGAACCAGGAGGATGGGGATGTCATCTCTCCTGACACTCCGGGGCTCCGCGACCCTGCAGATCTTGCCTCTGATGTCCCTGAAGGTCAGAGGTGGCACCCGCAGTGCTAACTGGTCAGCAAAGCCACTTTTCCAGCGGGGCAGAGGCGCGGGGCGAAGTTGGCCATTGGTGCGTGCGTCCCGTTAACCATACCTTGCAACTGGGCGGAAAGGGACTCCTGGTGCTGCTGGTACTTGAGCGCCACCGCCTCGGCTTTCCGCAGCTGCGTCTGCAGCTCATAGTAGAGCATCGCGCCGTAGAGAAAGCCGAAGACCACGGTCAGCAGCAGCAGCGTCTGGAAGATCCGCTTCTGCTTTCGGGAGCACATCCCGTTTCCCATAGTCCCCGCTGGACCGCGCGCCGCGGCCGTCCCCGCCACCGCCGTCCCTTCCTCGCCTCTGCCCGAGCGAGCCTTCAGCAGCGGCCGCCGCAGGAGGTGGCCGGACGCAGCATAGGGAGGAGACGCGAGACACAAAAGCGGGGCCGAGGGGGAAGTGGCGCCCGCTCAGCCCCCGCGCGCCGCGGGGCGCGCAGCCATCGACGCCGCCCGGGCAGCCGCCAAACTTTTGCGAGGCAGGCTCTCCGCGAGTGCCGGGGCCCGGGAGGGGGCCCTCCGCATACTTCTGAGCGGGATGTCCTCGCGCCGCTCCCCAGACGCCGCCTGCCTTTTTTCCGCCTCCCCACTTTTTGGCCCGGCTGCCCCCGGCGGCTCTCGGAGTCCCGCCCTGGCCGCTCCCCGCCCCCTCGCGGCGGTTCCCACTGCGCGACTTTGTTGCCACCAAAAGGAGGGGGTGCGCGCCCAACAAAGGGACCCGGGCTCCAGGCGGCGCCTCCGCGTGCGGCCCGCGGGGGTGTGGGTGACTAGTGGGGGCCGGGTGCTCGCCCGGGTTTGGGGGATGGCGGGCGGCTGTCACTGTCGGGGTTGTGGAGCCTCGGCCGCCACCGCCTCCCACCCAACTTACGTGTCACCCACGGCCCCGCTATTCTGGCCAACGGGATTCCCGGAGGAAGTCCCACTCGGGCTCCCCGCTCATTGGGCCCGTGCGAGCTGCACCTCCCTCCCTTCGGGGAGGCAGTGCCGGGCTCGATTGGACGCCCGCTTTGTCCGTCCGACCCCAGCCGCGCCTTCCCTCCCACTGCGGGGCCGGCGAGGGGCTCGTGGGCAGCGCGGCCGCCTGGCGCCGGGGTGCGCCCACGTGGAGTGCGGGTGGGTGGGTGCGTGGGGAGAGGAGGCGCGGAGCCTGCGGCGGGGTGATTGGGGTGCCCCGAGAACTTGTCCCAGTCTGCAGCTGGGCGAGGTACGGTGCGCACGTGTGTGAGTGTGCATGTGAGTGAGTGTGTGATCCAGCACTCCGAGCGCACTTGGGGAGAGGAGTACATTGTATACAAATGGAAGAGTGGAGGAAAGCAACTACACTCCACCGAGTGCCCTTTCTTTCTTTCCCTGTCCAGTGGACGGATGCGATAGGCAAAGGGGATAGCTAGACTGTCAGCACAGTCTTAGTAGTGGAACAGCAGATGCCATGCCAACTGAGTCTTGCCCCATCCAGTGTACGAGTGTGAATGCGTGTGTGCCCACAGATGGCAGGGCATGAGTCTGGAGACTCGAGCACTCTAGCACGCTAGACTTACTGCTCAGCTATCCACGTGGGTTGGGGAAATCAGCTTGAGTTTGGCAGAGGGGAAAGAAATGATCTTATATATTTTCCCCTGGCTGCACATAGAATAATTTAAAAACAAATCTTACAGGCTGAAATGAGTATGCATTCATTTTGTCATGTGTATTTGTTTTATTGGTGGCAAAAAAAAAAAAAGAAAATCAGTTACACTGTTAAATTACATTTTAAAGGCCAACAAAGGTTCCCTCTGTAAAAACAAGTAAAACAAACATAATCAACACAAACCTCTTCAAAGGAAATCCATAGTGCATTTGTTCTTTCTTTGTACTTGAGAGGGGAAAATTGAGGTTATGCATAAATAATTTTGTTTCTGCTCTTGGCCTGAATTCTAAGAAAATAAATTATTTCTCAAATGCCTCAGTAGTGTCGTGGAATTTATTACATACTGCATAATTTTAATGATATTCTAACCGGATTTTAGTCATCACTATCAATAATGGCCAGTGAGTGCTCAAACTGATCTGTTTAGCCAAATACAACATACAGACAGTCCCTGATGCAGAATTTTTTAGGTTGGCTCTGAAGTTAGAGGATGCTAAAAACCATAAAATAAACTGAATTTACAGCCTAGCTAGACTGTGACATAAATTTAAACTACCAAGAAAACTAAGTGTGCTTGGCATGTGCTTTCCCCCAATAAATAACTTACAGTATATTGTTCAAAATGCTTTCATGTACAAATACACTCACTTGTCACAGCCACATTAAGTACAGATGTTCCTCGGCTTACGATGGGATTATGTCCTGATAAACCCATTGTAAACTGAAAATATCCTAAATCAAAAATACATTTAATACACCTAACTTACAGAACATCATAGCTTAGCCTAGCCTAACTTAAATGTGCTCAGAACACTTACATTAGCCTAAAGATATCAGATAAATTGGGCAAAATTATCTAACACAAAACCTATTTTATTTTATTTTTTAAATTTGTTTTTCTTTATTGACTTTAGAGAGAGAGGAAGGAAGAGGGAGAGAGAGATAGAAACATCGATGAGAGAGAACATTGATTGGCCGCCTCCTGCATGTCCCCCTTTGGGGATTTGGCCCACAACCTGGGCATGTGCTCTGATCAGGAATCAAACTGGCGACCTCTTGGTGCATGGGTCGACACTCAGCCACTGAGCCACACCAGCCGGGCCACAAAGTCTATTTTATAATAAACTTTGAATATCTCATGTAATTTATTATGCACATGGTTTTCACATCATCATAAAATCAAAAAATCCTAAGTCAAAAAATTTTAAGTCAAGGGCCCTTGTAAGTCAAGGACCATATGTATTAAGACTCACATTTTGGTAAATAAAGAAACCAAAGTTTATCAAAGTGACTGATAGCTCTAGGACCTTCTAGATAAGATCGTGCAGAAAATTAGGAACTCATAGGATTAAAATCCAGGTCAGAATCCTGTCCTTTCCATCTCTTTCTCCTGCAGAATCCAGGTTCTCATTCTTTTTAAACAAGTTATATTAATAACTTGTATCTGGTCCATTAAAATGAAAACCAAATTTAAAAAGAAAAAAATCTAAAGAAGTTTTAGAGTTTTGTTCTTTCATGTAAATATTATATAGACTTTTTATTGGTGGGGTGCTCTCTGTGTACCTACCTATTGCTGGAAGTGGGCTTCTTGGGGTACCACAGGAATAAGATTTTCCTGAAGCCGCTATGGAAGGATGAGGTATTGTGGAAAGCTTTATTTCTGTGGAATTAAACCCCTAAGTATCCAAAGTCCCATCCCCCTCCATTCCATCATGAAAAAAGTCCCATTTTGTCTTCAGCAGGGCTAAGATCAAAGCCATTGCCCAGAGTTTCCACTCCATATTTGCACAAGGTTAGCTTGTGTTCCCAGCTGCAGTCCATTGCATGTGAGGTCTGCATGGCCATGGACCAGGTGGCTTCTAGGGGCACATGACAGGCTAGCACAGGTCACAGAACAAGGGAGTGCAAGGAAGCAGGAGCAAAGCAAGAGGGAAGAGAGAGAGAGAGAGAGAGAGAGAGAGAGAGAGAGAGAGAGAGAGAGAGAGTATTCCCTTGTCTGCAGATTATGCATTCCCAAATTTTCGCAAGCTTGCATTGGGGTCCACCGTCCTAACCAATGATCTTTGTTCCCAGGTTACACTAGGCACCTTCCTTGTGTCACCCCAACTTCACTGTGCATGCACCCATCTCCCCCTTTGTTGGACCCTTTCCCCCAGTGATTTGCAGGGAATGGACTGATGGTTCCCTGGAGAGTGTGAAACTGCAGCTTCCTGGTGATGCTGCCCAGATGACCATGCTTACAATGTCTGGCTTTCCCTTTGCTTTCTTCCTATTATTAATATTAGCTAGCTAGTTACGATGGTAACAACCTTATTTGTTATTGAATCTACTGCTTTAAATTTCCCTCTTTCAGTTTGACTCTTAGATTGGATAATTCCTGTGACCTTGTTAAATTCCTCATAACTAAAAATTCCTTACCATTGCCAGTGTACAATTTGCTAAACAAACTCTTCCTGCAAAAATATCTCCCAAAACTACTCTGGAGGAAATAAAGTTTTATAGCTACAATCCTGGACCATACTTAAATAGAAAATTATCCTAATCATAAAAGAAGAAACTGTACAGAAGGTTGGGAAATTATTTCTCATATATTATATAGTATGCAGTATTTAGTTGTATTTCTGAACCTTTGGACAACTCTTATGTTTCCAGAATACATGATTACTCATTTTAAATCTCTGATTTCTTTGCATCTGATTCCAGACTCCAAAGGTATTCTTTGCCTAAAGCTGCTGGCTGACTGTACAGAAAATAATAAATGTAGGTCATAAAGCACAACTCAATATTTTAGTCATAAAATTTGAAAGAGAACAAAAATTATTACCTGAACTTATCCATTATTTCAAATTCAAGAAGGGTATGTAGAAGTACATAAAATCACTAATGGCAGTGTCTTTATAATATTACTTTTCCAAGGTGAAGTATGCTGCTAGTTTCTTAAAAATATCAGCATAGAGCTTTTGGGAAGCCAACATTGGGGAAGCTATCCAGGGCCTATAAATTGAATTTACATAACATTGCCTTTGGGTAAGCTTGTAATAGATGAGCTAGTTATACTAGTCGCTAGGTCTGTTGTTAGTTCTATTTTATTTTTGTTTCTTTATCTTTTTAATAATAGTATCATGTAATTGTATTTCTATATGCTTATATTTAACAATATATATAATTTAAAATTTTAAGTCCTGAGGAATATCACCAATTTAATGTTTTATTTCTAAGGCAGGCAGAAATTAAAGAGATTCAAGGTCTTACATTTGAGAAGGGCTAAAGTAACATTAGGGAACCTCAGCATTCTCTTCAGTTTTGGTACATTTGTCATTCTAGTAAAATTTGTGTATTTTCAAAATAGAGGAAAGCAAGAAAAATATAGTTGAGGGATACAGCCAGTACCTAATTTGTAAAAATAGGTCATTTTAAATTAATAATGTTCAAGATCCTAGAGTAAATAATTCCCAGTTTCTGAAATTTCTCATTTTACTCCTTACTACAAATTAAATTCAATATATTTATTTTTTAATTTGTAAGAGAAGTCAGCACCTATGAAAACGTGATGAATGTTAATTTTTTAAAAATTTGTAACTATGTGTGGTGATGGATGTTAAGTAGACTTATTGTGGTGATCATTTTGCAATAAATACATATATTGAATCCTTATGTTGTACACCTGAAACTAATATAACGTTAAATGTCAATTATATCTCAATAAAAAGTAAATCAATAACATTTTAAATGACATTTTAGGATTAACAAACTAGTTTTAACCTTTCCATGTGAAAACTGCTGAAATCAACTCCCTTTTTCTCTTCAGGAAACGTCACTATCTCTGCCTTTTTGCCACTTCTCCATTTGCAATGACTTACTAAACACGCAGGCTTCTGGCCACCTTTACCTGACCTGTTTTGAGGAGTAAAGAAAGCTACATTCAAAGTAGCTTTTTGGATTCTCTTTTTCAAGATTCTGTGAAAGATGTCTTGAAAGTCCTTTTCCTCAAGATTTTGCTGATGATTTGGTGGTAATCGTTAGCAGATTAACAAAGTAAAAAGGAGGCCTTTGGCTGAATGAATAACAAGTAATTGAAGCCCATTCTATGAGTCTTGGTACCTTTGGTCTGTCACTAAGCTGTCATGTCTGTAACTCTGAACTATTTCAGGAGTTGGAGAGTAAAGGGGAAAGTAGATGTCTAGCCTTTATTTGTAAAATGATTTTCAATAAGAAAAACCTTACCATCAGCATCACTAATAAGTACCTTTTGATCATGAACTACTTTGATAATGGGGGAAATGATTCAGAAGGTCCTACTTGCCACAGATGTATAGCTCGACAAAAGAAACAGGAACTATTATTTGTTAAACTTCTTTAATGACCTTCTAAAACAGGCCCATCTAGCATACTCTAAAACTCTTCTAAATGCTAAGGTGGCACAAAACATGATTTTGAATTTGTTGCTTAACCTTTGTTATTCTAAAATGTAATGAAATAACTAGCATATTAATTTTAGAAAACGGTTTCATAGAATTTTAGAATGAATAGAAAAGGACCATATGTGAGACTCAGAAGTGAAATGAACTTCCTAAATCTTCTGTTGGCTCATTCAAGCAACTTTTTATTTGCTCCCTGCCTTCAGGGAGACCATGGAAAAGATCAGCAGCCAATGAAACACAACATTTTTAATGTTCCCCCCAAAATGTATAATTTACTGGATGCCTTTATATAAAAGACGTGCTTGGTTGATCCATAACTATTTTATAGAATTGGTATTAAAATTTTAATATGTTATATGATAGGTATTTATAATAATTACTTAATTGTCATGAGACATGGCTGGTCATATTTATGATGTATCAAATGCTAACTCCTGGGTCAGAAATTCAGCATTCAGTTTCAGAACGATTCCTAAGGGAAATCATAATCTGCTTCATAAACACTCTTTATACTCTAGTTTTCAGGAACGTTTTGAGTTAAAAACAAAGGAACTACCCATATTTTTACTTAGAAATAAACTAGAGAAAACTTTCAAATAAAAAAAATAATAATAAGAATCAAGTTACCTCACCATTAAATTCAGCTCAAATTAAAATGGTTAAATAGAAACATTTGTTTTGGGTTGCTCCGCTCTTTCTCATTCTGTTTTCTAGTTCAACTCTTCAACTCCTGGCATCCAATATCCTAGTAATGCCCTTTGGTTTTCCAGAATCCTCATCTATGACTCTGCCTCCCCTCCCCCACACCCACACACATACACACACATTGGGCTTCAAATCGTACCTCAAAACACCTATGACTGCCCTTTTCTTCAAGTAACCACTTAATCGAAGAAAAGTAAATTACATAGATATAAATTAATAGGAAGATATTAAAGAATGGATTATTAACTTGTTGTTCCTCCCAAGAATGTTATGGGAAAATGTTAAATCAAAGAACTGAACTCTAATGGCATACTCCTGGACAACCTGGTGAACAGATGAGTGATGATTGTGGATAGAGGGGTCTGACTTTTTACTATTTAGTTCCTGATTCTCCTGCCCAATTGTAAAGGGACTTAGACATATTTAAAAGGTGACCCAAGGTACCTAGCACCAGGGTACAAATCCCACTGGTCATAAACTCTCTCTAAATTCCAAAGTCAGTAACTGTCGGGACCCTTAATTCTGTCATCTGTAAATGGAAGAGATAATCACATCTGGCCTGCCCAGCTCAAAAAAAATATGCCCACAGGATTTGAGAGAGAAGCAAACTTCAGACTTCATTTAGATAAAACCAAATGTCGTAGTGGCACTTGTGATTGTCCACCTAAACTTTTCTGTACATTTCTGGAAAACAACAGTTGTTTTTTCGTTTTGTTTTGTGTTTTTTTTTTAATTTGCTTCAGCTACCCAATTTAAAATGGTAATTTTCTGACCTGCTGGTTTGGCTCAGTGGTTAGAGCATCGGCCCATGGACCCGGTGTGTCTCCCTCACATCGATGTTTCTCTCTCTCTCTGTCTCTCTGTCTCTCTCTCTCTGTCTGTCTCCCTCCCTCCCACTCTATCTGAAGATAATAGAAAAATATCCTCAGATGAGGATTTTTTAAAAATGGTAATTTTCGCCCTGGCTGGTTTGGCTCAGCGGTTAGAGCGTCGGCCTGAGGTCCAGAGAGACCCGGGTTCAGTTCCCGCTAAGGGCACGTACCTCGGTTGCAATTTGTCCCAGGCCCTGGTTGGGTCGTGTGGGAGGCAGCCACTCAATGTGTCCCTTTCACGTCGATGTTTCTCCCTCTCTCTCTCTCTTCCTCTCTCTCCCGCCCACTCTATCTGAACAAAAAATGGAAAAGTGTCCAAGGGTGAGGATAAAAAAATAATAAATAAATAAATAAATAAATAAATAAATAAATAAATAAATAAATAAAAATGGTAATTTTCCACCCTGGCTGGTTTGGCTCAGCGGTAGAGCATCGGCCCACGGACCAATGAGTCCCGGGTTCAATTCCAGCCAAGGGCATGTACCTAGGTTGTGGTTTGTCCCCGGCCCTAGTTGGGGTTGTGCAGGAGGCAATCAGTCGACGTTTCTCTCTCTCTCCCTTTCTCTCCCTCTTTCTCTACCTGAAGATAAATAGAAAAATATCCTCGGGTGAGGATTAAAAAAAAATGGTAATTTTCCAATCATAATTTTTAGTTGAGCTCTTTTCTTGTAATTGTTGGAAAGGGGTAAATTATGACTTCAAAACAAAGGAATGTTCTTATAATACACTTATTCAAGCCAGATGCCTAATTCTTGAGTTGTAGTTTATGGACTAATGTTTTTATTATGCTTTAAATCTCAGCAAATTTTTAAATAGTTATTGTGTGCAAGGCACAATGCAAGGAGGAAAGAAGAAGTGGGAGAGGTGGGATAACTGAACCATGGACCCTCTCTTTAAAGAGCTGAAAGATTTGGTACTTATTTGTTTAATAAATTGAAGCTCCGGTTAGAAATTAATTTTCTGACAGAGAGAGGAGAGCAAGGAAGGAAGCCCTATGATGCAATCGAGGTATTTCTAGGGAGGAACACTTACAGACAAGGCAATTGGGACAGGTTACTCTGTAGAGTCAGTTAAGGCTGCAAAAAATAAAAGCAATGCATAGACACCTTCAAACACACAAACATACTTTCCTTGAATTCTCTTTCGACGTCAGGCCAAGGCCTTTGCCTTGTGTGTGTGGGTCTGTTGCTGGTTCGAGCTCAGCTATGTCTTTTGCGCAGAGTTCAGCTGCAGTTCCAGCTTGGCCGGATGGAGCATGAACTTAGAGACACTTGCCTGGTGAGGTCACTCAGTGTAAAATCTGTCTAGATTTGAGGAATTTTTTCTTGGCCTTGTTTTTCACCTAATTTGACTGCAATTATTTTTTAAGCCACCAGCCAATGTGGAGCTTTTCCATAACACTCATCTGAATTTTCGTGGAAACAACTCCTTTTTTCACTCTCATATTTCATTAGTTTGCACAACATTGGATAAAAATTACACAGTTAAATTAGCAAGTGCAATGGCAAAACAGTTTTTAGAACAAACCACCTGTCCCTACTAAAACATGTAGTTCAAGAGGCATGCACAGGCCAATTCGAGATTCGTTTATGTGCCAGGGGTCTTCAGTGCTGAAGTGTGGTGGGAAGGACTGCTTTACAGAGCAGGAAACAGGCTCCCTTAACTAACTCCACTGAGTTGGTTAACTGGAGTTAAGGGCCTCTATCATACATTCAAACAAATAGAGAAGTAAAAGGAAGAACCGGTGAGCAATAAAAGGTAAGTGAGAGAAGTAACAGGGAAACCAAAGGTAGGGGGAAGAGAGTGCTTTGAACAGAGAGGCGAGTATTGTTGATAGAACTACAGAGAGGGCAAGTTAAGATAAAGCCTAGAACAAGACTGCAGAATTAACGATCAGGGATGAGGTTGAAGAATGCAGTGGACTGGGGAATAAATAGGTAACAGGTAAATAAGGGAAGAGGAGGATAAAGGTGGACTCTGCTTTTGATATATTTGCCTGGGAAATAAGATAGATTGGGTGTAGCTTGAGGACGAAAGTAGATTGAGAGAAAGTTTGATTTGGGGGTTTTGTTTTAGTTTCTATCTTGGGGTTAGCATAGACTTAAGAGTCGTTGGGAAGGAGCTAGTAGAGAGGGATAGGTTAAAGATGTAATGGGCTACATTTAAATAGAGATTCTAAGAAACAAAGAAGGGTCTGCTTCAGTCATTAGAACATATGGAACACTATTTTTTAAGGCAATGCCTTATTATAGCTTATTTTCCATTTTAGAAGCTCAATAAATTATTGAGTGAATGATCATACGAGTTACTAAAGAGAAGAAAATTGAAGAGATTGCCAGGCTAATTGATAAAGACATTTGTTTGAGGGCCTAAGGTGGTGTGTGCTTGTAATAATTCACTTTGATTAAATGTGTACACTAGAAAAATTGGCATGATTGTATGATAATAACCCAAATAGGATATCTGTAAAACACTATCTATTTAAGAATAAAAACTAACTCTGTTTTGAAAAGAGTAATTGATCCATTTAAAACCTTTTATATGTGATTACTAGATATGATGTTTATTAAGTTATGACATGCAAATATTTTATAATGTCAAATGGAAAAAGTAGAATGTAAAATAATACAGACAATATGATAACAACCCTGTTAAATACCTATAGAAAAAAATAATTTGTTATAGCTTTATTACTTTAAGTAATTAGATGACGAGAAAAAAGGATATATTAAATAACTCATGAAAATCTGTTTATTCTTTTTAGAATAATGATGATTTTTATACATTTTCAGTTTTTAACATTGCTGAGCACATCCCGTATCATAAGATCTGTTTTTCTATAAGGAGTGAGTTAATGTCACACTATGAAAAAGGAGGGCAACATCCCCAGCACTGGGCTGCCTTTCCACACATGTCCTCCTGCCCTCTTGCTCCACCAGCTCATTGGAAATCAGTTAAGTGCACCCTGACTTCAGATATGACTTCAGTATTCTCTCAACATTTGCCTCTGCCAATCATACCTAGTACTGTGCCTGGTACATAGTAAACACCAAATAAATTTTTTATTGAGTGAGAGAATAAACTTGACACACAAGATGGAACTTGTTTTTGATCTATGCCATATGTCAAAATAAACAACAAAGGAATTTGCAAGATGAATGTTAAAGAGACAGGAAAGGAAGACAACATTCTAGAGAAAAATGGAAGATAAAATGTATCTAATTTTGACACAACCATCAAAATGGAAAGAGAACCCACTATATGGGAGATCATAATTGCTAATGATACATCAGATAAGGAGTCAATTTCCAAAATATATAGAGTGCTCATACAACTCAACAAAAGGAAGACAAAGAACCCAATTATAAAATGAGCAGAGGACCTAAAGAGACACCTCTCCAAACAGGACATACAAATGGCCAAGAGACATATGAAAAAATGCTCAATGTCACTAATCATCAGAGAGATGCAAATTAAAACCACAATGAGGTATCACCTCACACCTGTCAGAATGGCCGCCATCAACAAATCATCAAACAACAAGTGCTGGGGTGTGGAGAAAAGGGGACCCCAGTACACTGCTGGTGGGAATGCAGACTGGTACAGCCACTATGGAAAACACTATGATGTTACCTCAAAAAATTAAAAATTGAACTGCCATTTGACCCAGTAATCCCACTTCTAGGAATATACCCTAAGAAGCCTGAAACACCAATCAGAAAGAATATATGTACCCCTATGTTCATAGCAGCACTATTTACAATAGCTAAGATCTGGAAACAACCCAAGTTTTCATCAGTAGATGAGTGGATAAAAAAGCTGTGGTACATATATACAATGGAGTACTATGCAGCTGTAAGAAAGAAAGATCTCTTCTGCTTTGAGACGACATGGAGGGACCTGGAGAGTATTATCATAAGCGAAACAAGCCAAGCAGAGAAAGACAAATATCACATGATCTCACTTATTTCTGGAATATAATGAACAAAACAAACTGATGAACAAAACAGACCCAGAGACATAGAAGTAGAGTACAGACTGACAAAGCTCAGAAGAGGGTGTGGGGGGAAGGGAAGCGATAAACCACAGAACTTATATGCATGTATGCATAACCAATGGACATAGACAACAAAGCCGGGGATGGGGAGGAGCGTGTCAAAGGGGGAAAAAGGAGAAACATCTGTAACAAAAATAAATTAATAAAAAAAATAATAAAATGTATCTGATTTTAAATGTAGTACAACTTTCTAAGTAGTTAAGCATTAGAAGAAATCACAAAGGAAAACAAATAATTATATTGAATTTCTTGAAAATCAAAATTGTTGCATTTTAAAAATACTAAAAAATTTAAAAGCAAATATGTACAGAGAACATTTGCATAGCTTAAATAGATTGCATAAATTACATAGATTTAACAACTTTAAGTTATATAGTTGTATATAAATTATTAAAATAACACTTAGATAACTTTTAAAAGTTGCAAAGTTCATAAACAGATAATTCACAAAAGACAAACAACCAGTATATATGTGAGAAAGCATTCAATCTCATTAATTAAAGAAATGAAAATAATATGAATAATCTCATAACTAATAAAATTAGCAAGGTTTCTTTAAAAAGTTTTCATTAAGATTGCCTTAATGTGGTAAAAAAAAAAAAAAAAATTTTTTTTTAAAGCTCTGCTGTAGTCCAGCCAGTGTGGCTCAGTGGTTGAGCTTCAACCCATGAACCAAGAGATCACCAGTTCGATTCCCGGTCAGGACACATGCCCAGGTTGTGGGCCCGATCCCCAGTGGGGGGCATGCAGGAGGCGGCCAATCGATGTTCTCTCTCATTGATGTTTCTATCTCTCTCACCCTCTCCTTTCCTCTCTCTCTAAAGTCAATAAAGGAAAAAAATAAAAAATAAATAAAGATCTGCTGTAAAGGGAACTAGGAATTGATACATATTTCTGAACAGCAAAGTGGCATTACAGGAGAAGCACCATAAAGTATTCATGCCTTTTGAATTAGTAATTTCCCTTCCAGGAATGTATCCATAGAAAGTAATCTAGAACTTCAGAAAACCTTTTGCATCCAAAGATAATCATTTCAAAGCTAGTTATTGTAGAAAAATATACAAACAACTTAAATGCGGAAGCACTGGGAAACAGTTAAACTATGATATAAATGGTAAAAGTAGACTGTTCTAGCAGTCATTACAACTGGTTGTTCTAGCTTGGGATCCTCAGAGAGGGACCCTGAAAAAAGGATTTGTGTGAAAGAGATTATTAGGAAGAATTCTTGCAGAAAGTCAGTATAGTAGCAGGGAGGATCGCAAACAAGCTGTCCCATACATAGTAACTTCTGCTCAGTCTCTCCAAAGAGCTCTGGAGAAAGTGTAGGTCATACCTCAGAGTTGCCATCAGGAGTGAGGGAGCTGGCTAGTTATATTTCTGCTCCACGAAGTCATTAATTAAGGGCTAGGGTGAGGCTGGTAAGTTCCCAGGAATTTCCCTGCCCTTTGTGTGTGAAGAGCAGAGCGGCCTCAGCAGGTCAAGGCACCTGCTGCGGGAGTGAAGGCCCGCTGCAGGCCTGAGGGAGGGGAGATGGTAAGGTGTCCAGGCAGTGTGAGTGGACCATTGACATCTCTGGCAAACTGTTGTTCTCCAAGGGAACTTCATGATATGAATACTAAGTGAGAAAAACACCGAAAACAGGTTCAAAATAATGTATAAGGGAATCAGATTTACAGTATAACCTGGAATAACTAAAAACTGCTACAAAACATTTGAAATAATGATTCAGACTTAAAACATCAGGCAAAATTAATCCTAGAAAGGGAGGAAACCAGAGAGGTAAAGCCAATGATTGCTGTAACTACTGCCGGAGAGAAGGTTGCCCCACAGGGAAGGAGGGCCCCAGGCGGAGCCCGGCCATCTCCTGAACAGAGGGGACAAAACTGTGGGACCGGAGAGGCATTTTGCATTAGGGGAAGCTGGGTGAAGGGTATACAAGAACTATTTTTGCAACTTTTCTGTAAGTCTACAGTTACCTCCAAATAAAAAGGTTTAAAAAAAATACCACGAGAACACTAATCAAAAGAAAGATGGAATGGCTATATTAATATCAAAGTAGACTTTAGAAAAAGAACTTTATCAGTAATAAAGTTGGTCATTTCATAGTGAAAAAAGGGTCAATTTATCAACAACATAATCCTAAGTGTATATGCACGTAATAGCAGCCCTTCTATATACACGAAGTGAAAACTAACTGAGCAAGGACAAGTAGACAAATCCACAATTACAGTTGGAGCCATCGACGCTCTCCTTTCAATATCTGGTAAAACGAGTAGCCAGAAAATCTCTAAGGATATAAAAGACCCGAACAAAATTATCAACCAACATTACCTAATTGATGTGTTTAGAACATTCCATCCAACCACAATAGAATCACTTTCTTTTTTAAATTGCACATGGACCACTTACCAAGATGGACCATATTCTGAGACATAAATGAGTTTCAATGAATTTAAACCTACCACATGTATTACCACTTCTATTCTGTATAGCTACGCGTGCTATAACTTTATGGCTTGGTAGGTCAGGCAACCTCCAGCTCATGATGGGCGGCTCAGGTTGCATGGAAACTTGCTGGTCCACGGTTAAGCATTCAGTTTCTACTAAGGCCCAGTGGCAGGCTAAGAGTTGTTTCTCAAAAGGAGAGTCATTATTTGCAGAGGATGGCAGAGAAATCCTAAGATCCTATGGGCCTCCATGGTGATCCACCTATAGGGATGTTCTGAAAGCTCCAAACAGCATCCTTCTCTGCTGTTAACACTCCAGGCAACATTGAGTCTGCTGGGTCATACGGCCCAAGTGACGGATGGCTTGCACAATGGCCTGGATCTGTTGCAGAGCCTCCTCTTGTTCTGGGCCCTGCTGAAAACTAGACGCTTTGGGGGTGGCTTAGTTAATGTGCCAGAATAACACACCCAAATGAGGACTATGTAGCCTCGGAATCCAGAGACCTACTAGGCATTGTGCCTCTTTTTTGTTTGTGGGAAGGTCAGATACAAAACTTATCCTTCACTGGCCCTGGCCGGTGTGGCTCAGTTGGTTGAGCATCATCCCTTGTACTAAAGGTCATCGGTTGATTCCCAGTCAGGGCACATGCCCAAGTTGCGAGTTTGATCCCTGGTTGGGGTGTGTGCAGGAAGCAACCCATCAATGTTTCTCACATCAATATTTCTCTCTCACATCTCTCTCTCTCTCTCTCTCTCTCTCTCTCTCTCTCTCTTTCTCTCCCTCTCCCTTCTTCTCTCTCTAAGATCAATAAAAACATATTTAAAAAAAATTTTAAACTTATCCTTCACCTTAGAATATTTATCTTTTCATGTCCCATACCACTGGACCTCTAGAAATTTCAGTGAGAGAGAAGCCTTCCGACTTTTTCTCAGATTTGTTTTCCAGTCCTCTGACACAAATGTTTTACCATTAAGTCCAGAGTACTTGCTCGTTCCAGTCAGCATGTCATCCATGTAAGCGACCAGTATGATACTTTGTGGAAGGGAAAGACGTCACGGTCTTTCCCTATGACCGTGCTGGAGACAGGCTGGAGAGTGGGTGTGTCCCTGAGGCAGGACAGTTAAGCTGTGTTGCAGGCCTTTCCACTGAGCAAAGGGCTTCTGGTGGTCTTCACTGACAGGTACCAAGAAGAAGCATTTGCCAGATCACTAGCTGCATACCAGATACCAGGCGAGGTATCTGTTTGCTCAAGCAATGAAACCACATTTGTAGAGCTGCTACAATTAGAAAATTTGCTGGTTGAACTCACAAACCCCACTGCCATTCTCCAAGATCCATCTATTTTCTGCACAGGTCTTTCCCACCATAGCAGCTCTCATTCCATAGGTTAAGGAGCCAATGTGGGTATTCTACCCACTGTTGATTATATCTATTCCAATTATGCATTCTAGGAACTGGGGAAATAACCACAGATGTACTCACTGCGAGAGGGACCTGAGCTAAAATTTCCAGACTATCTGATTTCCACAAGTCCCTTCTCTGAGTGGTGGGACACTTGACAGTTTGAGTCTCCTGGAATTAATGTCAGTTCAAAGCTAATGTCAAGTAGTCCTCAAAATATCTAGTTATTTTCTTTCCCCCAGTGCACAGTTACCCTGGTAAATGCTGTAGGTCCTTTTGACAAAGGCTTGGACAAAGGTTAACAGCATGCATTTTGGGCAGTACGCAGAGTTCCATCCTCAAAGCAGTGCAGCCTCCTCTCTATTTAAGGGGTTCTGTACCTGAAAGCTGATTCAAGTTAGGGAATTGGTTGAAAGGTCATGACTCTGTTTTTATGATTCAAGTTAGGATTTTGTTCACCTGACTTGCAAATTTTCTGCTGGTACAAATCATATAAGATTTTAGTAGGCTTCTTATCTATTTCAAGCAGCCAATGCCATAGGTCTGTGCCAGTCAGACTATTCCAGTTGCTGCTTGTGAGCTATTATCTACAATTATGTCTCTACAAATAGAATGTCAACCTCTGCACCATTGTGTTCTTTTTTTTTTTTCACCTTCGTTCCTTTGTACCCTCTTCCAACAATTCAAAAACTATTCACCTGTCATTAAACAAAACAGTTTCACCACCTCCACAAAATCTTCAATGATTATTCTGTTTCACAGTCATCCTTTCTTTCCTGAGTTATTATTAAGGTTGTAATCTGTGAAGCAATATTTAACGCTTGGTTACTATCATGTCTTATGTTCATTCATTTGTCATGTATCAAATTTTATCAACCACCAATTAGACTATGATTTCTCAGTGATTGATACTTTGGCTTTGCATCATTTGTATTCCTTGAACAATACACAGTCATATAATATATGCTTTTTGATTTTATATTTTCACTAAAATTTGAAAATGATAAATAACTCACATTGATCTGTAAGATTCTTACAAATTTAACTTGTAATTTGTAGTGTAATTTTGTAGTTGTTTTTAGTATACAGCACTCTTCTTTTATCATACATATGTAATATCATTCGATAACCTCATATTTTGTATATGCAAGACACTGCATTAGTATTGCGGGCGATGCCCATATGGCTGATAACTCACAGTCTGCCCTCAAGTGACATTACAATCTAGTAAGAGAGATAAGATGCATATAGATAATAACACAATACAATACATGATGAATGCCACATGGGAAGTACAAAGGACTACAGAATTTCAGATAAAAGACCTATCTGTTTTGTTTGGAGGGATCACAGAAGTTTCATGGAGAAGGGACATTGGAAATGGCCCAAGGACAGTGCAGAGCTTGCTCGAGGAATGATATAATGTCTAATAATATGAGAGTATAGATTTTTGTATACTGAGAATTAGAAACTACCCTGAAAAGACAAAGTGGGGCTAAAGAGTGGATAAACTTTTTTAAAATGCTAAAATAATGCATATGGGCTTCGTTAGGGAAAAGGGAGCCATAACAGGATTTTGAAGAGGATCAAAGTATTAAAAAAAAAAAAAAAGAAAATTGAAGTTAGTACATAATGCAGAAACCTTTGCAAATCTCTTTTTGTTCATAATGTTTTCTCAAATGTCATTATCAACATCTGTCAACAAAACATATTTCTAGCAAACTATATTCAAGTATGTGAAGGAGTTTTAATTGGTATTTTTCTTATATTTTAATTGTTTATGGTATTTGTATCCTTCAAATGTTAACCCTTTGCGCAAATCATGGAATTATCATTACTATGATTAAGTTTGAATTATTTGTTAGTATTTTAAAACATGTTTATAACCTATATTATCCATTTAATTCAAGGATAGTGATGATCACATTTACTTGAAACAGCCATAGGCTTGAAGATAGAATTCAGTGTTTGAGTTGTATTACTCAAAATATACTTGGAAAAAAAAAAAGATAATCTTCTTCTTTGTCCTTTTATCCAGTTATGTTTGGCACGCAGAAGCCCCGCTTTTATACTGCATGCACTTGCTCAGAAGGGAGCTCAGATGCTCTCTCATCACGCTGTGGGCAGAAAATGACATGCTGCGCGGCACAAGCCAAGGAAAGAAGCACACTTCCCGCAGAATCACAAGACAGCCCCATCTGTAATCCCGGGTGGAGCTGTGGTCGCATGCCAAGTCTCTGCACTGGAGGAACTTCTGAGAACAGTCATGTCAGGACCTGAGCCGGAGACTCTGATGCCAAGTATCTGATGACCCCTGGCCCCGATTTAGAGAAGGCCCTTCCTCCTAGTGGCTGCCTGGCTTGACGCAATTCACCGAGGAGAAGCCATGCTGCTTTTGGACCAAAAATAAAAGTCTTAGACCGGCACCCACTTTCATAATCCTGAGATTAGCAACAAATTAAATGACTTTTTGTTTACCCTATCAGTAGAGCCATGAAAACTCATTATGCACTTTAGAAAGATTTCCACTTAAAATGCATTCAAATAAAAAAAATGTTTTTTGTGTGAAAAGGGTAATTGTCTGACATCTGAGAAAAAAAAAAAAAAAAGAGCTGGGCTAATTCTTTCTCCTTGGTGATGGACCAGAAACAAGTCACCAGACAGGCGTTTTTATGTTGACTTTGTATTGCAGGCCCAAAAAGCTAAACCAGTCTCAAATTTAATCATCTTCAGGGAGCAATGATATCTGATGTGAGTTCATTAAATAACAACTCTTACATACTTCTGGTTGTTATCTTCTGTTGTGCGGGACCAGAGACAGGCTACTCCGGGGAGGAATGGACTGGGGCTGTGAGAAAACCAGGAGAAGGCGTGGAATTTCAGGGACAAGCAGCCTGAGAGAGGTGTCTCCTGGGGGGCCCTGAAGGCAATGGTTGCAAGCACGCCTGAAGGGCTTCTTCCTTCTGTTCATCTCCTTTGGTTCCTTCCTACTCCTCTGTGTCAGTATTGGTAAGTTACTCCCTCCTCAAGCACTCCATGTCAGAGCCGATTTTCCCGGTAGCCTGGAACCATGCCCCCACTACCACAAGATGAAACAAGCATGAACGTCTGAGAAATGCTGTGGTGAAGCAATATTCTGCTTTATTTTCGTTGCTCTTCGGATAGTAATGACTCTGGGGAAGGGGGAGGAACTCCAGATCCACTTTGTTCTCTTCAAAGCCCGGGCCCCAGGAGAAAAAGTAATAAGACAAGACACCTTTCAGGCCAAAGGGCCCCAAAACACGCCAGCCCTGTGCCTTTATTTTATTATATTGAGTTCAAACTAAAAAATAAAACAAAACAGCTATGGGTAGTAGATAGAAGAAAACCTTAATGGTGGCATTTAAATCAAAAGTTAGTTTGTTTATGTACATTTACAATTATATTTCCCCTTGAAGAAGGCAGCATTTTCACGCACAAAAGAAAAAAATAATGAAAATGATAAACTCTATTCTCATCATGCAAATAAATAAAATAAGCACGTCTTCACAACTGTTGGAAGCACACGGATGAGTAAAGAATTGCTGGGAATTACTGTTAGTTGACGTGCTGGTTTCCAGTAAAAAAAAAAAAAGCAAACGCGAGCCCTTTGATAGTCAGTGAGAGCACTGTGAAGTGCTCCTAGGTGCCTGATGTGCAAGGTGATGTACCTGGAGTGCAGAGAGGAGGGAAGGGGGAGGGGGCGGGTCTTCTCCAGGAGCACAGTCTTTCCAGGTCAGGTTCCTCCTCTGGGAGCTCTCCCACGGCCGGGCTTCTGTCCTAACTACGTTCTCTTCAGGTTCTGGCTTGCCTGTCTCCAACTGACTGCACACTATGATCTGGAATAAGCAGCCTACCCTCTCCTGCCCTTGGGAACCTGCCTGTTGGTATGGCATAGACTGAATATTTGCATCCCCCCAATTCATATGTTGAAATCCTAATCCACTTTGTTTGTTTTTAATCTTCACCCGAGGATATTTTTCTATTTATCTTCAGACAGCGTCGGGAGGAGGAGAGAGGGAGAGAAAAAGAGAGAGAAAGAAACATCAATGTGATAGAGACACATTGACTGGTTGCCTCCCGCATGATCCCCACCAGGGCCAGAGACAACCGCAACTGAGGTACGTGCCCTTGACGGGAATCCAACCCGCCACTCATTGGTCCGAGGGCCGACACTATGCCGCTGAGCCAAACTGGCCAGGGCTCCACTTTGTAACTGTATTTGGAGATAGTGCTTGTAAGGAGGTTAAATGAAGTCAGAAGGATGAGGCCCTAATCCAATCATGATGGTGTCCTTATACGGACAGGTAGAGACCCCAGAGACTTCTCTCTGCCCTGTGAGGGCACAGTAAGCAGGGTGCAGACTGCAAACCAGATGAACACACTCTCACCAGAACTGAATCTGCCAGCACCTCCATCTTGGACTACCCAGCCTCCATGACGTGAGAAATGTTTGCTGTTTAAGCAACTACCCAGTTTATGGTAGTTTATCATATTAGCCCGAAATGGCCGAGATGACTGTAGAATGAGAGAAATAAGGTAGATGATCTCGGGTGCCTTTTTCAACACTAACATTTTTTTAATTGAAGTTAGGTGTTGGAAATAAATATTACATGTTATATTTACATCTCTTCTTCACTGCATGTGCATGTGTGTGTGTGTGAATATACAGACGTGTCCAGTTTCTCCTGGATCCTGTTGTGATTCCTCCACGTGTCCATGTTCTCTCACGTGCATTTGCATCTCTGAATAAAATATATCAGCTCTCAAACTGCCTTATTTTTCAATCATTTTCACCACATGAACCCACTTCAGCTTTAGCTGGACAAGTCAACCCCGTGAGAACTGCCATGGGATGTCCAAGAAAAGGAACTAGAGATCAGGATATGACAGCAGAAAAGCTTTGGAAGCATGGGCGATTTTAGGATAAGCAATGAATATAATTGAGATGGTTCTAGGTAGATATAATTATAACTCAACTGCTATTAATGCTGCTATATTTTCCTCATAATTTTTGATGCTCATTAAACACGTGAGGCTTGTTGGCCAGAATTCCCTCCGAGTCCATGAAACCAATCTCCTCTTGCTGATTATATAGTTTATTTGAATTATTGCTGGCAGGGTTTGGAGCGATGAATACTTTTCTTTGAATCTTGAATAGACGAAAGAAATCCAATTGGAGTTGTTTTTTTTAAATAAAATTCCTACCATGAAAAATGTTAGTTGTGACATTAAAACCTTAATATGTGATATTAAAAACTTAATATACTTAATAAAACCTGTAATATATTACAGGACTTAATATAAGTCCTGTAATAGCAGACTGCCTGTCTTTTATGATAAACAGCATTTTTAAAAGTAGCCCCAAACGTTTTTGTAGTAGGCAGGACGCACATGATCATTTTTTCAGTATTTATTCTTGTATCAATGTTTTTGACTTTGGGAGGAAAAAGTGAGGGGGTAAGTTATGGACCCACAAAACTGGGAAGTGCAAAAGCTGGGCTGCAGGTCGAGCTGTTCAGTGGACCCAAAGGTGCGTCTCTCTGGCTCTCTGCAGCCCAGTGTAGTCTGTGTACAGGATGAACCTCTGCGCTGGGAACTGGATGAAGGGTAGTTGTTCGACTGGTTTCTGAAAGAAGGAGAGCACTCCATGTCACTTCATAAACTTTTAATAGGACAGTACTTGTCCTTGCATGAAAAACTCTTGGCTGCCTACTTTATGAGAGTGGGAAAGTCAGGCCTTCTGCATGCCAAGGAAGGGACCTTTCAGATGACTGTGTGGTTTCAATGCAAACCAGAGGGTGTCCTCTGACAGATTTACTGAGGAGGCTTTTCTGTGTCTTCATCATGCAGACGCCAGTGACTTGAACTTTTAAGTCATGGAGTGTGCATGACTTCAGAGATATTTGATATAAGGTAATTCATTCTCTTCTCTTTTAGTACATATTTTGCCAATAGCTGCTTTGCCTTCGTGTTATTGATATTATTTCCTATCTGTATCACTTAATGAGTCAACATAAACATCCACTTTATCTCTTTTTGGAGGGAAAAAAGAACAGTTATCAACAATCTCAGTTAATTTCAATACATGATAGGTGGGCTTTGGCCAAACTATGTGAGGAGGATAACTAGGTCTACTTTGTTGAATACTCATGAATAAACTCACAAACCCTTCATGTCTTTCTATTCCCTCTTATGATCCTCCAACAGTTTCTCCTGCCAGTCTTCTGGAACCCCACCAACAATTTTTTTGTGTTGTTTACCTAATAATTACCAGTTTGAACAGAGGGAAAAGAAACATTTACTCTCATTAATCCATTTGATCCTATTTATAATAACACCTTTGTTTGTATTTTGAGTACAGATTAGAAAGTACATCCACAGTCTTCTCATTTCATCCTCACCACCACCACCAAGAGCAGCTTCTGCGGTCAGGTCACGCCCTCTCTTGGCATCTGCTTTTCCTTTGCAGGTTTTAATAGCTGCCTCCTTGCTATCTACCTGCGTGCCGTGCACAGTGCTTGGCACATAATTGCTGTTCAATCAGTACTTGTCAGAGGAATGGATGAATTGATACATGAAGGAAAGTTTATATCCTTATCTTATAATTGAGAAAATTGGGACTCAAACATCTGAGGAGCTTGTCTAACTTCAAAAGTTAAACTAGGCAGTCAGTGCTCAAACTCTTTTGGACTTCAACCCCTCCTTTCCCCATCCACAGCTGCTCGGCTGGAGAGAATGTGCCAAGAAAAACGTTAAGAACAATAAAATTGATAGAAGCCAAGTAGGAGTGAGATGGTGTATTCGTTTTCTGGGGTGGAGGTAACAAAGTACCACACACAAACCAGACGACTTAAAACAACAGCAATGTAATCTCTCACAGCTCTGGAGTCCCTAAGTCCAAAATCAAGGTGTCAGCAGGGTTGGTTCTTTCTCAGGGGCTCAGAGGGTGAATTTGTTCTCTAGCTCTTTCCTGGCTTCCAGTGGCCAGTGATCCTTGGCACTCCTTAGCTCGCAGCTGGATGCCCCACCCCCTCTCTAGCCCTGTCTTCACATGCCTGCTGCTCGGCCTGGTCATGCAGCCTTTGTTCTTCTTATAGGGCACCAGTGACTGGGGTTCGAGTCCACCCTGATTCAGTTTGACTCCGTCTTAATTTATATCTTCAAGGACACTGTTTCCAAATGAGGTCGCAGATACAGGTACCAGGGGTTAGGACATCAACATGTCCTTTGAAGAGATGCAGTTCAACCTACAACAGATGGTGGAAAAAAAAAAGGGTGGGGGACGAATAGTGAATAATTTAAATATGGCTGAATTATTTCCACAGATAACGCATTAAATCACTTAGTACACCATTTCCTCAAGTGCTTTATTTTTAACACCGATATGCAGAATATTAAGAGGTAGCGCCTGGGGAGAAATGGTTTTATTATTAAATAGTTTTAAGAAATAGTAGGTTAAGGAAAGTTAGACATAAATATAAACAAGTTTAATGGGGGGGAAAAAAACTGCCTGGCTTTAAAAACTCTCCTTTTATGACTTCCAATGTCAAGTTGTCTTTTAAGGAAAAGGAAAAAGTTAGATCAGACAGTTTCTACAGAATAAATTCTAATTGATCTCTACTGAATGCAATGGCAGCCTAGCTATTATTACTCCAATGCCCAATGTTTTTAAAAATTGAACAGTCAATTTTTAAGTAAGTCATATTTGTAAAAATTCATTGAGAATTTAAAATGACCACAAAATGACCTTTCCCCAATAACTTGTTATACCAGCTGCAGTGTCCAGCTTAGGGTCAGAGGACAGGGGTTCAGATTTTGACTTCTACGTGGATAATATATGCAAACAGCAGTGCTGTGAATCGTGGACTTTACAGAGGTGTTAGGATGTAAAATAAAGCAGTAAAATGGTGGCATTTTATTAAAGGCAAATGATTTTTAAAAGCTAAAGGGCCTTTTTTGTTTGTTACAGGACTCTTCAGAGCCTTTAAAAAATTTTTTTCTTTATTCATTTTTGAGAGAGAGGAAGGGAGAGGGAGAGAAAGATAGAAACATTGATAGAGAGAACATCTATTGATGCCCTCCTGCACACCCCCCACTGGGGATTTGGCCCACAACCTGGGCATGTGTCCTGACCAAGAATCAAACCGGCAACCTTTTGGTGCATGGGTCAACACTCAACCACTGAGCCACACCAGCCAGGCACTCTTCAGAGCCTTTAATGTTCCATAGTGCACTGTGACGGTCCAGTAAGTAAGCTTCCCAAACATATCATGGCAGACCATTTTACAACTTGAGTGCTATCTCAGGGAGCACCCTTTGTGAAACCCTGAACTTCACAGATAAAATTACATTGTAGCTATCTATTTACAAATTTGTCTCATTAGGTTGTAAGCTCCTGAAAGGCAGAATCCATAGTTCACTAATTTTTGAATCCCCAGAATTCTCTTAGCATCTCGCAGCTGCAGGGCCACATGGTCGCACAGGATACAAGTAAATGATGATCCCCAGACGTGTACACAACTGCCCTGGACGCAGACAGGGGGAATCTGATCAGTGAGGCTCTCTGGCAGCCACGTGTCACAAATCTTGAGCACTCTCCTTTGAACCTACAGGGGTTCCTTTTTCTCTGATTATAATCTGAGAGCAGACAGTCCAGAGCTGATGCATGGCTGCTCCAGAGGAATCATGGAGAACGCAGACTGTCTTCCTTCCTGCTCACCTCTGGAAGAGAGGTTTTCATCTCGATACTGCGGAATGGCTGCTCCACAGCCAGCCGCCAGTTCTGAGCTCCAGGCAGGAAGCACAATTTGTTTTTCTTCCTTCCTCCTTCCCTCCCCCTGTCCTTCCTTTCTCTCTCTCCTTTTTTTTAAACACTCGGGAAAACAACACCTTTCCTAGAAATTACCCCAAGAATTCCGGCCTGTATTTAACTGTCTAGAATTGGATCACACAGTTTTCCCCAGATGCAAGGGAGTCTGACAAGGTGTGTACTTCTATGCTCATTGTTAAGCCAAAAAAAAAAAGTGAGTTTCTGTTGGCAAAGAAAATATGAGGGAAAGGCTTTTGAGTACCAGGGTCTGGAATTGTACGAAGTATGTGTTTATTTGTCACTATTTTTATTGTTAAAGGTATTGGTGTTATGGCTAGCTTTGCCTTATAGACTTTAGAGAAACAATAAGTTTTTTTTTTTAATTTAAATACTGGTAGATTTTAAATTCTATGGAGAAGAAATTTGTTTCAATTATCATTTAAGCTGCTAGGTTATATAACCTATTAGTAATAAACTATCTTGATGGGGAAGAAAAATGTGTTGGAGAGTGTCCCAGGAGTTCTGGACCCAAAATAGTAGGCTAATCTAGGGATTATGCAATCATTGGACAAACTCACAATACAATTGAACAAGGAATTAAATATATAACTTTAAAATATTCCATTGACTCATTGTGTTGAGAAACCAGTATTAACTTACTACATTCTATTGATTTAGCATGACGAAAAGAACATTTTAACGGGGACTTTGATTCCATAATGATTGTTTCCAACATCTGTAGAAATCTTAAATCAGCCAGGAAAACAAACAGCGAAGCTTGAGCCAGACTGGTATGATATTTGCTCTACAGAGTTGGGGCCCTTTCCCTCCTAGATACAGCCACACTCAATTAAAATCCTGTAATGTTGGCTAAGTAACAGGGCAGCAACCAACATTGCAATTGTGAATAAAAAATCCCAAAGTGTGTCTGAATAATAGGAAGCAGGAACTCAAAAATAGAAACTCTCTTCTGCTGTGATCACAGCAGTGCAGCCCTGAGAGATTTTTCCATTGATTTTATGAGTGTAGGAGACGAAAATTAAAAAATAAATAACCGCAGCAGCATTGCTCTGGCTTTTTCTGTCACATTTCATTAATTAGAAGTTGGGGAAATTTACTGATTTGTCTTTCACTCTATTCTTAGGCTTCCTGGTCATATTTAGTAGGTGGAGCTGAGACAGAGGACTAGCTCTCCCTCAGTGTTCTTACTATCCAGACAATTCATCAAGAAACTGTTCATGATTAAACATGACTCCATAGGACCTCTGACTTCTCAGGCATGAATCAAACGGACCGACCTCACTTTCCCTCAGAAGTCAGCTCATAAAACCCTATTTTTAGGGAGAGAATGCAGAAGCTTTTAGCTTTGTCATATCTCCCAAAGATTATGGTATTGGAAAGAATATAAACATCTCTTGAAAACTCACTGAGATAGGAACAGATATTTGGTCAAACCTCAGTCCCTAACTCTGTGGCCTGGTAGGAATTCCCTGACAGGCACAAGGTACATTTTCACTTCCTTCAAGTTCTAACTGAAACCCTGTGTGTTGGCCAGGGACACGCTCTGGCCTTAGGTTCCTTGGGAACGTCTCAGGACCTTTTCTTGATTCCTTCCTGCCTGGGGGTCTTTGCACAGGCTGTCTATTTGCCTGGATCATTCTTCTCTCCCCTATGTCCTTTTGTCCTATATTCCCTTCAGGTTTCATTTTCAATTTAATTTGCATACTAGATTTTTTTATTTTTGGTTGTGAGCTCCCTAATACTCTTCTCCTTTGCTTATTTTATTTATATGATTGATAATTTTTAAATTATTTGGCTAGTATTTTACTTTCTTGATTGGACACAACTTAACGGGGCAGGTTGGAGAGCTAAATGAGCCCAGCGCAGGCGTGAGGAGAGGTATGGAGAACTGTTGGCACCACCCCGGTACTGCATTTCCATTCTATTTCAACCCTTATACTCTGTATTATCACAACCTCCACGCAGGTGGCTAGTTTTTCATTAGATTCTTTGTGCCCCTGGACTGAGTACTTATGGTTCTACTCAAACTCTCTGGCACTGACTTTCCCCAGGAATTTGGGGTATGCAGGACATTCAAATGCAGATTCTCCATGGGCAGTTGGAAATATGACCCAGTATAAAGGTCAGCAGAAGAACAGGGCATAGAAATCTGGGAAGCGTCTACAGAGAAAACTATAGTCAAAGTTAGGGGATAGCAGTGAAAGAGAAGTGCAGGTGCGTGGCAGAGGGCCTGAGGAAGGGCAATGATGATGGAAGCCGAGAGGCTGGAAAGGGAATAAAAAACGTGGTCAAACACGAGAGTATCACAGAAGGCAGGGCATGGGGCCTCGAATGACAGTCAGCCCTGAGGTGACCTCTGAGGCATGGCCATCACTCTAGAGAGTTCATTTTCAACAGAGCGAACATTTTGATGATGTTCTGCAAAGATATCTAATTTTTGTCCTTAAATTATTGTAGGTATATCATCCATGAATTTATCTACTTCCTTTATAATCCTATTTGCTTATTTCTTCCCACAGAAATCTGAGAGAACCCCCTATTCAGACTTGAACGTATCCACCATCTTCGCAGGACATATTTTCAACAATAAAGGTAAATTACAAAAACAAACAAACAAAAAGACAAAGGCAAATTGCATTACAGGAAAAATTTTTGACAGAAAAATGAGAACAGGATTGAGGGGTCCAGAGATTTGGTTCCAGGCTCAGATCTGTAGTTAATTAGCTATGTTAATGCAAGCAAGCTGCTTAATTTCTCTGGGCCTAAATCTCCTCATTTATCACTGGGTGGGTTTGGACTACATGCTAGATTTGGTGTTCTGTAAATTTGTTTTTAATTTATTTCTTCATAGTATGATATTTGCTGATAAAATTTGAAAGGCAATCTCTTTTGTTATATGAGTTTTATAACTGGGTGTGTTTCTTAATATTATCACACCTTTCTCAATAAACCCTCCCTACACTATTTACATTGCATTCCTTATCCAAATTCCTCATTTGAGTTGCAGAAGCAACTTATTTTAGTAGTCATTTTGGTGCCTAGAAAGGGTAACACATTAGAATACAGTGATGGTATAAGGCTATAAGTATACATTTAAATGCTACACGGTTTATAAAGCATGTCATAGTGAAATTCCATATATTAGCAAAGCAATGCCTCATAATAATGAAGATACATATACAGAGCTAAAATTAGAGGGCTGAAATCTTGTAACAAGACATGGAAGAGAAGCAAGACATGATATTAAAAGGGGTTTACTATTTTCAGGACTTTCTTGGGGCATAGTCATGTCCATCACTAACAGAAGTTTGTAAAATAGTATTAGTTTCTGAATTTTTTACAAAGTGAATGAATTACCTATTCAAAAATAAAACTAAGAAAGAGAAATCAAATAATAAGAATAAGATTAATATATTTTATTTTTAACTTTTTTTTATCCTCACCCGAGGACATTTTTTTTTTTTTTTTTTTTTTGCATTTATCTTCAGATAGAGTGGGAGGGAGAAAGAGAAACATCGATATGAGAGAGGCACATTGAGTGGCTGCCACCCACATGACCCCAACCGGGGCCGGGACAAACTGCAACCGAGGTACGTGCCCTTAGCGGGAACCGAACCCGGGACTCTCTGGTCTGCGGGCCAACGCTCTAACTGCTGAGCCAAACCGGCCAGGGCTTATTTTTAACTTTTGATTAATACATCTTTTCAAGATAAACTTTATTATACTCTTAGAAGATGATTTTTGAAATTATAAACAGGCTTTTTAAAAGTTCTATTTTGAAGGTGGGCTTCAGGAATCCAAGATAAAAATATGTGCTTATATGACCGTGGGGATGATGAATCATAACCAGCATACATACAAACTGTGAAGGACTTGCTGACAGCACAGTTTTAGAAACTGTTCTCAGATAACGGAGTTCAGGAAGCTCGTCCATGATTCTGTGCCAGTTCTGATTTTTGTCATCATTATTCTGTTATTAAGAAGCTGTGGTTTATCAAGAGTTTTTCCCTTTGATCTATTTGATATGCAGAATGTCCTTATTATTCTCCACCCTCAAATCGGCTTCCCATCCAGTTATTGTTTATTACAAAGGAATTCAACATTTTAGAAATCTCTCTATGACTAAAATTTAAGAATATGCCCGATTTTTTATGAACATATTGGACGCACATGTTCTAGTCAATATTTCTCTTTTAAAGTTTGGTGGGTGTTTAATGCATCCAGTGATTGCTACCGATTGCAGTAGTGCAGTCCATTCCAAAATACCTGCGCTTTGCTGTCAATGTATCCATACTACTTACCAGAGAAATCCTCCACGATCTCTCAAATGAGAAAGTTAAGGTTCCTTTTTCATGTTGCCAAAGTACATTTCTCCCAAGACTTATAATGATTTCAAATAGTCCTAAAACTATCTCTGTTTTTTTGTTTCTAGTTTATACATAAAAAGTTGGTTAATTCATTAAAAACTGTAAGTTGAATGGGAAGTTTCTCCTGCTTAAATACATGGAAAATTGTCCTGGCCAGTTTGGCTCAGCGGTTACAGCGTCGGCCCGCGGACCAGAGAGGGTTTGGTTCCCGCTAAGGGCACGCACCTCGGTTGCAGTTTGTCCCCTGCCCTGGTTGGGGTCGTGTGGGTGGCAACCAGTCGATGTGTCTCTCTCACATTGATGTTTCTCTCTCTCTCTTCCTCCCACTCTCCCTCCCGCTCTATCTGAAGATAAATGCAAAAGTGTCCCCGGGTGAGGATAAAAGAAAATACATTGAAAATTGATTTATAAGAAAACATTAAATCTCTTAGATCTGCTGTTGTGTATTCGAAATGTGCCTTTAAACCTGACATGTTTAGCACTGAATGTCACAAGGATTTCAGTGAGGAATATGTTTGTCATGCCAAATCCCACTTTCTTTCTTTCTTTTTCTTTTTAATCCTCACCTGAGGATATTTTTATATTTATCTTCAGGTAGAGAGAGAAGGAGAGAAAGGGAGAGAGAGAAACATCGACGTGAGAGGGACACATCAAGTGGCTGCCTCCTGCACGACCCTTGACCAGGACTGGGGACAAACCGCAACCGAGGTAGGTGCCCTTGACCAGAATCGAACCCTCAATTCTTTGGTCCGCAGGTGACGCTCTAACCGCTGAACCAAACCGGCCAGGGCCCAAATCCCACTTTCATAATGACAGCATGCAGGGGCAAGAAATCACATGCATTGCACTTTGATTAGCCGTAGGGTGTGAGGTTCATGACCACTAAAATAGTTATTTCTCAATAAGATGCTTTAAATGAAAAGACGAAGAGGACATATTTTCCAAAATATTACATTACCATGAAATAGGTTTTATTGGCCACTCTATTAACTTGGCATTTCTCTTAATGATGACATTTGTGCAAATTATAGTCCATGGGCCAAATCCAGCCTACCACCTATTTTTGTATATAAAGTTTTATTGGAACACACATACCCCTCCCCCCCACACAAAATAAGGACATTTGTGTTTTGGCAGTAACAAGTTAAATTGTGTTAATTAATGTTTATTATGGTGACTTTGAAAATGTATATGACTTTAAAATAACTTCTGATTTATAAAAAAATACTAAATTATATTTTCCAAGTCACTTCAGTATTCAAAAAATTCTAAGTTTTCGAAAATATTTAATCTATATACAATATACACCACAATCCTCTCTTTATTGATGGGCTGTGTAAGAAAACCTAGAATTTGCAGTCATTTTTCATTTCAAGTATTTCTTTACAGCAAGTTGAAGATTTCTGACACTAATTATTACAGACTGTGACTAATCTTTATTTTCCTTTTATTCACATATTCCGTGGGAAAAAATTAAAATGAAAAGATTTGGATAGTTTTCTGTTTAGGAAAAACCAAAATGAAGAAACATTGCCAAGTTATTTGCTCCCCTTCACAGTATCATCATTAGCGATTTTCTTTCTTCTGAAACAGGATCTTCTATTGAATAAGAAAAAAACTAGACTTCTCTAAATGTGAAAAAAATCGACTCTGAAATTTTTAAAAATTGATTTGAGAGAGAGGGGAAGGAAGAGAGAAAGAGAGAAAGATCAATTTAAATAGGGGTAAGTTTTTTTTTTTACATTGTAGTGAAACCAAGCGGAACATGTTAGATGCACATTAAAAATAGGTAATGTAATAAGTGAGTGTATATGAATCAGAATATGAAAAGAATCTAGCAGCATAATGAGATACAGATTAAACCAATAGGCCAGGTTGTCTCTGTTTTGCCTAGAAATCAGTAAGTAAATAGGTCAACCTTTGGATAAACTAAACTCTGGTTGTCAAACCCACCATCTTTCAAGCCCCTTGCACTCATTCTTCCCTGTGGGTTAGCCTCCTTCCCTTAACGAGGGCTCAGAGGCCCCGTGGAATTTACACTAATCAAAGCAGGGCTGGCAGCTCGAGCAGCCTCCGTTTCAATACAGGAAGAAGCCAGGGGTAGAATTCAAGCTACTGGTGAGTTTTGCACTTTGCACCACCCAGCAGGGCATACATTCTTCTTCAGATATACCTTAAAGAAAAAAAAAGGGGGCGGGGGGTCAGCCAGCCAGTACAAACCATATCGCACCTGGCAGGAATCCAGGGCAAATGTAAGCCAAGCCTATAGGACTGGTAACAAGCTTGACTAACTTGTTTGGGTCCCAGAATTGACTAGTTCAATGAAAACTATTAAAAAGTGGAATGTGACCTTGGCACAATTTCAGCTGTTTTATGTATTCATTTCTACTTCATTTTGTCGTGGCTTGTTATTTGTTATACGACCCTAAAGTTGATGTAAATTTGAGAAGGCTTAGATCTGGGGGTTCTTTCCAAGTTTGTTTCAGTAGGTGGAATTGACTAGAGTCATAGTTTCCAGCAGTAGCAGGTTCCAACCAGCTCTATCCAATCTAGGTCTGGCACTTAGAACCAACCCTCCTACTCTCGGTTCCTCATCAATGAAATGAGGTTACTGGATGCTTAAAACGTGGATATACTCGAAGCATTCAGTGGATAGTTAGGACTCCATGATTGTTCTGAGCCTTTTTTTTTTTCTTTTCTCCTTCTCCTTCTTAAGGTAGCACAAGGCTCCTGATAATGTTAGATTTGTGTTTGTGTTTGTTGTTTGCTCTGTGATTCTAATCTTTTCCTCCTTGTCTGAAACTGAGCCCTATGCTTGCTATTTAATTATTTTAGGTTAGGGCAATCCTTCTTGTCTTTTGACAGCTTCCTAAGAGTTTGATATCTCTCATTATAAAGCCATTGGCTTGCCCTGGCTGGGTGGTTCAGTATGTTAGAGCATCTTTCGATACACTAAGGTTGTCGGTTTGATACCTGGTCAGGGTGTTATCTGTAGAAGTGGTATTCTTGGGGTGCCTTGAGGAAATGAATTTCCTGAGGCCCCCATGGGAGGAAAGCTTTATTTATTTATTTATTTTCCTTTATTGATCCTAGAGAGAGAGGAAGTGAGAGGGAGAGTGAGATGGAAACATCAATGAAAGACAGCATCAACTGGCCACCTTCCGCATGCCCCCCACTGGGAATTGGGCACACACCTGGGCACATATCCCGACTGGGAAACGAACCGGTGACCTCTTGGTGCATGGGTCAACGCTCAACCACTGAACCACACCGGCCAGACTAGAAAGCTTTATTGATGATGTAAAATTAAGAGAGTTCCCCCTTCAAGGTCCCATCTCTGTCCATCTTGCCATGGGTCCAATCTTGTCTTCAACAGGGCCAGAATTAAGGCCACTGTCCAGAACTTCTGCTCCATTTTAAAGTACAGCCCCGTTCAGCATCCTGTGTGTGGAGTCCACGTGGCCATGGGCCGTGTGGCCACTTAAGGCCACATGGCTATGGAATGAGAACAGGCGAGTGCACTGGTGAGCGTGGGTCACAGAGCAGGAGAGCAACAGTGAACCAGAAAGCGAACAAAAGGGAAGGAACTCTTTGTCTGGGGATTTTAACCAGGAGTTTTTTCAAACTAACCAATTAACTCTTCAGGATTACAGGAGCTTCTGATGGGGTCCACGCCTAGTCAATCCATTGTTCCCCAGGCTAGACTTTGCTCCCCACCCTGACTTCACTGCACACGCGCCCATCTCCTCCTCTTCCCCCCAACAATCCAGTACCAGGTGGGGAAAGGGAGGGATGCTCATCTCCTTGGAGGAACAAAGCTGTGTGAAGCTGTAGCTTCCTGGTGAATCTTCCCAGGTGACCATGCTTATAATGTCTTACTTCCCTTTGCTTTCTTTCCTTTATTAATATTAATGAACTGGCTAATTATGACAATAACAAGGGCACATACAAGAATAAAACCAATGCATGAATAATAAAGTGGAGCAACAAGAACAGCAACAACAGAAAGCAATTGCCTTGCCGAAGAACTGATATCCCAGTGTCAGGAAATGAGCTTTGCATCTTATTATCAAAAGACATTTGGTTTTATTTGTGCTGATGTTTATGCTGTCGATTTGTGTACTCTGGCCAGAGTTTCTTTCTATTGTGGGTTTTAATCCCTGCATTTTACCTTTGCTGAAAATGGTAAAATTACACATTTTCAGTGTTGCAGTTGGGGGGTGGGGGGGTGAGGAGCAAAGTCAGAGGAATGATGTTACTGAAGACAAGTGAAATCTTTTTCTCTCTCTTCTGATCCTGTCTTGGTCTATGTATCCAGTATTTGCTCTTTTAATGTAAGAAAGGAAAAATATTTTCTCTCTACTAACTTCAAGATTAAAAAAGAAAAATCAGGGCTCTTGATTATATAGAACTAATCACTGCTGAAGCAAGCAGATTGACAAGGGGTGAAACTGTGAGTTTATATTTATTGTCCTTATTATCTGTAAAGCACAATTCATGAAAGGATTACACATGAATTACCTTGTTAATTTCACAAAAACCTTATTGTTATGCCTCTGTTACAGATGAGGAAGTTGAAGCACACGTATGTTATGTGACTTGCATAACAAAAATGTTAAGATGACTCCTTATCTCTCAGGAATGTCAGGGTCAGATCTGAACCCAGGCACCTGGTGCTAAGGAGTACCTTATCTCCTGATAATGTGTGGTGCGGACTCAGCGAGGACTAGGCTCAGTCTCCACCTCCTAAAATTGTGCTTCTCAAAGCATCACTGGTCATCCAACATGACCTGGGAGCTTATTAAAAATACAGAATCTCAAGCCTCACCCCAGACCTACCTGATTATATCTTGAATAAGATTCCCCAGGTAAGTAGCATGCATATTAAAGTTTAGGAAGCACAGGCCTAAAGCATTATTTCCAGGATATATATATATATATATATATATATATATATATATATATGCTTTTGTGTGCTACAGGGAGGGAAAAAGAATCACAGGATTTCAGATCTCAAAGGGAATAAGATTTAGAGACAATGTAGTTCAATCCCTTCCTTGTATAAATGTTGAAAACAAGTTACATGGTGGTTAAATATGTATTTACGAATAAATAAATATTTATGGAATTCTTTATTGAGAGTCTGTCACTTGGCAGACTATATGCCAAGCGAATGAGGATATAAAGACACATATCATGGTCTCCGAAGCCCAGTGGAAAAGACCAATGTGTACGTGGAATTTACGTGTGCTATGACAAAACTGTACATACACAGTGTGTAATCGAGCACCAGGAAGAAAGAGGCGGGGATGGGGATCAGGGAAGACATCCTTCTGCTCATAATGTTAGACCTGAAAGAGCCATAGGTATTGTCCAAAGGTACTAGAATTTGAGCCTTTCATTTGCAAATGTGCCACTGGCCATCATCAGTCGGGGCAATACGCTCTTCAGAGAAAGGAGGCCTGTAGAGGAGTGCATCTCAACTTTGGCGTCACACGGATCACCTGGAGGACGTTTGGAATACCCAAGCTGGGCCCACCTGCAGGGTTGCTGATTTAGTTCATCTGGGATGAGACCAAGGTACTGGTTTTTGTTATTCACATTCTGCAGGTGATCCTCCTGCCCACCCAAGGCTCCTATGGCTCTCTGGTGCCTGATTTCCCTCCTAACTGTTTGTATCATCTGACCTTTTCATCTGGCTCCTGACCCAGCTTTCTTCCCCGGACTTGATAGCGGCTCTTGTCATGAATCACAACGTGTTCCCTCTGGGGTCCTGAACTGAGTCCTGTAGTAAATGCTGTGACTTTGTAACCCTGGGCGGAGCAGGAAGGGCTGTCCCTTCAAATCGCCACATGCTGGCCACAGTCAGGGGGCTGGCATTGCAGCAGCCTCTCCTGATCTGTGCCTGGTGCACACCCCACCCTCAGTGTAAGAGGCCATCATTTTCTCCCCCGAAGTAAATACAATGTCAAAAGATTTTTCTTTACAGTTTGATGATCCTGATTTCCAAACGAATCATGACACCTGGATTCAGTGAAGGAGGAGTCAGGCTTTGTAGAGGAGGCAAATGTTGAGCACGTTTTACCGATATGCTATGAACCTACTGCAAAAGAGAGGGTGCGTGTGTCCCAGAGCACAGCCCGTGGGCCACCCACCTCACAGTTACCTGGGGAACCTAAATACAGTTCAGTTCCTGACCCCTCTAATCCTACTGAATGAGAATTTCTAGAGACAGAGCCCAGCAGGTGAGTGCTTAGTACTCACCAGATGTAATACTGATCGACGTCAGGTGAGAGAATGCTAAAAAATTAAATTATTTTATCACACCTTATTTTATTAATCTCACATATTTTTCAGTGATCCTTATTTTAATGATATCCAAAAGAAAGTGTCCTAAGCCCCTGATAGAACACTATAAATAACCACAAAACGAGAAGTACCTTTCAAATATTCGAACGGACAATTATGTTGCTTGTTTTTGTGTTGGGGCAGTTTGAAAATGCATGGTGTGGCGAGGCCTCTGAAGAGTTAAGGAATGTGTGTGTTTTTAATGTCTAGAGCGTGTATGTATTGATGAGATTTTAATTTAAAGCAGTGATTCTGTTGACCAAGAGTACCCAAAGCATTGGCGACAGGGAGAGAGGGTGGCGCTGTGCCCAGGAGCCGTGGATGTTGAAAGGCTGCAGTGAGCAGCGCTGCTGAGAGGCTCTGCTTTATCTGCTCAGATTTGTAGAGAACCCGAAGGAGATGTCCTACCCTGCATGCTGGCCAGGTCAGGGAGCAGCTAGGAAGACGAGACGATCTGATTGAAGTCAGGTGGGAAAGGGGAAAGGCCTTCTATTACCATTCCCGTTTCTCTTACTTAGCGTCTCCCTTCGTCTCGTTGCCCTTTTCACTACTACTCTTCCTTTCTGCTGCCTACTTTTGGACTCTACCATATCTGCTCTCGATTATTGCCCAAACCTCCTAACCGATCTCCTCATCTCCATTCCTTCTCTCCTACCTGCTGCCAGGATCCCCCTCCTAAAACCTTTCAATGAAGGGGTTCTAGAGACCTACAAAGTCAAACCCGAAATTCTCACCATCCCAGTGAAGAAACCCTGGCTCCCGCCAGCCTTCCCCTCCTTGACTCACTTCCCTGCAGTTTTCAGCCATGGTCTGCCACATCCATTGCAGTTTATTGAGCACTGCCCGTGGGTCCCCACAGCGCAGTTACCTGGGGGAGCTGAGTGCAGTTCAGTTTCTCTGATCCTACCGAATGAGAAATTCTAGAGACAGATCCCAGAAGGTGAATGCTTCATACTCACCAGATATAATTCTGATCGACATCAGATGAGAGAATGCTAAAAAATTACATGATTTTATCACAAATTATTGTATTAATCTTGCAAGTTTGTTTTCATTATTTTTCACTGATCCTTATTTTAATTCATGAACTTTCATCTCTATTTCTTCCTCATAGACCAGAGATAAGCAAGGCAGTGAATCAAAGCACTGGAAAGTATACATTTCCAGACAAGGTTTTTAAGGTTAAATATGTAATCTTTTCTCTTTCAACAACAGCTCATAAACTCCCAAATTATATGACTGCTGTTGGGAGTGAATACACATTATCTTGATCCCACAGCTTTCCACCTTAGCCCGGGGAATTGGTCCTAGGAAGTCCCTCTGATCTTTACATGCGCTGGTGGCATCTTATGGCTGTCCTTTTAGCCATGGGGAGTTTTTCTGGACACCTTGGCACTCAAATCCCTTCCCCATGTTTACCCTCGCTGATGGGGCCATTACCCAGGGTGTCCTAGGTCCCCTGTAACAGCTAGAAGGAAGGTGAAGCCCCGACTCAAAGGGAAGGTGCTATCACACGGTGTGAGTTGTAGATCAGGAAACAGGAAGAAAAAAATCAAATATTTAATCTTGCAGCCGCGTTACTCCAGGCTTCTGATTTTGTCTAATCCCGGGAGTCTAGGCTATTTAGAATATTCAAGGAGAAGACACGGAAACTTTAATATTCTCTCTCTTGTTTGCTAAAGATATACCTAGAGTTAAATATTAATGAGACACAAAGTTAATAATTCTCAATGCCTAGCACTTCTCCTTTTCTTCAAAAAATCCCCAGCTGTCTGCAGATGCTCAGATGCTGGCTCTCCAACAGGATTCTTAGGTGCTTCAGGGTAAAATTCTTTCTGTCTCTCAAATAAAATTATTTTATTAGGTTGCTTGATTAAAAAATTATATGGTAAGCTTTAGGGGCTGCATGTATTTGTATGACAGACAGAGTCTGGCCGATAGAATATGATTTGAAAGAGACTGTAAAATAGTGCCATTAAGAACAGCCCTTCCTGCTTCTCTCCTTCCCTCTTTTCTTTTTCTTTCTTTCTATCTCTCTTTATCCTCTCTCTTTTTTCTGTTTTTAATTTCTCCTGTACTTTTCTTTTTCTCTCGCTCATTCATTTCCCCCCCTTTTAAAAATGTTTTTTGTTTCCATCCATTTATTGAACAATATAATAGTCCAAGCATTATGCTAAGCATTATTAGAGATAAAATATAAAAGAAAAAAATTCACCACTGCTTTCAGGGATCACCCAACTTAGTGCTGGAGAAACATAAGGTACCTCACGGGAGAAACAGTTAAACTGATATTTTTTAAGGAAAGGAAGGCTTTACTATCTCCTATCTATTCATTTACGTGTTGTTTCACTGTACTAGAATATTCTGAGCGTGATAACTGTAGCTGTAGCTGAGGACTGAGTTAGAGAGTGCTGATAAAGAGGCTGGAAAAAGCAGATACTAATGGGCTATCGTTCATGATAAAGGATCTGGCATTTGTCTTGAAATCTGTGAGAAGACACCATTCAAAGATTTTAAATAAGGGAATGAGATGATCATGTCATTAGAAAAAAATTGATCTGGTGATAGTGAAAAGGATACAGGCAGTGGGAAGCAGGTGGGCCCTTCGGCAGAGGAACAGAGACGTTTTAGGCGGGCCATCAGAAAGACAAGGATCAGGGCCCAAACCAAGCCGGCGGAAGCTGGGCCTCTAGAGAATGCCTGGGGTTTTCAGCTGCAGAGACGTGGAGGAGTAGTGGAAAGGGAGAAGTTCCAGACGGCACCCAAGTCTGTGAACACAGTATCTTTAACAGAGGTACAGATCCCAAGAGGAAGAGAAAGCCTAAGGTTGGAGAATGTGATTTTGGGTTAAATATTGAACATGTTGAATTTGAAGTCTCTTGTTGGATATTCAATATGTATTCAGAGGAAAAATGGGTTAGGTACTCAGAAGAGAGATGGGTATTAGGATGTGGCTTTGGGCCCTGACCAGTTTGGCTCAGCGGTTAGAGCATTGGCCCATGGACCAATGAGTCGTGGGTTCGATTCCAGTCAAGGGCACATACCTCGGTGTGGTTCGTCCCTGGCCCTGGTCAGGTTGTGCAGGAGGCAACCAGATGATGTATCTCTCTCACATCGATGTTTCTCTCTCTCTCTCTCTCCCTCCCTCCCTCCCACTCTGTCTGAAAATAAATGGAAAAATATCCTCAGGTAAGGATTTAAAAAAAAAAAAGGTGTAGCTTTGGAAGTTGGCAGTCTCTAAGTGGTGATTGAGACCATGGGAGTGGATACAATCATTTGAGGATGGAGGGAAGAGAGAAGCATAGAGGGAAAATACCACAATCTTGTAAAACATTATTCTTAAGGCAATAAGAGATGGTAACTAAGGAGACTGAGATTAAATGCCCTGGGAAGTAGAAAGAGGATCCAAAGCAAATTATTTCATGTGAGCCAAGGAAAAAAAAAACTTTCAAGAAAAGATAGATAAAAACCAGCAAAGAATATTGTGGGGAATTCTATTAATAGTAACAAAGGACCTGGAGAATGTTCATTGAATTGAGCAACAAGGTGGGCATTGGGGACTTCAGTGAGACAGGTGTCCATAGATCAGGGTAAGTGGCAGAAATGAAACTGGCTGAGGAGAAGGGGTGGGTGCATTGGGAAGCTGGACAAAAGCTAATGAGGAACACAGTGTGGTGACAATGGCAAAATGAAGCTGATGGCGGAGAGGCTGGAAATCAGGGGGCTTGCTGGGATGAAGCCCAGGAGCTGGAACTGAAGAGAACAAAGATGTGTCAATACTGAACCACCACAGGAACCCACTGAAGGGCTGTTCAACCTTGGTGGCTTAGAGCCCACCCTGTGCTGCAGTCCCAGAGCCCCCGGGCTCAGAGAACGGAGGCTGCATTCTTTTCTTTCGCAATTCAACCCTAATACTGTAAAAGGAGGTAGACAAGGAGGAAACTGTGCACTTGGCATCCATCTGTTCATTTCACTACACTCCCCACATCAATGCTCCCCTGGGCCCCCACAAACTCTTGTTACTTAGCCAATTCCACTTACAATACTCAAAAGAAAAAGAAAGATGTACGCTCATTTGTGGAGGAGGCTTCCCATTAGATTCTCCTCTGAGGCATATTTTTATTAGTTTACGCCACTGGGTTAAGATATATATTTTTTAAAATTTCTTATCTTACTATTTCATAGAGGGGTTGGCAAGACTTGAGTATAGATATATGCAAAAAACGAAAAATCCCCAGAAGAAAGATGATGGGGATTCTGGAGAGAAGCAGGCTCCGGATGGTGAGGGGTGTCAGACACAGAGCCCTGGTGCGGGTGGGGAAGAGCGCCGTCTGAGGGCTGGAAGAGCTGGGAAGAGAAGTTCAGACGGACTAGGTCGGGAATTTGACTTCCTGTTCACTGGCCTCTTGTTTTCCAGGTGGAGAAGACTCATCTAGGGTCTGGGCTGTGTTCATGGCTGGGCTGAGGCGTGCTTGGGCATGATGGATAAATTGGAGAAACAGACCCTGTGGAGCAGTTACTTAAATGAGTCAATTTCCCAGAAAGCTTTATTGTTTGGTGACATGATAAAGAAGAATGTTTTGGTTGCTTGGGGTGGGTGTAGAGTGGAGGGTGCTGAAGGTGGGGATGGTAAAAAAGAGAAGAGGCATTAACTTCAGCCCCTCTGAAAAGAGGCCATCAGCAAATGCTGAAGGAGCTGTTTTTCTTGCGATATGGAGGCACCAGCTGGCACCAGGTCACAGCATTAGTTGAAGCACAGCTCCACCTGGCACCTAGGGGACCCCCGTGCTTGGGTTCCTCGTGCTACAATGACAGAGGCCTTGGGACCAAAGGGATTCATGAAAAACATGGATGTCCTCAGAGGATGTCCAGCTGGAGATGCCTGTTGGCTTCCACAAGTCTCAGTATCTCAGTTTGGGGTGGACCCTCACAGTGGTGTTTAGACAATCATGGGGTTCAGGCCTTGAGGGAGCAGATAAAGGCAAGGGCTGTGCTAATTCAGATTACATTTTCATGAAGAAGGAGCTAAGGTCATCCACAGGGAGAAATGAGGTGTGGGTCTTGAGGAGAAAAGTGAAGATCAGTGGGAAGAGGACAGAGCCTTGTCATGGGATAAGGAAAGATGGCTGAACAGTGAGGATGGCCTAGATCAGGGGTGTGGAATGTCCGTCCTGAAGGCTGTATGACGCCCGCGAAATCATTTGGTCTGGCCCTGCGAAGGCAATCATAGGCAGGACTTCAAATTCAATAAGTCTAGAAACTTTTTTTCATAGCAACATAAATTTATATTAAATGAATCATAATAATAATAATGTAAATTTTGAGGGACAAGCAAGGAGCATTCATTACAGGATAGACAGGACACATACGAGTACATGACGGGACAGATACGTATGCTTCTCATTGGCTGCCCGCGGTTCCTCTGCCTGTATTGTGGTGACTCAGAGGACAGTCAATGCCATGTGGTTTTAGGAACTGCAGGATGAAGTCAAGCAGTTCACAGAGATGAAGGGAAAGCCTGTCAGGGAACGCAGTGATAGCAAGTGGCTGTGTGATTTAGCATTCATGGTGGACATTACCAAGTACCTCTCAGAGCTGCAGGGCCCCAACCAGCTTCTCAGCTCTCTGCTTTCAAATGTGAAATCATTTGAAGCTAAACTAAGGCTGTGGAAAGTGCAACTCAAAAGGAATAACACAGACATTTCACTTTAGAAGGACAAAAGCCTTCTACAACACTTGAATATGCTGGTGAATATGAGAAACTAATTGAGACATTTAACAAAAGATTCAAGGATGTGAAAAGTAAACAAATGGAATAGAGCATCTTTGCTATGTCATTCAATTTGGTACCAGCTGATGTGCCTGATAACCTACAACACGAACTCATTCAGCTGTAAAGCAATGATGAGCTGAAAGCTAGGTACAACATCCTCCCACTCCTTGAGTTCTATGAACATTACACAAGCAATGATAAATTCCCCACTTTGAGGAGACATGCATTGAAATACGCATCTGTGTTCAGAACAACTTACTGCTGTGAACAGTTCTTTTCAAAACTTATCATCGCAGAGTCAACTGCGCTCCAGACTGACCTACGCACACCTGGAAAAGCAGCTTCAAGTAGCAACATCATCAATACCAGCTAACGTCACACGCCTCACCAAAGAGAAGCAGTTCCAGCCATCACATGAGGAGTGAGTTAATTAAATGTTTGACCAAATATAGCAGGTTAATTTTTAAATTGATAAGTTCATATGGCCCGTGAATGATATTATAAATATCCAAATGGCCCTTGGCAGAAAAATGGATCCCCACCCTTGGCCTAGATGGAGATAGTGATGGTGAGTTTGTAGTGCTATCATTTATCTGATTTTCTTCAGTATTTAGTAGTTTGAATATGAGAATGGGAAAAGCAGGCAGCTAGCTTAATCCAAAGTTGAAATCATTTCCAAAAAGAGAGGAACAAGTTCACAGTATGACTCCAAAGCATTCCCCCAGAGATGGTGGGAGAGGGTATCTAGAATTCTCAGGAGCCGAACAGGAGAACACAGGTGGTTGGAGAGGCAGAGAAAGTCTGTTTTGTAAAGGTGATTGTGGCTGGTGTGGCCTGAGGGAAATCTCTGTCACGCTTCTAGTAAGGCAGCCTACAATCGCATTCGCATTTTTGGCAACCACATCACACTGTTGGCTTATATTGAGTTTACAGTCAACCAAAACCCCTAAATCTTTCACACACACTGTTTCTTAAGCCATGTTTCTTCCATCTTGTACTTGTGAAATTAATTGCTGTTTTGGGCCTAAAAGTAGGGCTTTGCATTTATGGCTATTAAATTTCAGTCTTAGATTTAGGCCATTGTGCCAGCTTTCGAAGTTAATTTTACATATTGATTTTCACACACTTTCCCCCTAACTTTCAATAAGACAGAACCCAGAGGAATTCCTTATGCATATTCAAAAATGACAGATTTACCCTAGTGTCCTGTTTTGCGGTCCATATCTTCATTTTGTCCAAAAGGTACTTTGTCATATTTCTTCCTAACATTCTGATTTACCAAACTGCATTGGTTAGGAGGTTTTTGCATGCAAGGTGGAACTCTAAATTGGAATAAACAATAAGGACATTTTATGCTGCACAGAGTTAGGGAGGGATCCTGGCCCAGCACAACCAGGAGGTGTGTCTCTGTTCTGCTGTTTGCAGTGGGCTCTGCCTTCTCTCCTGTGCTGTCCTCAGGAAGCTTCCTTCAGGGTTGGGAGATGGCTGTCAATAGTGTAGGGATATCAGGCTTCCTTGTCTGTGCCCAGAGGGAGGATGAGAATGAGAGCATGTGTGAAGAAGAGCCTTCTTTCAGTTTGACTAGAACAACCTCCTAGGTCACCTAGGTCACCTACAGTCCTGATTAGCTTGGGAGGGAGGGATGTTCTGGGATGTGGGATTTCCAGTGCTAAAACCAGGAAAGCCCTGGGCAAACGGGGATGGTCGGTCACCCTGTTATTTATATCTAGATCAGTAACTGTTAGCAGAATAAAATCAGACCCTGATTGGCTTCAGCCAAGGCTCCTGGTAAAGGGATGGGCACTTGCCCTGGGTTTGGACAAAAGTTTCTGAAGTGTGACTCTGGCCAGCTATGTCAGATTCAGACT